>JAUCMT010000154.1:6781734-6797461 GCA_032357475.1 Enteromius thamalakanensis | reverse complement strand
GTGTAGGACAATACCACATACAGTCTGTACAGTAGAAACACCATTACACCTATGAAGAGAGAGACCCCAGAACACATAAGTGTGTGTGTGTGTGTGGTGTAGGTTACAGGACTGATATCTTCTTTCCTTTGTAATACAGCTCAAATTTACTTGCCTTTCACACACACACACACACACACACACACACTTGTGTGCCTCGAGGGTAAAGTGGATTAAAGTCATTGATCTTGACCCAAGAGTGTTTTAATAGCAAGATCAGAGAAACAATGTTCTCTCAGATAAATCATTTTACTTTAAGTCTTATAATGCAGATGCATCATGGGAGATTTGCTTTCACAATAATGATTTCCAGTGCTAAAGAAGAAGCACAGCTGAGTGTGTGTGTGTGTGTGTGTTCTCCAGCATGTTAAGGTCAGATCTGCATGTTCTTCATAATAAAGCATGCTGATGTAATTTAGGAGAGTGATTTAGACTGTGTGACGCCGGGCGGTTTGTTCTGGACGTGTGTTTAATGTTAAACACAGAAGTTAATTTAATTAATCCAGTAATGAATTTCATTTAACACAAATAGAAATGGTGAACATCACATCAACTGCAGCATGTCGACACGACCTTTAGTGACGCCACTGCTCAACCCTTTACGAACACAATGTCAGTTTATTTTAAAAAATACAGTAAAAATTGCTATATATTACTGCAGTTTAAGTTTAAAGCATTTTTCTGTTGGAATCTGTGTTAAAGTGTGTTTCTGTGATGTTCAGCATCTATACTCCAGTCTCCAGTGTCACATGATCTTCAGAAATCATTATAATATACTGATTTATTGCTATTTTTCTGATTATTAGCAATGCTGAAAACATTAATATAGTGGAAACTCTGAAGCATTTTATTTTTCAGGATTCACAGATGAATAGAAAGTTCAAAAGAACATAATTTATTTGAAATATTTTGAAAATTAACCTTAATTGTAGAAAAAAAACTTCTGGAAGGGTTTGGACATGTTTTACCTCCTGCATACATGACGGCCAGCATGATGGAGGAGATCCAGGCCACCTCACTGTACGAGGCGTTGAAAATGTTCTGGATGTCTTTGAAGAACACGGTGGTGGCCTTCGGGAAGGCGTAAGAGAATCCGATGGAGATGAAGGCCCCGCCCACCACAGCCCAGCCCCACCCACCGTCTGGAGGCGGGACAGCTGGGGGTCCGATGGCTGGAGGCATCGTGAGCCCTGGAGATCACTGCAAGAGAGACATCAATCATGTGAGTGTGAGGCGGTACTATCTGCACGAGCGACCAATGAGAGACTAGAGGGTGTGTTCAGGAAACCTGTCTGATAACAGCTGCTGTTCCTGTAATCCTGCAGAAACGACAGCGGGTTCTGTTTTTAGTCTCTGGTGGGCAGACAGAGAGAGCAGATATAGCAGCTCTGGGTGGAACAAGCCTGGAAATGAGCACTAATTAAAACCAAACAGAGATAAAGAGAGTTCAGGAGCCAAAATAGAGGCTTTTCACACCTCTATTCATTATAAACGCACTCTTGGGCAAATAATACTGAAACAGCAGCACTGCGTTGGACATTTATTTGAAACGTTAATGTATTTGAGATTTATACAGCTTTATATGTATTGTATGGATATTATTTATATATTACACTTTACAATAAGGAGTCATTTGTTGAAATCCGTTAATCTATCAACTAACATGAATAAACAATGCACTTATTACACTATTTATTATTCTTTGTTAATGAAAATACATTGTTAGTTAGTGTTAGTTCACAGCGCATTAACTAATGTTAACAAAAACTTGTGATTTTAATAATGCTTTAGTAAATGTTGAAATTAACATAAACTAAGATTAATAAACGCTGTAGAAGTATTGTTCATTCTTAGTTCATGTTTACTAATTCTAGTTCTTAACCAGTGTTAAATAAAGAACCTTATTGTAGTGTCACCATAATATTAACTTTATATATTGAGCAGCTATGTAATTATACATATATATTTATATAAATTAAAGAACAATTACAACGTACAATTATATAACGTAGAATTCTGAGAAAAAAAATTATGATTACACAACATAGACTCAATTTCATTGCATATAAGGGTGCTTCATAATGCACTCTTGATATTTATTTACATACTGAATTGTGATTGGTCTGCTCTTCGTTTCATATATTTCATCGGTTTATTTACACTCGAGCAGAGACTAAAAGCTGAACTCACCTAAACTCTCACTCTCTGCTGCTGCTTCAGATCACAGTCTGTGTGAGATTTCGGAGATTAAAGGTCACTCAGGGTCACTGAGACAACACCAGTCATCACCACAGCAACAGTGTTTACAGCTGTCAGTCACTGAGCAATAAGCCCCGCCCCTGCTTGAGTTCATGGAAAGGTGGGCGTGGCTACACAAGTAACTAAGTCGTTGTTTACAAACCAAACAAAACTGAGTGATTTTTATCATGTGATATCTCAGTTCTGAAGCCAAGCGTGTCAGAAACTCTCTCACACACACACACACACAGTGCTCATGTGATGTTAACACCCCAGAACTAAAGCCTGGTGTAAGATAAGCTTTTGTTTTTAGCTACGCTCTTCAAATCCAAATAACCTTCCTGCAAAGTTATTGTAAATTATATCACCGCATACTGACATCAATTATTTTTCTTAGGGCTGCACGGTTTGAGAAAAATGTCACATTGTGATTAATAAGATCAAAATTGCAATTTGCGATTGCAAGTTTGACTCAACTCGCTTGTTATCAAGGAAAATGCACACACAGATTACTAATATAGTCTGTTTTTCTCAGCTGAGATACAGTATACAGAGCAATCTAGCAACAACAAATTCAAACTAAATTGTACAAAATTAAATAACAGTAACATCTTTACATTGCAGAATTAAATTACATTCAATTAACTTTAAAATAAAATTAAAAACTCAAATGTACAGATAAATTAAACATTTCAATATTTGTAAATGTTGTCCCAAAACATTTTAGCAGGATTTAACATATACTTAGTTTAGTACTTCTTTTGGTATCTCTTGTCCAGTGTGCCAATGATTTTCTCAAATCCATCTTTGATAAAAGTGCGTTCACACCTGAGGTGTCAAGCCGCGCGCGTCAAACGCTTCCAGTATGAAAGCACAATCGGCTCTGAATACGCTGCTTATGCATGCAGTGAAAACGTTGTGTTAAACGCGGCGCTTAACTCGCGCGACTGGCACTGCAGGATGTCTAATCGCATCTTTGCATTGACTTCACATGTAAACACTCGCGCTTAACGCATCATTCATGTCTGGTGTGAACGCAAGAATCAATGTCTTGTTATGTCCACGAATGCATTTGTTTATTTAATATAATCGCAACATTTTCTGTAATTGCATAGACTGGCATCGTGATTGCGATATGATTAATCCTGCAGCACTAATTTAACTTATATTTTAAAGCACCAAACAAACAATGTGCTTCTATGTGACATTGTTATATAATGAATGCTGTTTTTTAAATTCAGCCACTGGTGCATAATTATTAACCAATCACACGTCTTGTTTACAGTGATGTTTCCTCTGTGATTGGCTGACGGCAGAGACCCAGGTGACCCTGTTACCTGACACCTGGAGACCTGTGAGCTGACTCGGTGAGACGTTATGAGAGCTTTTGAGAACTTCTCCTTCAGCTTGAAGGTCGTGGTGTGGTTTAAAGTGGTGAGTGCTGCCTCATGAATATTTAACGAGATCCTTCCTCATCTGCAGGCCATGATTTCTTACAGTTCACATCACACAGAGCTCCGTTACTGCTGAACGCTTACAAACGAACACACGTGAGCTCCTCTTCAGACACAATCATATTTCATGTATCGCTTCAGAAAGGAAACAGAGCTGACGCAGACACATCTCAGGCTGTTTTCAAGGCCTCAGTGTGTCCTGGTTTGATATTTCCAAACGCACAGACTGTGCCGAGGACATTCAGGGTCACGCGAAACCTCTGGAAAACTCCCAGAATTCAGTCAGTCTGGATCACGTCTTAAACGCAGCAGTTTCTTCACTTCACTGCTGTTAACTCTTTCCTGAGTGACTGTGCAGAGACCCAGCTCCTAAAACCTTTACTCTCAGTGTGTGTGTGTGAAACCGTTCCAGTTTTTATTCATCATGATTTTTATTCAAATTGTTGGTCATTTAGTTGTTTTTGTAGCATTTTGGTAGTTTTTAATGTCTATAGAAATCAAGGAGCCATGGAAGAAACTTTTTGTTTCCTTAAAGAACCTTTGAAGAACTTTTCTGTGGCGAAAGAAGGTTCTTCAGATGATAAAAGAGTAAGAAAGAGATGGTTCTTCTATGGCATCTCTGTGAAGAAGCAACTTTATATAGTGTAGATTATAGTAACACTTTACAACAAGGTTTATTAGTTAACATTAGTTGACAACATTAGTTAAGAGTGAACAAAGCATTTAATAAACTAAATTAATGTTAATTTCAGTATTTACTAATGCATTATTAAAATTTGTTAATTAATACATTAATTAATGTTAACAAATATTATCGTATTGTAAACCTAGATTTATTTTTGTACATCAGTTTAAACTAAATTTAAATTAGAAATGTTACCTTGGCAACTAGCTGAAATAAAAACAAAAGCTCCAATTTTAGTTTCCGAATGTTTGCTAAATGTTCCCGGAACGTTTTTTCTTGGTTATATAAATGTTACAGGATCATTTTATCAAATTATTCATCAAAAGTTTTTGTTTACATAGTCTGTGTGTGTGTACGGTCTATATTTATTATGTATACATCCAAGTTTGAAAGTATTCTAGATTTATTAATCATTTGACAGCACTAGTTATTATTCGGTGTTCTCTGAATATTTGACAGCATTTAAAAATGTGCAAATACTTCTGAGAATGTTATTAAAGACTAAATAAACATTCTATTAACGTTCACAGCTCTTTGAATTCCCTCTTATATGGGAAACACACTGCGTTTGTCTTTTAAATAAGATATGTATTATTAAACGTTATTACACCATTGTTAAAATATCACAATTAATTCATTGTGTTAAGTGGCGTTTGTCCAGAAAATAGTTCCACGGCAGATTTTTTTCATTGTAGGTAAAAGGTCGCTGGCTGACGCGACACAAAGGCATCCGAGCTCAAGCTGTGAACTTAATTCATCAAACGATTACATCAGCGCTACACCTAAACGCCTCTGATCTTCAACAATATTTATTCATGTGAGCGCTCATATAACCTCAGCTGAACGAATGCTGTTTAAAGCAGGTTTGAATCAGAGGAAAGACCCGCTGCTCCTCAGCGCACTTTGAAGCTCCGTGTGTGTGTTTGAAGGCCAAGAAAGCTGAAGTTCAAAAACAAGATCTATGTTTCCCACCCAAGAGACTGGAGAGGAACAATAGTGTCAGAGAACAGGAGAGCGCTGCGGGAGGACGTCCGTCACGTCTCCACCTTCACATCTGAGATATCATAACAGAAACTTACAGAATATACACACGTACACAGAGAGGCTTCTCTTTGAAACTGATCGGCTGGACAATAACTCACATTAACAGAGATTAGCTCCTGAATCATAACCATCAAAACATTCCTCCTGCGCTCAGTCCATGTCGTCTGATGTACAGTACATAGTACAGTTTTAGTGTAATTGTACAAATCTTTTGGTCCAGTAAGCATCAGAATAACTTCAGTGAGATATTTACAACACCTGCTGAGCTCAGCTTTATTGATTAGAGAAGATTAGATCATAAAAATATCAGCATCTGCCACCAATCGAGCTGTTTTTCCTTCATAATCTCACACTGCAGGTGCCATCCTTATATTAACCGCATTTATAAGCTTCAGAAATTACATTCTTCTGTTGATTATTCCCAATTTGAGCTTTCCAGGGTTAGTAATCATAATGGTGACCTTTCACCGACTTCTCCTAAACGACCCATATTTGCTGCTGAGCTGCACAAAAACTGCCTTCATTCATGCTAAAGTGAGAAAAATACATATTAATAGTTGGTTTGAATTCTTTAATGACCACGTGTTACTGCAAAACAAGTCAGTCGCAGACTAATAATAATAGTGTGATGTAGGTGTGTGTCTGCTATCATCTGAGACGTTTGTCATCACTTTCCTCGTGGAAATAATAACTGCCAGAAACTACTAAAGCATGAATTTTCCAGCATGTTCAGACGTTAGTATCAATGCATGAAACATTAATGCCTTCATAAACAATGTGTTTGAAGCTGAAATGAAGCTCCAAAATATTGAGGAGGGCACCTCCTTTAATGCACAGCGTGATGTTTGGAGTTTTTGGAGTTTTGGGCTGGATTGAGCCGCGGTCTGCTAATGTCCAGTCTGTACTCAGTCATCAAAAACGCTGTGCTAACGTTTCCATTGAGTTATGAAAACATGACTAAGCTTTTTTAAACACTATGAAAACGTTCCGTTTAATCATTTTGTATTATGGAAACGTTACTTTTAAATGTTTTAAAGAAATAACACTTACAATTATTTTTGCATAATTAAAGACGTTGCTTTGCGTGTTTATCAGAGTATGTGAGCGGAGTGGAGCGGCAAGAATTTCCGCTCCGCGCTCAGAGCATTTCATGATCACTCCGCTCCGGGTTTACCATTTCCCGCTCCTCGCTCGCTCCGCGCTCCCTCCTTCCTTAATCCTCGCTCCATGTTCGCTCCATGAAAAAAATGTCTCTCATTAACACTTCACTGTAATTTTTCGTTATTTATTTATTTTTATATATTATTTTTATATATGAAAAACAAATACACAATACTCTGAGAAAAACATCAACGTGCTTTAGTAGAACAGTAGCTATATGAGCCCAAAATATATATTGGAAATCGTTTAGCTCACTTTTGAACAAAATGAAATACAGATGCTGGATGTGGCTAGATTAAATAAATATCCCGAAGAAAAACATGACATAAAATAAAATAAAATAACAAAACTAAAATAAGTTAAACAAGTGGCCAAACGAATAAAAGGCATGTAGGTTTGCCTTTTCTTAACTTGTAATCACCTCCCCGCACTCGCGTTCTTCTTTGTCGACATTTAGGATACATTTGTATTTTTTATTAACCCAAAGGCAAAAATGTGAATGTATAAAATGTAGAAAATGTGGCAAAGAAATGTTAATAGGGAGCTTGGAGTTAACTTAAGTGTTGTGAAGTAATGTAAATATGTGCAGAACAGAGTCAAATACTGATTGGGGTCAAATAGGACTCACACGGGGTAAATGCTGAAGAATGTTTAAGTACTTTGAACGTTTATATAACATGGCTTCCACTAGATTCAATAACTGAACAAATCAAGATAACTGTGTTTCTGTCTAAGGAAAGAAAAAGCAAAAGTTGGGTTCAGTGATTCATTTAGACAACACATGAAGCAGAATATATGCTTAAATTGGTTGTTACTTCCCCATATTTCATACTTGTTGAGCTTTAGATAATAATTCAGTTCAGAAATTGACCTAAACCCAAAATCAAAGGAACATGGAGTAACAGAGAATATCTTATTAATTACAGTATATTGATTTCAGTTTTCCAGTTTGCACTGCATCAATCAATCAATTTCTTCTAGAACATTTACCTTGAGGTCACATACTGCCAAGTACCCAAATGTGTGCATCCCCCAGTACGCAGAAACCATTTACATGTTTAGTTCAACATCCCCTCTGGTTTTGATTTGTAAGATAAATGACTGAATGAAACCGTTGTTATGTCAAAAAACACATTCAATGAGTCCTACGCTTAACGCTTGTCCTGCCAAACTGCTCAGCTGCGCATTGTTGTCCACAACAGATAGCAGAATTTGCTAAATGATTGTATCGCACTGCGGTAAACGCTGTCTGTAACCCTAATACACACACAGATGCACGATCAGAATGTAACTGCGCTCCACTGCCAGCCACAACAGATTCAGAATCATATCAGCTGTGCAGCACAGCTTGAAGCAACAAACTGTAAACTGAATTCATCCGGGTCTGAGAATTCCTGGTCCAGAAAGGCTCTGTCTAGCAATGGTGAGTTGACGCCTGGCCCAGTGTGGTTTCAGATCACATGGTATGGAAGGACTCTTTCACTGTTCTCCGGCGGAGGCTTTAGCATTCTGGGGTAGCAGGGTGTGTCCCCCCCGACAGGAGCCCAGTGATGGAGAGTGGCTGGCCAGATGCTGTTTCATGCTAGATTAGCCCTCCTGTGGTCAATTTGCTTTTCCTAATGTCAGCTCCCCTCTGCTGTCGCCTAGCAACCGCTGCTGCAGCCAAGAGGCCCAGCCATGCATGCAGAATTCCACCTGCCATTTGTAAAGGAGAGAGTGTGTGTGTGTGTGTTTGTGTGCATGCATGTAAAACAGGGTGCTGTGCATGTGTGAACTGGAAGCTTTCCAGATTCAGGGATACTAAGGTAACCATAATAAAAAAGAATTACAAATAATGTCATTTTTTTAGTGCTTGTTCCTTACACAGACTCTTCTCTCGCAAGCAAAAAGTCACATTTCCTTTTTTTTAACACACTTCTTTATAGGTGTGTGTGCTCCTCCATTTGTCTTGCGAAGGCAACTGCTGTGTGATGATATATCGGCTGCTGGATTCTGCACGTATGTGTCTGTATATGCGCAGGAAGTAGCGAGCGAGAGAGCGAATGGATCTTGATTACATTTGCAAGGCATGAGCTGAAGTGAAGGTCTGAATGAGATGCTCGGTGCTCAGCGTTAACGGCACAGGAGCCTGATGCTCCTCTGAATGCAAGAGAAGCGTTTTCTTTTGTAAGTAACAGCAACCACGTCAATACCACCTCGGCCCTCCAGCTGTACAGGGTTCTGAATGATTCGGCTCCGGGACGATGTCGCTCCAAAGGAAATTAGCTCTGTGTTGTGCCAGAATGTGTTTAAGAGTGAGCTGAAATGTGTTTTGTGAATGCTCCAGATGTTTTTGGTATCACGCTTCTGTAGTTGACGGTTGATGAAAGCCTGTATGTACCCTGCAATATTATGAGATTGTGTTTTTTGGTGGCAGATACTCTTCTGAGTTGGTTTTTGGTAATGTGTTGGCAACTGAAAACTATTTTTTTTGCCAAAACATACATATAGGCACAACAATATGCAAAAAATAAGGAAAATTAACAGTTTTATTTTCTAAATATCTTTTAATGGTTTCTTTAGTCAAAATTTCAATGCACAAAACATGTATGTATTGCCTTATTTCTTTTACTTTGCATAGTGTTGTTCATGATTTTCTATGAATATCCAACTCAACTTAACTAATTAGCTGTCCTATTTATTTATTTATAAGTTTAAAAAATATTATTATTTATCTAAAATTTTAATAAATAATGACAACAATCTTTTTTTTATTTTTATTTTTTTATTACAGTTTCTTTTTCTTTTTTTAACAGTGCCTGTATTTATTTGATAAAAAATATTCCTGGCATGTCATAACTTGTCGTGTAACAATATAAGGGATTTTTTTAAAAAGTTGCTTAAATATCTTAATTGAACTAATGCCTAGTCCTGGCTTAAGCTAAGCCCTGTTTGTGAAACCGGGCCTAAATGTCTTTTTTGGTCAAAACAATTCATTCATTTGATTTTTTTTTCTTCAAAGAAAACTGAGCTTTGTCTGATATGATTAACTTCTGCTTATTGACGGAGGAATTTGAGACTTTAATGTCAAAATATTAAAGTAGGGATGCTGAAACTATAAACCTTGTAAAGGTACCACATCCTGTTTTTTCCCCAATAATATTGTAATTGTACATTTTATATTTAGATGACCTTTGCTGTTGTCTAGTGCTCGAGGTTAATCTAAAAAAAACCCTCCTCATACCATAAAACTGTTAAAACTGACAGAACTGTATTAGCTTTGTAATAGACTGAAAACTAGCTAGGCCTATAATTATTATTTTGTATGATTACTATTTATTATTTTCATTTACCATTTGTTTTCCCCCGCTGACCCTATCAGAACAGACCTGTGACCCATTTTTAGGTCACGACCTACCAGTTGAAAAGCACTGCTCATGCTGCCGTCCTATGAACTATCCTCTTGTTCAGCAATGCATGTAGTGTTCTTAATCCAGCGCCCGTATCAAGATTCCGGGCAGTGCTACAGAAGGGGTCAAGATTTGAACCCTCTCCTCAGCCGCTCGTTCAATTTGATTATAATTGACCGGCAGGCTGAGAGGCAGCGAGATAGAGAGAGAGAGAGAGCTGATTGTAAATACAGCAGCTAGAGAGCCACGTGTCTGCCCGGCCCTCTTCAGCCCGACTCGGGTAGAGTGTTTTAAAAGCACTGGAGCATGGGCCACTTGCCTATGGAGCGGCAGCCGAGAGCTTATGATGGGGCTGACCGGAGGTTTCTGCCTGCTCTCGTTCTCTTTTTCTCATAAACACGAGTGGCTTGTTCACACCAATGTTCTGGCCTGATCTCTTAAAATGGCCACCACTTCATCAACCACCCACCTCTGCTATTAAATACATCCGAATATATCCTGACACCTCTGCGGTGCCCACGGGGCACTGAATGCAGAGGAAGCTGTACAAGGTGTTTATAGTAGTCTCAGAGCTTTTACTATTTGACTATACTGAGATTCTGTAGCTTCTGATGCTATTTAGCAAAGCTTATATGACTTCATCGTGGATTTAGTGTAATGAACAATGTTTTATGCATTTTTTAAAAAGGGTTAATTAACCCCAAAATTCTAAATTATGTTATTTTTGGTTTCTCTGTGCAAAAAAAGGGCATTCATGTAGCGTCGCAAAACAGAAGTTGAGCCACTGATGTCACATGGATTATTTTACAGAAGTATTTGCTAATTTTACGTTTCTGGATCTGGGTACTTTTCAGTTGTGTTGCGGTCTGTGGAGTGTCAGATAGCTCTCTGATTTTAAAAATATCTTTCATTTTTGGGTGAATTAACCCTTTAATATAGTTGATCATTTATAATATACATTTTTTGATGTAACTAATGTTGATTTATACAACTTTTCACTTAATGTTGCTTTGTAAAGGTAAAAAATAACCTCATCTGTACAGATCAAGCACCATTTATGAATTGCCATAAGCAACACTTTGAAGTTAAAAATGTCTGCTGGATTTGTTTAGCACAAATATGCAACTTTTCACTTCATAAGATGTCAGTTGATGGACTGGAGTCATGTTGATCGTCTATTTAAACTTTTATACTGACAGCACCCATTCACTGCAGAGGATCCATTGGAGAGCAAGTGAAGTAATGCTACATTTCTCCAGAACTGTAGAAATTGCTTATCTACTGCTTGGATGGCCTGAAGGGTGAGCGATTCCTTTACTTAGTGTAGACCACAGGGACTGTCCTGTGCACTTGACCAGCTTCAAGCACACCTGAAGAACAACTTAACTGTAATGGTGTTAGATGTGTGTACGCTTGTGTTTGATTGGAGGCGAGTGGGAGGTGTGCTGATGTTGACCCAGAAGTGAAGTGATGCGTGGAGGACAGACAGTAGTGACAGCAGGAGAGAACAGGTTTCTCAACAGGTGAGAGAAGCTGTCGGTCGTATGTCCTACTTACACGGCAATTCCAAAATTTGGACACAACTACTCATCCGTTATTCATTTTATTTTAATATACTGTAAAGGAGTCATTATTATTAATAATAAGTAACTCAAATGAAAATATTGGCGTTATGTAGTAACCAAAATGTTAAATGTAAAATTTGTTGTTATTAATACAATTTTATTAGAACCTATTATGGCCAATTGAACAAAATGTAATATTAGTCTGTGTCAGTGAAGTTTCAATTCAAAATACTCCACAGATCATTTATTATATAATTTTGAATATCCCTTTTTTGAGTCAAAAGCAGAGACAGGCTGTTAAAGAGATATTTTACCCATTTACTCACCCTCAAGTTATTCCATACCTAAATGATTTCTTTCTTCTGTTTAACACAAAGAAGATATTTTAAAGAATAAAACAGTTGATGGTAAATATGGTATATGCATAGCCTGTGTCTTTATTTAGTTGCTTTTCTTCTCATTGTGAATTACAGGCCAAATTAAAGTCATTTTGTGACTGACATACAACTAATTCAGTGCCTTCTGATTGGTTCCCCTCAGGCTGGCCACAGACAGCGTCAGGACACAGGACTGTGTGTGTGTGTGTGTGTGTGTGTACCTGTAGGCTTCTCTGATATTTACAGCAGGGTTTGTTCTTTATTTAATCATTGCCCCTGGGTTTCTCTTGGATGTTTAGCCTGCAGCAGCTTTAGACAGCTGATGCCATATTTGGTCCTTACCAACAGGTCTCCCATTCACGGTACTCTCAGTTGAGGAGGATTCAGGGCTGGACTAGCAGTGTTGACAGGTGTGAAACACTCGAACAAGAGGAGATGTGTATGAATGTGCTTCCTCAATACACATATCTCGTCTTTCACTTCAATCCTGCACATTTGTGAACATAAAGAAAGAAATGTGCCTGTTTGGATCAAAGACCCTAATATCACGATTGAGCACGGATTCATCTTTAAAATCCCAAGGCTTATAAAAAAATAAGTGGGTATTACTCTGGAGATAGTTTGGATATTGCACAGAGTAGGACAAAAGATCAGGGTATGAGAGATAGTTATCTCCAGCTTTACTCTACAGGCTACATTTACAGCCCAAGCTGAAGGAAAGCACATTAAAATTTCAAGCTTTGTTAAATCTTATCTTCAGGACAATCGTTTTAAATGAACGTGCTCTCCAACACTGGCTTCATCAGCATTTTGCTAAGATCTCTGGTTAACATTGACCTTCTGTAAAGATTCAACCTGTTTAAATATGACTGAAATGAGTTCAGGACAATATGTCATGGGGACCAAATACGAATAAATAAAACTGAAATAAGAAGTTACACGTTAATAATACAGTAAAAATGTTACAAATACAGTGAAATGTACAGTGAAATAATATTAAAATAGTATTAAATATATACATTTTAAAGTATATTAATTTGAATAGCTTAATTTTCATTTAATGTTTTACCTGATCCTTTAGTAATCATTTAAGAAGATTTAAGAAACATTTCTAATTATTATCAATGTTAAAATCATTGTGATGTTTGATGTTTTTGTGAAAACACTGATCCATTTTTTTCTTGTTAAATAAACAAGAATTTGACAGAATTGATTTTAAACATTATTTAGTAAAAAATATATATATATATATATATAAATAATAAAAAAAAATTATAATAATATTATTTGTCAGAAAAATAATAATAATAATAATAATAAAACATCTTTTTGAATGGTAGTAAAATTGTGCTTCTAAATTAATATAATATTATTATTATCAGCCTCTGATGGTTAATCTAAAGATGAACCTGTAATAAATTTTTATTATATATTTTGTCAATTCTGTATACAGTTTCACATTCTGTTTGTTTTCTTTTTTCTTTGCCGCTGTGCACACAGAAATGGTTTATATCGCTGTATAAAAGTGACTTGCCTTCGGGTTTTCATTTCTATAAAAATACTGCTTCAGTAGGCTTAAGAACAGGACAGTTTGAGAGCTGCATCTGTTAGTAAATAGTTGTCAGTCTCTGACTGTGTGAATGCAGCCATCAAGCCTCCATCAAGCCTCCATCAAGTGGAGGAAAGTTTGATGTTGAATGTCTCAGAACTAGTAGGTGTGTGTTGTTGGCTCAGAGCCAACTGGGTCCATGAACTGCGCTGACTGGCTGTGTGTGAATGATTTAGGAACTGGCTATCTGTCTTGCCCCAGTATCCTGCGTGTGTGTGTGTGTTTGGAATACAGAGTGAGAATTCATGGGCCTCTGAATGGAGGTTTGGCTCAGAGACTTCACTGTTGTATGTGACAGATGGTGGAAAACAGCAAGTGCTGAGGAGAGATATTCAAATCTGATCTTGGAGAATGTGAAGAGGGTTTCTGGCCAGAGCAAAGCCTCTTGCAGAGAGGAAGATAAAGAGAGGAAGGGAAAAAACTGAGGTGAGATCAGACAGAGGGAGAGGGCTTGATCAGATTTGTAGAGAAACCCAAAATTGCTTTTTTGTTTCTTTATATCCATTCAGGATGTTCTGAAAGTAGGAATTCATTTTCACTTTCTCTAGTTTCTCCATAATAATTTGTCAAGCTGATTTTACGGTTAGCTGATTCTCACATTAAAGCTCCACTAGAAATACTGATCTCATAAAATATAAATACAAGAGGCCCCACCGGCAGTAGATATTTCTGTATATATACACCACACTAAAGATGTGCTTAACCACGACTAGTTGATGGATTGCTTAAACGACTGGAGTAATTAATCCTAATGAGATCCAGAATAATTAAGCTGGTTTTAGAAAAAAAAAAAAAGGAAATGTATATATGAACCTAATAAAAATAAAACAAAAATAAAAAGCCTTAAAAGATTTAGATATATATACTAATATATATATACTATTATTATTATTATATATCAATTTTTTTTTCAAAAATTGATATTATTATATGATTATTATTAGTATGAGAATTAGTATAATTAATATTACTATTATTATACTTACTAAATACTACTAAAAAAATATTTATTTTATTTTATCTTTTTTTATGTGCAAAATGTCTAAAGTCTTACAAACCAATTAAGCAATCTGTGTTTTTTTAATATGTACACTGTAAAAAAAAATCCAGTAAAATTAGCATCTGCGGTTGCCAAAACGTACCGCTTATAAAATATGATTTTATTCTGTTTACTGTTGTCATACACGCAAATACAAAACACTGGCAAGAGGTATGACATCATGCAATAAAAACATTTTCACAACAAAAGATGTCTAAAAACCTTAATTTATACAACTGATGAGAAAAAAAACACGAAGGAAATTTTGAGCTGCTACAGAAAATTCTATATGTTCCATAAATTCTAAATGTTATACTCAACACATTTAACATAGTAATTATTTAACACTACACAATTACATGCAATTTCTCTTTACATTAGATGTATTAAATGTTTTCACTGTGTATATAGTAAGGAAACTTACCGTTAATCAATTAACATATTTACTGTAGCATTTTTACAGTCCTTTGCTATCAGATTTATTTATTTAACAAAAAGAATCATAATGGAGATTAAAATAGTGCAAACTTTATAAAACTATAACACCTGGTATGGTATATATATGTTTGTGTATGTAGATTAGTAAGGATGGTGGTACTGGTGATGGTAGACCGCCTGGTCTGAGACTGAAGAATGAAGTGAGTGAAGCAGACCTATGCCGTCTGTCTCCTAATAAACAGGCACCAGATCCTGGGCCCTGGCCAGAGGGGAGCCCTGCCACCCAAACCGCCATCTCTCCCTCGCCCCTAGAGCCTAGCAGGGAGGCGAACGGCCACACGCCGTCTGACAGAAAGACAGAGAGAGCAAAGCCAGCGGGCCATATGTGTCTGGTTGTGAGAGGAACTCAAACCACAGACTGTCCAACTCAGAAATGCTGCAGCTGCCCAGCTCTTCCTCATGGCAGAATTAATGGAGCGCTCAGCATGGAGAGGGGTGAAAAAGTCACAACTAAAGAGTAAGATGCCTTTTTGATGGATATACTGATCAGTGTGTGAATAAGAGGTATATTTCTTTCGTCAAATGTAGTCTACCCTTGTAGTGTATTTTTTTATTGAAAGGTTAATCAAGTTATATCTGGCTCTTTTGAAATACTAGACCATGTTTTGTATGAAATCTGCTTTTCATCT
>JAUCMT010000154.1:6753188-6781634 GCA_032357475.1 Enteromius thamalakanensis | reverse complement strand
ATTGAAAGGTTAATCAAGTTATATCTGGCTCTTTTGAAATACTAGACCATGTTTTGTATGAAATCTGCTTTTCATCTGTAACAAAAAACAAAAAATTATGAGCAATATATTTGCATCTGTGGTGTATAAATGATCAAATCATTTCGAAATGTAGTTGCAGTTATAAAAAAACCACAGTTAAAGAAATACATTTTTAATTAGCTTTTTTTTTTTATTTATTTTGAAGATGAAATTGCCTTCAGTAACTTCAGTAGTCAAATGTGTGGCCATTTTTTTAGCTATAATTTTAGATTTGTGACCCTGGACAACTATATGAACATCTGGAATCTGAGGGTACAGAAAAATCTAAATGCTGAGAAAATCACCTTTAAAGTTGTGCAAATGAAGTTCTTATCAATGCATATTACTAATTAAAAATTAAGTTTTAATATATATTTTTGGTAAGAAATTCACTAAATACCTTCATGGAACATGATCTTTACTTACTATCCTAATGATTTTTGGCAAAAAAGAAAAATCAATAATTTCGACCCATACAATGTATTTTTGGCTATTGCTACAAATATACCCCAGCGACTTTTTTTGTAAAATGATTAATTACATCAATTGTTTTTTTTTTTTTTTTTTTTTTTTTACATAATATAGGAGTGTATATTTATTAGGTATATATACATGTATAAATACAAACATGGATGCGTGTACATATGTTAAAGAAAAACATTATATATATATATAATGTTTTTCTTTAACATATGTACAGTACATGCATACATGTTCAAATGTCAAAATCATTTGACAGCACCTTTTATATTATATTACATTATATTATATTTGTATTAAATTATATCATATTATATTTGAACACTAGGTTTTATATAATGCAAATAAATGTACACAACAGACTATGATAGCAAGTGACATGTATTTTTAAAAAAAACAACAACATAAATTCATTGTATCACAAGTACATTTTTCTGGCAGGATGTAATGTAAACTAAATATATTGTAACTATTTGTAATGTGACTGAAATGTTTTATATGATCTCATCTTGAGATATTCAGGTCTGGTGTAAGTGTGAAGATACCTGTTCAAAAGGTGTGTATGGTCATATGTTCATATCATGAGAGATCTGTCTAGCTGTTGAATGTATTCATGTTCCGTTTCATGTTGAATGACATAACTCCTTATCTTCAGAGTGAATGTATGTCAGATTGTGAGATGCATTGCATAATAATTTGTCACATATGGCATCATCCCAGATGTTTACAGAAGACATTACTCATCTGTCGTGTCTTTCCACAGCAGATACCTCACAAGGTGAAGCCGTCGTGTAATGAAGATATGAGCCCCATCAGTTAGATTCAATATCAGACGGATCAGATCTTCTGCCTTTGTTAGGAGACTGTGGGTAGTAGAGGAATTTTTAAAGAGTAGGCAGATGACTCATGATGCCGATTCTCTTCCTTCATGGGGCTTTTGCCTCATTAAATCCTTAACGGTGTGAAGAGACTTGGAACGACCTGATGGCTCTATCACACCCCTCGCCCCTTTTGCCCTTCAGCTCAGCATTGAGCCCTGCCCACCCCAAGGACACAGACCACCATTAAGTCCTGCCCACCCAACGCCACAGGCCACAAACCGAGGCTAACCACCCATGTGGTGTATCAGAGCACCCACTATCATACTAATTTGCTTTAATGAATCCTACACCACATTTTAATATTATAAATACCACCAAGGGCAAATTGCGTATCCAGTTATACGTCCACACAAGTGACGTTTGTACAGTGAATATGGCTGTACTTTTTATTTCAGGGGTGACAAATGAATGAAATATATTTGCTTACTTTTTATTTAAATTGTTTTCTTCATGCCGCTCTTCTTCGTCCGAGTCGTTTTAGACTTGACGTGTGGCATTTGTTTATCTGATACTGCTTTTTACTAAAAGCTGTATCTTAATTTTGTTCCTTTTTTTGAGTTGAAATTTGAGGTGAGGTGGCCATATCTCAAGTTTAACTGGAATTAATAGAAGTTAGTTTAGCACAGTTAATGAAATTTGGGGAAATTAAGTGCTCTTTCACTTTGCTCTATAGAAATAAGTACAAATAATTCTATTTTAAACATGTTTGTTTATCTGTCTGCGATGCCTATAAAATATTTATATTTTTAATCATCTTAAAATTTCGGCAGAGACTTTGCGAAGCCATTACTTAAAGTGGTTTTAAATTCAATTGAAATCTTTTCTAGATCTAGATTCTGGAATCTTCTAGAACACCCGTTGCAGTTGCTTCCTGGGTTTTTAGTTCATTTAATGCTTCATTCAATTTCTGCATCCTGTTTGCTACCGCAATACAAATTCAATTCTAGTTCACACAAAGTTTGTACATAGCCTCTGACGTCCCAGCATTTATTTATATTTTTTGGTATATACAGTCTTCTGTGGTTGTGCTGTGTAGGTAATATAGTGTGTTATTAAATAGTTTTGATTGTTCTTTTTAGAAAGCAAAATATAACAAATTTTATTGATGCCAGGAGACAAGAGATGTTTCTAGAAGACTGATGTGACCAGGTTCGTCTCTTTAAATATTGAATATCATTGTATTTGACCATATTCTTCTACTACAGTATGTGCTTTTAATGAAAGCTTTTTAAAGCGGGGCTGCTTTGTAGTATTTGAAGGTCAGAGAGCTGCAGTAATTCTCCAGGAAGGAAACAGGGGGCGCTGTGCTCTCATGTCTGACTACATCACATCTGTCTGTCTTGTATTACTACATAGGAGAGGATATGCTTAATGTAATAACCTACTGGAAGTTTCCGTTCCTCTCTGCCAATCTCAACTTTTGTGTGAGTAATAACACTGGCATTCACGCTCATTGGGATAACTGATCAAATTCTTATCAAAAAGGTGCAGCTCAAGTGACATTCGGTGCCTCCGGGGTCTTGAGAAAATGAAAGTTCCCGGGAATGTTTATTAGTTAAATCACCTCCTGTTACGTGAGGAGCAAGCTTCTTTTTCTTGAACACGACATGGGAGCACACAGCTTTCAACACCTTATTTTATTGTCCCAACATTCAAAAGTACAAATAATTCAAACACAACAGTTTTATGAAAAAGAAAAAAACATTTACAGCAAGTATTTTTTTCCATATTTTGTTTCCAGTTTCAGAAATGACCTAAACTAGCAAGGATAACATGAAGTCATTCATCGCAGTAATTTGATTCGTAATAAGAATAAGGATAATGAGAATAATATTAATCATAGTAACAATAATCAATAATCGATAGATAAGTAATAACGTAAGTAGGAGAGACCAGCTTGGTCCGGTGAACTTTTTTTTCTTTTTTTCATCTTTTTTTGTCTTTAAAGATTTATAGATTTTTCAGATAGTAAACAAACACATTTCAGGAGAAAATGAATTATGACAAGAGCCTTGTTCCTCACTTTGCCTTCCCTCCTACACTACTGGCTGATGGGTTCCTATTGGCAGGCTGCCACTATAAGGCGCTACAGGGGGAGAGACACTGCGATACGGGCACGCACTATAGAGGCACGGCCCCGCGTTTCTAACACCCCCGCAAACTAGACGCTCTCCCGTGCAGTCATCCACGCTCAGACACGCGGAGGGTGATACCATTAACCAAAAGAGGAGGACGTAATGCAGGAAATTTGTTCGTACATCAGAACAACATTCTACTGGGGTCGTTGCATAATTCAAACTCCCAGCCGCAGCGGGGTTTGAGAAGGGCCGTGCCGCCGCCGCCGTCCCCATAGAGACGGAGCAGAGGAGGATGGATGGCATTAGAGGTGGAGGAATGTAAGACTGCTCATGAACGTGACTTTTGTTTTTCGTTCTCCAGCATTCACACCGGCCTTAGCAAGAGCCAAGCTCTCCATTCAGGAAGTTTACCTCTCAAAATAGACTATATTTTAGAAAATATATAACAGGTGTCATCTATCAAATATTATCTGCTATAGCTATTTTTGTTCAAACCAGTACAATCAGAGTCAATGCTTTTTATTCTTTTCTCCTTTTTCTGGAGTGTCAGTGTGGTTTAGATGAAGGTTACAGTTCAGATGAATCGATGAATCATACTAAAACAATGGACACATATCGATCAGTCAAATTAGGGCAGCAAAGCCTGACATGAACGTCGTCGAGATCCATGAGAAACTACATTTCAGACCCACATTTTTGCATAAAGTTTAATCACAAAGCAACGGTAGTGTGTGGAGGGAGGGCGGGAAGTGGCTTTTAAAACTACACAAACTTATCACAGGTTATATTGAACCAGAACAACTGTTATAACATTCTATTAAGACTAAACTTTATTGAAAAAGATTTAAAGATTTATGTTTAACAAGACAAGAAAAAAGCAATAGCAAATTGAACTATCGGCTAGGTTATGCATAGCGAGTAACTGTTTCTATTAATAAGGGAAGAGCCTCACCAACCCTCTTGACATTTTTTTCGTTTTTGACTTTTAAATTTTTTTGTATTGTAATTTTGATATATTGGTACAAAGCACAAACGTACTAAAATTTCTCAGTGCACAGGACTAATGGAAGAGCGTCTCCCCTAGTCATTTGTTCCCTTTAGCTCAGAAAGACCCCCCCCCTCCCTGTACCAGAATCACGCAAAAACACAGACAACATAAGAAAGGAACAAGTAAATAAATAAATAATCGAGATAAATAAATAATTTAATCAATGAGACAATCAATCAATCGATCAATAAATAAATACAGATTTTTCTCAAGAAGCGTTTTGTTCGATTTATTTTTGCTGCGGCGGTAAATCAAATAACTCGATCCAATTTTTCAGTTCTTTTTTTTGCGTTTTTTTTTCTTTATCTTCACAAGCGACATGACAACATATTAAACAGGATTCCTCACGAGTTTTTCTAAGTAACTGAACCATCACTTCATAAAGTTTTCATATGAAAAAAGACAATCCCGAACGAAAAACAGTGACAACTCAGATAGATATAGATATTGGAACAGAAAATGTTGACTATATATCATCTATTTGTACACAACAAAGAAAGACACAGTCGTAATAGATCCTTTGAGGAAACAAATACTAGACTAACAGAACTAGCTAATTATCGCTGAATTTCGACAAACGCTGTACACTCAGCAAATAACCTAGAAGTAAGCAAGCCAAAGGAACGTCGTTGCGGACGCCCGAATTTGTTCGTCTTGGTGTTCTCCAGACCAGACGGCAACCGACAACGGCGATTTGGAAAGAATAAACATCAACGAAAGAAGAAAAACAGCAGCTTAATATAATGCCAACATCGAAATTTTCTTTTTTTTCTCTCTAAACAACACGAAGAACAACAAAGTTGGATATTTAAGATATGTGAACCATGTAATATAGCACCTACTGTTGATCGCTAAAGGAAGTACATCTCGAATGCGATATCACAAAATCATAGCGAATTAAACGTAACCATGTATATGTCGTCCGAATGGAGAAAGAAGTGTGTGTGCGCACGCGTGTGTGTATCTTTATTACTAATATCCCAAAGACGGATGGTCTAACGTAAATGAGTGGACGATGTGTGGCCTTGCTTTGGGCTCTTGACTGTGAAGATATGATTGGCCTGGGAAGACCCCTCTCCCTCTCCTATTGGGTATCGCTGTTGAATAATTACTACTATGAAAAATTACCTGCCTGAATTTGCATCCCTTGATAAATTCTTCCATCTACAAAATTCTTCCATCGCCAATCCGGTTCTCCCCGAAAAACAAACGACCTTGGATCCTAAAAAGTACCACGGCAGAACGAACAAGACAAGGTGGCACCTGACCCCTCCCCCCGTCCCTAATTAGCCAGTCAAAATATTTTTCTCTTTTTTCAAATCCAGATTCTTGTAAAAATTCTTCAATAATTATTTTAATCATTATTTATAAAAATAGATCTTCTTTCTCTTTATTTTTTCATTTTTTCTAAACGCATTTTCAAGCAAAGAGATTTTCTCTTTGGCAACAGTGTGTGTGTAGGTTTTTTTTTTTTTTTTTGACGCAACGTGTCATCAGGAGCGCTAGCCCGTCCCTTCCCTCGCCCCTTCCCCCTGAATCCCCCGTGAGGACAGACGTGTGTTTTGTTTGCAGTACAAAACCAAAACTATGCTAGAAACATCTTCTGCATTAGAGAAAAGGGATGGCCTCATCCCTGTCAATTCATTTTGGGGAACTCTAACAATTTACACCAAAACAAATGAATGAATGATCACTGATTTTTTTTCTTCTTCTTTTTTTAAAAAGAGCCCCCTCCTGTTCTCTTACCAGGGAGGTGGTTATTCTAACGACAGTGGATCCGGATTTAAAAAAGAAAGAAAAAATCCTGAATCGACACCAAGAGAGTTCGATCTAAAGAAGGACATTTTCTTCTTCAAAATAAGGGCGGTCTGGTTTTGCTACTGTTTACAGAGAAAAAAAAAAGAAAAAAGTAAAAGACAACCACGAGAACTCAAGAAGATATACAACAGAATCCCTGTACCACTTCCAGGGTCTCCAAATAATGAATATTCTCAATTTGTCATTTTGTAATACTTAGGCAACATTGGCTTATAGGTCCAAAGTTATATTATAAGCCATATCCAGTTCTTTTTTGTGGGTTTGTTGGTTGGGTGTGTTCCTGTTTTGAGTAGCTGAGTGGGCAGAGGTGGGTTTTTAGTATTAGAGGAGCTGTAAGGAGCTACACAAGTGATGGGAGGGGAGTTCAGGACTTGTGGGTCTTGTTGGTCTTGAAAGACACTTGCAAGACACGGTCACCCAACCGATACCCATTGAGACTGGCGATGGCCATGGCCGCTTCGTCGTAGTTCGTCATGGTGACGAAGCCGAACCCCTTGCACTTGTTGGTGTTGAAGTCGCGGATCACCTTGACGTTGTTGACGGCGCCGAACGGTCCAAAGAGCTGCCACAGGACGCTCTCATCCGAGTCCGGCGACAGGTTGTAGACGAAGATGCACCAGCCCGTTCCTGTGTGACCGGGGATATTCATCCCTACTAGACTGGTCATGCTATCGATGGTGATGGGGGAGAACCTGCAGGACGAGAGAGAGAGTGAGGAAAATGCGTAAGCCAAGCTGCCATTAGTTAAAACTTCTAGCTGACTCTTCAAGGGTTACACTAGCAGTTTCAGTGCCACAATCTTTTCAGCCGGTCTAAATATCTGCTCCTTGTTTTTCAGGCGGAAGGCAACCGGAGGTTTTTTCGTTTTTTGAATGCAGAGTGAAAAGGCTGCGCCCCAGTGCTGGCTGCGGGGGTCCGCGCCGAAGCGACAGGTGCTGAGGCGCAGCTTCTATTGGGGAACTAAATTACAGGAACTCTACACATTAATACCTTCGAAATTCATCAGAGATTTCGCATGCAACCGAGTAAATCTGCTCTCATTCTCCTTGTAATCTTTCCATTCTTGCCTTTTTTCCCCTCCCTCATGATACAGAGATTTGAATGCTCAGTTGATTTCACTTAATTGCCTTTCCGCTTAAAGGAAATTTCCACTTTAAATAAAAGGTAAATTGGATAAAAGGTTCATTTCGTGTGCCACCTCTCAAGGAATGACTATAGGCATTATTGGGGTGTGCTTTAATTGAGATTTCCGCTTTGCTGCCGTCGTCGTCTTCGAATCCGAAAGGTTTGGGGAGGGGGATAGGAAGCTGCCAGCGAGCAGAAAATGGAAGCTGCGCTTTCCAGCCAGCTAGCACGGGGAACAGAGTGTATTCCACCCACACCCTCTGCCGCTCCGCAGTGTGTGACTGTGATCGATAGCACTGCACGGACTACAGGGCCGGCCAATTCCCTGCTTCTTGTTCTGCCAAGAATTACTCAGACGTTTCATCTGCGTTTTAGCCCGTTCGTCCTGGCAGAGTCAATACATCTGTCTTTCTTTCGCTTTTGTGTCCTGTCGCTTGCGTCTCATTATGTAAATGAAGGGTATAATAATAAGTCGGCTCACTTTGCGCCTTGTGACAAGCAACCATCTCATGACTTCAATTATACTGGTATTTCTGTGTAAATAATGAATCCGTAGCCATTATTCATCGAATTTGGCTTAGTGGTAATTTGTATGCCAGTCATCTGCGGGCGAGCGGGCGAGGGTCGGACTAGCGGATTGCTGACACAGAGGAGTCTGGTGCCTACTAGGGCAGGGCCGAGTGCTGTCTGTTGTTCGAACTAAGGCGAACAGTTGGACGAGGAGTTGCATAGCAACAAGCGACTGACCTAGAGCCATCCCACCCTTCCGAGCTGCCCACCTTCACCTAGCGATGCTCACTTCTTCAGACTGGTCTTTGTTCTTTAATTACCTTCCACGGCGTGCTCTGTGAGCACAACGCCTCCCCAGCCCCCCGTCAGTTTCACCTCCCCTAAATTTTCCCTCTCTTGAGGCAGACGGGCTTATTTGACAGCTGATCGCAGCGAGTGTAAATAAAAAGGAATCTTTCGTCTCGTCATTTGTTTTGAAAGACGCCGCTGCCTCATTTGCATATCCTGTTTCCTTGTTGCACTTCCCATTACTTGTCAGTTTTTGCCAAAAAAAGCATGTTTTCTTTCGAACAACAATAGTTAGATTCTGATCAGCCAGTGCCAAAACGCAAAGGACTTTTCTAGAAAGAGAAGAAATCGAGTAAATGCGGAGCCTTTAGTCTTAACGAAGAGGAATCTGTGAAAAAAAAAAAAGACACGTGCACAATGCACAACCTTTCATGCTACTCCCTCCATCTTAGCCTTGAGTGTTCGAGGGACATCAAAGTGTTTCAATAGATACTAAAATATGCAACAAAATGTCATAAGCACTAAAACATGTTCAAAAGAAGCCTTTTCACTACATCCACAGCAGCACAAAGCAAAAGAACATGAGCAAACCCAACTGATCAGAGGCTCCTAAACCTGCAGTGAAACACTACATTTCCTGCAGGGATCCAGGTGAGCTGTCACCCCCTCCGTCTCGCTCTAAACCAGCTCATTCCAACAAATAAAATGGAAACAAGTAGACGAAAAACCTAATAGCCTTCCATCGATCCTTGCATTTTAGCTGTTATATGTAATGCATTGGGAATATACATAAATTTTGTTTAATTGTTGGCAGCGTGTAACCCTGAGCTGGACGGAGGTACGGCTTCAGCTCCTGAATCCTATGGAGGCCACGGTTCAAAACAGGAGCTACACAACAATAAAACACAAAATACCAAAACGGAACTCATAAAAAAGTTTGAATCATCATAATCAAACACTACAAATTATAAAATATACTTACACTTTTAGGGCTACAGATTGATAGGTTGAAATAAAAAAATAAAAAATCAAGTAAAAAAAAATAAAAAAGGCAAACGAACTAAAGAGAAGGGAAAAAACCTTGAACTGAACTGAATGCATGTGATTTTAAAAAAGAAGGGAAAAAAAATCATACTGTCAAACATGGACATCTGGCATTCGGTGAAGTTTTAATTACCTCTTAACGCCATAGGCCATATTAAGCAAATTGTCCAGCCTGTAAAGAGAAGGAGGGTTCTGGGGTTAATGCCAGGCAGATGGTTGACTCACTCAGTGGAACTAATGCTACATCCCTGCCTCACTGAAGGAAGACGCCCATCTAGCGATGGGCCATTACACTGTGCTGCCCCATCAGGCATCTCACAGAGTCAATCATACAACCAAAGAACAGCAGACTTGCAGCAGCACTAATGGTAACAGGAGGCCACTTGAATGCCCACCCAGTTATTTGGCCTAACAGTGCTGCAGTCTTAAAGTATTATTCACTAAAACATTTATTTGACATGTATACAAATAAAATTGCAATAGTTTCACTCTAATTATTTAAATATCTCTCTCTCTCTCTTTATATATATATATATATATATAAATACACTGTATTGTTTTAAACAATATGGGAAGTTAAAATTAAATTAAGAAATTTATTTATTTATTATTTTTATATCTTAAAGTTGCTTTGAATAACCCTGAGCTGGAAGCAGTTCCTGTGGAAGCCACCACGCCTCAAAAAAAGTAGTTTAAATTTATTTGGGTAATATATACATATTTCTATCAATTATGACATTTTAGTTGTTTTTTTGTTATATGTCTAATACAGTAAGATAAAGAATTCAGATAAATTTGCCCAAAAATGAATGTGTATATTTTGAATATATTGTAATCCTTTAATGTATTTATATGGTGACAATTAAAGAATGATTAAGAAGGATATGAGCAAATCGAAAACCAAAGTCAAAAAGAGAAATAAATGAATCATACAAACAGACACTCAGAGTGAAATATAAAGAATATATCTTAGTGTCTGAATAATATGCTATTGTTATGGATAAAATTGGTCAGCATAACTGAAAACTTTAATATAAAATGAAATTTCAATGAAGTTGGAGGCAGGATGTAATGCAGCATTAACTGGGAGTGCCCTTTCTTCTTCTTTCTGTCTCTTTCTTGTGCAGTCTCTCTATTAGCCCCACTGACCCAGTGGGCCGGTGTATTACGCTTTCCTTCCACGTCAGTCATTCTCATTTTAGGCTCCCGTCTGTTTGGCTACTCTGCGACCTCCGTCCCTCACGCAGCTCGGCCTTGTCTCATTTCCGATTAAAACTGCTGCAAGATGGCCGACAGGGCTAATTACTGCTTTCTCACATTTCAAACCGAACTTCTCCAGAAAAACACACACACACACACACACACGTACACATGCTGGCCCTCCCTCTCCGCAGTGGGTCAACAGTTGGTGACTCTGCCTTCTGTGAACTTCGAGGGAAAAAAAGGAGCCAAAATAAAGCGAGGACATTCAGCGTGTCGAGTCATTAAGATGCCAATTAGCCAATTAGAGAGGCAGGTTGCTTTGTGGGTAAATGAGTTAATTGGAGAGAGGGCTCTGAGGTGCAAGAGCAGGCGATGTGTTAGATATATGCAGGCGTGTCTCAACCCAGCTCAGCCCGGCCTACAGCTTTTCACACATCCTCTCCAAACACACACACAACACAATGAGGCCTTTGTAAGGCCCACTAATACATGCAAATGGGACTTATCCTTTTCAGATCTCTTCAATAATAAGTGCTTGTGATGTATGAGGAATTAATTACTGATTTCTGTCATCAGTATTGCTGTGCAGTGCTAATTGCTTGACGAGTCCTGTTTGTCTAAACAAAGGATCTTTTGCTTTAAAGTAAACATCGTGCTGACACTTCACACATCTACTGTAACTCATCCAAAGTATTTTATATTTATGATACAACTAAATAATAAAATATTTTGAATGGTTCTTATGAGCTGCATACTAGATTCCATTATGCTTCCATTCATATGATTGTGAACACACAGATGTGTAAAAGTTTAATATTTCATTTTTAGGCGAACTCTGACCTGAGAATTATAGTAAGAAAGATGTTTGATGAACTGAAGATAAAAACATCACAAATTAAAAACCTATTCAGAAAACATGCTTGTACGGTTTGCTTATTCTAAGCTCAATGGTAAGCATTTTTAAAATTGATATTTTGAATTCATTATGTAATGCAATGTTGGTAATTTTCTTTTTGTTTTGTTTTTAAAAGACATCAGGCTGCGATTATTTGACAAATATGACTGTGAAACAGTAATATTATTAAATGTATCATATTTCATATTTTCAGGGGGAATCTAAAATTTCTTTCAGGATTATTAAAAATAATGACAATTTTAAATAATAGAAGTTTTGGTAATATTATGAATGCCTTAACTGTCACTTTTGATTAGTTGAATGCATTACATTTGAATGGAAATGTATGTGTTTTATTATTATTTGAAATTCATCATTTTATTTCATTACAGGAACCCTGGAACATGACTATATCCTGTTGCCAAAGTAAATTTGCATATATAATTTGCATATGTAAGCAGTGGTTTAAAAATCTACTAGTTCAGCTAAGCATATACTATAATGTCTAACAATAAGTATCATTATGCTGTATGGCTAAAGCTAATATTGATACCACATTCAATGTCTGCTTGATTGTGAGTTGATATCTGCTGCCATTAAGCAGTAAACTTTCACTTCAAAATGACCTTATCCATTTTGGCAGGTTTCGCCAGCTCGAAGCTCATAAGACGTGACTCATAGTTAATGTGAATTAGCCTGCGAGGAATGGAGATCTTAAGAAAAGTCCTAGCAAGTCAACGGCAGGATCAAAAGGTGTTGTTATTGTTGCCTGTGACTAACTATATGCGTAGTGAGGGGACACAGCAGAGAGGATTTACTTCACATCGCCTTTAAAAAGGTTGAGAAGCGCTGCCCAGGGCTGTAAAAGTGTTAGCTGCCAGAGTGAAGTTATTGCTGGCCTGCTGAACTGAAATGAAAGGAACAGATGTGAAATGAAAGAAGGGGAGGATGGCGTATGAGAAAAAAAAATCAGAGGGACATTGTGAACGACAGAACCCAACTGTCTCTTATCAGTCCTTCGCTTCGGTTTCTTGTCTGAATCTCATTTTGTTTCTGCAGATTTTGGGAGCAGCTATTCCTCGGTGGTGACGTGACAACACATGACTTGAGCTATACAGGTAACACTTTCACAATCCAGACACCTATTTTGGTTTGCTATTCCACCAATTTTGATGTGAGTTTCAAAGGAAGCTATGTAAGACAATGTACATATTTTTATTATTACTGTAGACTGACTGTATTTACCTGAACCTCTGCGCTTGGTGGTGGAGGGGTCCCGGGTAGCGGCGGTTGGGGGATTGGTACAGCTGTGACAGTAGCGCCTGGCTGGTCTTCTGGCTGGGGTTGTTGGCAAACTTCACCGTAATGGGCTCTGCGGCACCTGAGGGCTTCTGTCCATTCAGACCCTTGATGGCTTCCTCCGCTTCTATCCTCTTATCAAAGCGAATAAAGCCCACACCCCGCGAGCCACCTGTGGGGCCAGCACACCAGAAACAACACACCATACGTTTACTGGCTTTATCCGGCCTGCAGCAGAAACATCAATGATATGTTCAAGTCCTCCTGGAAAGTTTGGATTTATGAGTTAGAAAGTCGTAATTACTGTATGGTGGTTGAAGCAAAATGCACCTGGTCTCAAAAAATGTCTTCATGATTTTGAAACTCTTCTAAAAACAGACACTACATGCATTGATTGCATCATACACAGATGTGATGTTTACCCACTCAGAAACTCTGCAGTGGATGGGTGCCACCAGAATGAGAGGTCAAACAGCTGGTAAAAACAATCCACATGACTCCAATTTATCAGATAATGTCTTGTAAAGTAAAAAGCTGTGTGTTTGCAAGAAACAAATCTATCATTAATACTTCAACATGCTTCCTGTTATTAGTGGAAAAAAAAAGTTGCCTCATCTGAAAACTGTTCTAAACAAACTTGTAGGTGAAATTTGACAAGAGGGTAACATGAGATTGACTCCACTCAGTGGAGGAAGCATTATTGTAGATTTTGGTCAGAAGCAACAGTTTAAAATGAAAACTCCTTGTTATTACAAACTTCTTTCGCTTCACAAGATGTTAATGCATAGAATGTTGATTAATTGTGGGTTATTGTAATGTTATTATCAGCTGTTTGGACAATCTGATGGCACCCAGTCACTGCAGAGGATCCATTGGTGAGCAAGTGTTGCAATGCGAGAAACTCATTGGATGTCTTAAGGGTGAGCAAATTTTCACTTTTGATTGAATCACTCCTTTAAAGAAAGTGAAAAATCCCTCCCCACTGGTGTGGTGGCCTTTTCGTGCTCAACTGAATACCGTCTTTCCAAAAAGACTTGAACGCAACAAACACAAACGCACACACTTCCTGTCTCGCACACCTTCATTCATAATGATTCGTTTCTATATTTAGAGCCCGAAAATGATTCGGCGTCGAAAGCGACAAATGACAGAGATATGCAGCCTGTGTGACGGATTCTATTGCTGGTGTCACATTATGCAAATGAGGCGCGATGGAACGGGGCGATTCTATTGGCCGACCAGCATTCCGGTGCTGTCAGGCAGACGTGTAATTTGTTTTCTTTTCTTCATGAGAGGATGGCGATATTGTGTGGAGATGGTGTCGCCCCGCTGGTGTGGAAATTGAGCGCGTGTGTGCGACGGCCTCATGCTGTGTGGTTTGCGGCAGCTGACGGCCACACGCCACCTCATGGTATGAAGCTCGTCTGCGATATTTCCGGCGTTTCCAAGGCGATGGTTTTGACCGCTACCTGAAAGTAACATTTAAAAGAGCCTGGCTTACTGGGAGGTCTTTTGTTGGGTTAGTTTTTAATGAGACGATCCTTCTGCTCTGAGGAGGTGCGTGTGGAGATGACTTGCCAAGAGGGCAATTTGCATAATACAAGGAACACGTATTTGTGTGCGAGCATGTGTGTCTGTTCTCTGCTTTCTATATTGTCAGTTCGTTCTCCTCTCACTCTCTCAGCTGTCACCCGCTAGTATTGATGTTTTCTGTTGTGCTGCCTGATTGTCTATTCAAATCAGTGTCTTTTGATACGTTCCGTTCTGCAAACAAATATTTGCACACAATCTTTTCAATGCAGTGAGCTTTCATTCAGACTGCGGCTGCATTACTCTCTTTCCCTCGCAGCGTGAGTCATTCCTGACAGCTTTTCACTTTTCCCTCTCCCTTCCTAAAACCTGCTCTCTTTAATTAGACCGTCAGAAGTAAGGCTCGAGGAACGAAAAGCATGCATTATTCCAGAGAGTTTAGGATGCACGGTTAGCTTCGTGCTCACCGCGCGGAGTGATGTTGAGGTCAAAGCAGAATTCTTCGAAAGTGGAGCAGAGAGAGGAAACTGGGAATGACACCTCCTCTCTCTGTTCCTCCCTCTGTCTAGAAGATATTTGACATGCAACAGCTCAAGTATCTAAAAATACAAGAGATTACACATTCCGTTTCATAAAATTTTGATCCGAAACTAGACGACTTTTTTGTTTCTGTCTGTCAGTTTAAGAGTACGGGAATGAACTGATGGATCTGACATAAACTAACGTTATATGCTATCTGTGCTTTTGCTTGTTTAGGCTGAACACAAACACCAGCTGAGTCCGAAAGCGGGGAGAGGAAGGCATCAAGACATGTCCAAATCCAATGTCTGGTAACATCCCTTCTACTATAATGCCTTAATTGCTTTTGAAGGCAGCAAGGATGTATCCTCCACGTATCCCACAATGTGCAGTTTGACGGTTGGTGGAATAAATAGAAACAGCATGTTTTTTTTATTTAGTGTTTTGTTTTTTTTTAACATATGGCTTCATTTATTTCTAGAAGTAAGTATTGTGGTGACTAAATGTTTGTTTTTAAGGGTTTTTTAGCTCATTAGATGGTATTCTTCATATACCGCGCAATGTTTTCAGTTACGCAATTACGAAACACCGATTCTGAGGTTAAAGGTCAAGTCCTTCCAAACCTATGATTTGGCTATATTTGGAAAATCTTTTTCTGCACACTATTATATACAATATGCACAATATGCAGGTGTATCAGAAGCTGTTTAAAGTAAACTGCATTCAGTGTAAAATGCTCAGTTTTCTGTCCTGATTTTGTTTTTTATTGCATCTTTTTATGAACTGTCCTAATTTTTACGGCAATTTACAGTCAACACCAGTTGCCGAAAGTTAGATCGAGTCTGCAGATCTCATAGAAAAATCACATACAGTAGTCACAAACTACTATGAATCCATTCAGTCAGTGGATATTAAACATGTCTGATATTTTGAGCAATTTTATAACACATTTTATTTTCATTTGTCAAGCGTAGCAACAATGTGAACATTTCTGTGTGGGTTTGTTGTGATTGGAACAACTTGGATCCTCAGCCGTTAAGTGTATGATGGCCAGTTTTTTCTGTAGTGTATTTCAGCCATAATAAGGATGCAAGAATATTATCCTGAACATTTGCCATAACAAGTCATAACATCAGGGTCGTGTACAGTGTCATTCATAATTAAACTGAGAAAGCCTTTAAATTCTGTTTCAATACCTTAAACTGAACTGAAGTAGGATAAAATTAAACTAACATTCATATAATTGCGATTTTTAAATAGAAAGAAATTTGAAGGTTGAATGGACAAAGCATTATTTGAAAGCATTTATCACTGAAGGTTCAGGCCTTATAGACAATTATTTATAATATTTATTTTTTATAGAAATTATACTTTATTTATATGTTTCATTATATTAAATAAATGATCTTTTGTGTGCATAAGTGGAAGAATAATTATTTTTACCAACAAAACATTTTTATTTTAATTCATGCACTTCTTCCTGTCATTCCCGTACAAATGTCAAATTCAAACTTGTAAATTGAAAAGGGGCCGATTTTTCAGTTCACAATTTTGCGCATCCCTGCATATCATTATGCATGATTAGTCTAATAATAGTTAAACAGCAAACTAATGTCTATTATTTCCACTGGAAGTTTGTTTTGTATCATGCCTTTAAAAAAACAATGCAGAGCCGTAGGGCAGGTAGTCTGTAGTACAATTCAATCCAGAGGTTTTCAGAGATGTGCACTAACACAACTATAATGAAATCGTGATGGGATCTTGGTTTCCTCGGGTAGAAATAGTGCTGACCAGTGTCATTCAGGCTGCGACTCAGCAAACAGCTGACGATCTACCAGCAGAGTCGCTAAAATTAGGGTGCACAAAAAGCTTGCAGTTTAACGGTTAAAAAATGCAAATGGCGCCTTAATGTTGACTGTGCTTTACTTTTTTCTTTTTCCCTCGCTTCCCTGACATTACCATAATGAGCCTGCAGCCGTTTCTATAACAGGCTGCCTAAACAAAGCAAACGGCCGGGCTAAAACTGGAGACACTGGCACCGCTAGCTCCTTTTTAGCGCTTATCATGAACCGACCAGAGTTACGGCTACAATGTGCCGGTTAACAGCACTATTCTCCCGGTAATCACTCCTACCTTACGTAACTTTCTACCTGTACTTATCTCGGCTCAGCACACATGAAGCCGGAGAATGCTGAGTTTAATAATAACCGTGACACACAGAGCGAGTGCACAAGAAACAGTGGCAAGAGACCGCCATAGACGGCCTGACAAAGCGCTTTCCATTGCACGCCCACTGTTCTGGTCGTCGACACTTACTGCGTACGGGAGAGAGAGAGAGAGAGAGAGAGAGAGTCCTCAGGGGGAAAAAAAGGGAAAGCTCAGAAAAGCTCGGCTGTTAATGAAAGCCTTCTCTCCTCTGTCTGAACATAAGCACCTCTCCGTTGTCTCTCATTCTCTCACTTTTAAGTGGCTGTGCCAACTGTATGGAACATTTATTAAACTGGTGCTAAATATATTATGAGGAAAAAAGCCTACACCTCTTTGCCGTAGCTTTTGCCTAATCAGAGAAAGGAGAGCGACGTCCTCGTTTTATGTAACTTTTAGTTGCTGCCGCTACAGATGGTGTTTGAAAAGGCACTGTAAGGGAGTTCTTTGAAGACTTGAGCAGCTCTTTGCCTGCTTCTGCCGGCGCACTGCTATAAATCCATCTGTTTGTCCTTGTGTAATTGGAGGCCAAGGCAGCGGTGTCATGGCATGCTTTGCAAGGTCTGGTGGAGCATCTCCATTCATTGTATTCATCACAGATCCTTTGTGTTTGACAGGCCTTGATTTGGACACTCGTTGTGCAATGTTGGCTCAAATGAATTTTGACGTTGTGTTTCTAACTGCTCCTGACAGCTCGCTCACACTGTATAGTTAATGGAACTCAACTCGTGGGAAAATATCAATGAGCCGGAAAAGAAAAGGCGGCGGAAGGCGTAGCATTTTAAAAGAGGGATTTCTGAAAGTAGCTCATGGGAGATCAGTCGTTTTTCACTTAAGAGCAGCCGGCGTTATGGATCAATTGTATTTGCTCTCATTGACGAGACATGTATTGACTGCTAGGCAAGGCTCGGCGGAGCCTGTCTGAATATTTGACTATTGATCAGAGGGCCAAACCTATCATACTTCACTTAGGTTACATGGTAGCTTTAAGTACTCATGCCGTGGATTCAGTCAAATACTCAAAAGCTTTTCAAATCCCTGCAATTTAGTCACATTTCCCAATAAACTCAAAACAAACAGATACCCCGTAGGGAACGGGCTATATAAACGAGACATGTGGGAAGAGGACTTCCATCGCAATACATTATCCTTTCTGTGAGGGCGAACAGAAAAAATGCTTCCCTAATTGTTACCAAGAAACTTATGACAAGGATGTATGATGTATTATTATTTCAGGAAGGCAAAGCCACTGTTAGTTTATGGTGCCATATGTGTTTGCCTTTATTAATGACTTTCTGTGTTATTTCAGGATGCTGTGTTATTCTCGATAGTGGCGTATAGAGGAATATAAGACAGAATTAGATTAGATTAGCCTTAAGAAGCATGTAACAGATGTTGACTTGATTATTAAAAATAAACAATCTTGATTGGCATCGTGCTAGCTATGTAAGGGCTACCAAATTGACAAAAATATGATTTACAAATTAATGAGTAGGGACAGAAACTGATTTTGCTTGAGGTTCTGATTATAGTTTCTATTAATGATTCTTGCAGTATTTTGGGGGGAAAAAAACCCAACTAATTTATCCTAACTGTGCATGATATATCATACTAATGTTTTCAGTGAGACGTTAATTGGTTTAGAAACTCAGTATCAGTGATTTAGTTCATCAGTATTCATATATGTATGGGGGGAAGTGTTGTTGTATGTAGCACAAATGGCTTGCAATGATTACATTCTTTTAGCATATAAATGGCCCATGTGACTGTTGACAATCTGAGTCAACAAGTTAACTATTAACTGATCTTGAGTAACACGTCTAATCCTTCTTTAACTTTAAACCTCTTATTAGACACGAAGAATCCTGTTTTGACTTTTAGGGTTTTTAAAGTAGAGTTGTAATATTTGCTCAATGTATTTTTACGGCAGCCCTCTGATCAGTTCACAACACTCCTCGATTCTTACTCACTAGCAACTCTGGTTTAATTAATCATTAGGCTTTCTCCTGAGGACCCTTTTCTCCAGGGAAGCTTTTGCGGGGCTAGAGGAAGGATCCGTGTCAAGGGAGAAATGCCTTTGTATGTATTTGTGCATGTGACCATGCAGCGTTCCTCAGCAGTTCTTCAGAAAGGCTTCGGCACTACTAGAACGTGGAGTACATATTCCTGTGGCTTATGCGATATTGTTTGCATGGTGAGTGCCGTTATGAATTATGCAGTTGTAAAAATATTGAATGTGTAAGAAATTCAGCTCCATGACCATTTATATCCTGGTTGATTTATTCATGATGTTGGAGGAAGGATAGGCCAAGGAGAAGACTGGTAGATTTAAAATAGACTCATTAGTCTTTCCATGTCATGGTTTTAGTGTTCGATGATTATTAAGATTGGGATCCATGTTTTACGGTCAAATACAACATGCACATACTCACAGAAGATGACTATAATAAGATTGAGTTTGTGTGTGTAGTTTCTATTACTGGGTTTCTGTGGGTCTTGAAAGGGTCTTCAGAAGTCTTAATTCCATCAAATGAAGGTCTAAAAAGGTCTCATGTGAAGTGTTGCTGATACACACATTTACATCTATAGACCATGTTGATTTATTTATTGGTCTTAAAAAGTTTTAAATGTACCTTTATAATATCTGCAGAAACCCTGTATTAGTTGTAGTGTGTTTCTAAACACTTTAAGTTGAATTTCAGTCAGACAAAAGCTAAAATTCATCTTTATAAATGTCATGTCAATGATAACATTCTTGCAAAAACCAACCATTTTAGCCTAGCTTCCGTTAAATTTAAAATGGAGCCAAAAATTTGAAGAGTTGCAGAACTCTTTGTGTTTTGGCCTTATCTGTCCTATACATCTTAAAATTAAATTGTGAATATAAGTGATTATTTTAAATTAAACAGTAGAATTTCGTCGTTTATTCGCATGCTACAGGGTGAGAGAAAAGCGGTCCCACTGATACCTGTGACCTGGTCGACGAGAATGCGGGAGGTGATTATCCGTCCGTACTGAGAGAAGAGCTGTTCCAGCTCCTTCTGGGTCATGGTCTTGGGCAGCCCACTCACGTACAGATTAGCATCACGGATAGAAGCCGAACTGGGCCTTGCATACGAAACCTGTAAGACAAAAAACTTACATTGAGCATTTGTTGCCAATTATCAAACTACACTGGTGTAGGAATCTGATCTCTTGAACTCCACATGCTCTTGTTAAACATTACATTTCAATCTGGCTTCTGGAGGATTTTTGTTAATGGAATTTATAAGCAATTTCTTGCATTTTCAATACGCAGCATTCAGATGCCAGAGGTCGTCTGCGCACCTGTTCTGTCTCACACTGTGCTGGTGGTCTGTATTCTTGCATTGACCTGGAGCAGCTAGAGACTTCAGAAAGATAATGCCCCCAAATCCTCCACTTAAGAACAAAGAAGAATCTCTTTGACTTCTTAGAATATTTTGAAAAAGAACAACTTGCTGCGAGGGATTCTCTGTGATCCTTGCTCATTCACAGATAAGGGATATACACATGACATCTAAAGAGCTATGCAAATTGTCTCAAAGGAGGAATGAAAATGTAAATTCAATATTAACGTGCACCACCTCTAACCCAGTTTTTGAGTAGAAACAATATACCAGAGAAATTGGATACCCAAAGTATAGAAGTTCATGAACCCTTTGAACTACAGGCATAATTGCAGTCTATTCTGAGAACTCCCCAAAAGCCATTAAGAAAAACAGATTTTTTTTGTATATTATATTAAACCTTGAAATGTAGCAATGTCATTTACCTATACAGTATTTATTATTGTAGCTTAATGTTTTCAAAAGTGTTTTATTTTAGATAAATGTTTCTTGTCATATAATTTATAATTATATAGATTTATTTTGTATATAGAATGTGTGTGTATTTATTGTTTCTTGTTACAAACCGTATACATACATATACATATATCAATATATATAATCAAATATTTTAAGTTTATATAAAATAATGTAAACATGTAAAACATTAATTTATCAAATGCAGTTATTTTAGCATTACCAGTTGTTAATGTATAGAACCTTATTGTATGATATCATTTTGTTGTAATTAAATATTACCAAATATAATATACACATATAATTTATATTGTCATGATGGCCAGCTGGAGGGCACTCAAACTCCATCAGAGGGCACTCCACCCCAGTCTGTTATGTTAGTGCTACCCCTGTCTTGGTGTAAGGACTCTTATTGTGAAATGTTTGTTACCCTTTGTCTCTGTGCTCACCTGTCCCTCAGCTCCCATTAGTTGCCATGCCAATTAATTGGCTCCTCCCCCTTGTTAACTTGTTGTCCCACCTTTAAAAACTGTGTTTGTATCATAACAGCAGTGATCAATACTTAGTTTGTGAGTGTGTGTGTGTTTGTGCGCACACACACACACTCTTTATTTACTATATACTCTTGTGTTTTATTATTGTAATTCATGTTTATACAGCTTGTTAAAAATCATAATTTTACAAAGAGGTAAACATTAACTGTTATTAAATAATACAGTTTGTATCATTTAGTTTTTATTAACCTAATTTTCTATTAAATGCTTTCCAGGTCTCGTCAGTGGTAGAAATTGGACAGTTTTAGTTACTTTTCTACAGTTGTACAGATTGACTTGTTTTTAGAATAAGGTTCACAAACCTCACTTAAAACCCACAGCAGTACATGATAAAAGCTAATTTGTTTTCAGAAAACACACATGATGGAAGAGCTTGTGTGTGAGTGTGAGAGAGAGAAGGCTGGCTGTCATCTGTGCTGAATAACACTTTGGAACCTTCTGTTTGTGCCTAGAGTGAGAGCCAAGCCATCTATAGCTCTCTCACCCTCGCATTCCTCACACGCTCTAATATCCGCGCGCTGAGCTTACCAGCACCTTGGACAGCACTCATTCCACCATACTCCCTCCATCTAGCACTCACCCGGCACGTTCTCACCTCTCTCGACTTGTCAAACTCTGCAGCACCTTGGACAGTGTCTGTCACACTCTAAAAGAAACTGTACTTGTTTTCAACTTCACATAGCACTCTTTCTTTTCTTACACACATGATGCAGTTCTCACCTATTGGAACCATTCTCAATTTAATCTCAAGGTCGTTGGCCAATTTAATGCCATAATGTCTAATAATTAGGTATTTTTAAAAATAATCCTTCTGGGAAACTTGCTGTGCTGTGGCTCATCTTGGATTTTCTTAAATTAGAATTATTTTCAAAAGGTAGTTCACTCAAAAATGAAAATTAATAACTCACCCTTATGTCTTTCCAAATCTTTTTTTTCAGTTCCACAGAATATCATCGTCCATATGGCTGCTTTTAATACAAATATTGTAATTTCACATGACTACTTTTATTACAAATATTCCATAAAATAGTTTCACAGATAACCGTATTACACATTAGGGAAAACACTACTTTATGTTCATGATTTAACCATTGCTACATCACTCATGACAAGTTTAAAAGGGAACTCAAGATTTTCAGTAATTTACAGTAAATTTTCATTTATTGATAAAATAAATTTGATGCACTTTAGACACTTTAGTCTTTAGAAGACATAGAATTTCAAGTGTGTGATTCTAATACACATTTTTCAACCTAATGAGAAAGAAAAAAATGCATACATTGTAAATGTTTGGATACCTTCGCAAAAATTGTAATGAGAATTTCTCCCAAGCTTTTCCTACCTAAATCAAAGCTTTATAATTTATAATTTAAAACATGTAATAAATATATTATTAAAGTGATCTGATGTTCTTTCAATTAAAATAATTAAAATAATTATTAATATATATATATATATATATATCTTACAGTATTCAAGTATGATAGTTTCTTAATTAAGGTTTCTTTATTAATTTTAAATAATGTGAATATTTTTTTTATTGCTTAAAATAAATAAAAAGTTATATAGATGCTGTTATGGGGTTTTACTGTCCTTTTTAAAGCTTCCAGTCTCAATTTATTGTGTATGTGCTAAAAAGAACAACTAATACTTTTCCTCCTAATGTGTACTTACGTCTTCCACAAAAAGCCATATGGGTTTGAATCGACATGTGGGTAAGCACAGAATTTGAGTACAGTATACAACATTTTTTTGAGTGAACACCCATTTTCTGTGTTTCCTTGTTGATTCTACTTCTTGCTCTTTTCCGCTACAGCAATTCGGTTTTAATTCAAGATGGGGAGATGTTTCTATCTCCCTGCCCTTTTAATGCTCACGTCAATTTAATCTGTTCCCATTAATGGTTGAAGCAGCCTTTCCATCTCATATTTTCATTAGTTCTGACATTTGGGCAGCAGAGCCATCACAGGCTGTTACACTGCTACAAATGCTGAGCTAAACATGCTAAACACTCCGTCGTAATCTCCTCAAATCCACTTAAATGGAGAAGTCAAAAGGCATAGAACCCTGGCAGACTCTTCCCTATCCTCTCTTCCCTTCTTTTCCTCTCCTTTTTTCTTTTTTCTTTTTTTCTTGCCCTGTCAAGCTGCTCCAGATGTCAGATCTATCAACACCCTGTCTGCTGTAAGCAGTGTGTGTGTGTACGTGTGTGTATACACGTATCTCACAGCACAAGGCTACGCTCTTCTCGCCCTCAGTGGGATTTCTCCCATCACACCTCGACAGGAAGGCAAAGCCGGAGTTTTGCTGAGAAACAGAAAAGTGTCATGGAGAAGTGTGTGTGTGTGTAACAAAATGATGAGCATGTGGAAGTTGTGAGTTGTCCCTCTCAATCTTTTTTTTTTTTTTCTTTTTAAGTCGTGAGATGCAGCTTTGTTGTTTTGTTTCCATGGACTTCCTGCATTAGCCGATGTGCTCAAGCGATGGCGTGTCCCTGAACTTGACACTGGCATTTTTTGAAAGAATATAAACTCATCGTAAACCGCTACAGTCGTTTTCCTCACTTCCTTTTTCTCAGCTAAACAGCCTCTTGTAAACATATACATCATCAGCTTATTTCAGCAGGAGGGCCCTCATAAACGCCGTTTTTCTTGCTCGGCTGAAAAGAGCAAAGAACTGCACTTCGGATAATTACCCTCTCCTTCTTTTTTCCCCTTTCTCTCACTTATCCACTTTTAGATGCAGCTGTCTGTTCCTATTAGATGGTCTGTCTTCATCCCGGCTTGATGGGGGGTGAGGTTACGATGGAGGCTTTATGAGAAGGATGACCTTGGAACACACTTATTAGGAGTTATAAGACAGAGGATTTCATCTCTTTCTTGCCATATTACAGCAGGAGAGCATCTTTTGAGAGGGCTTGTGCTGGTCTGAATAAGAGGTTTCATGGAGTGCAAGAGAAAGGATACCAAGCAGGGAGGGCCGAGAGCCTGAGAGGTGTATAAGAGAGATCACACGAATGAGATAAAGACACTGGCTTCTTTGACCCACGCTGAGATGGACGGATGGATGAAAAATGAGAAAATATGGAGATAAAAAGATCTAGATGATTAACAAAGGACACAGATTGGAATGACAACGTGTCCTGACCCGGCATGATGAAGCGATAAGCTATCAAAGCTCTTCCATGTAAATCTCCATTTTTGTCCTTACCAGCTGTGACCACAAGAAACACGGTTGCTCGGTTTCTATTTCTGTAGCATTGCTCAAGGCCCAAGGACTTTTAGCCCACTCAACCAAACATAGTCAGCTGGTAGAAATATATGTATGACTTGCGTTAGAACCACATCATTTCTGATGTCAAATTGCTATAATGGTAAAAAAAATGTAATAAAAAGGAAGGCAGGTTTATATCCAGACTTGGTAAATGAGCAGATCCAGAGGAGGACACTGACAGTAATATGTAGGTGGGAAAATCAGAGAACGTGCAGTGCTAAATCTTCATACATTAAACCTACTAAAGCAAATTTACATTTGAGTTGGTGTATTCTGGTGGGTATAAAGATGAATTTTACTGCAAAAAATGTGACTCTGATGTGATCTGAGTGAAAAGAACAAACATCAAATTATAGAGATTTCCGAAGAAATGAATGAATTTCAAAATGAGTGTATTTTTAGTATTTCGATCTGTATTTTTTGATGTTAAATGGATAAGTGTAAAACCTGGTGGATGTTGTACCTATTGGTGCGGGATCATCACTATTCGATAATTAACATTTATAAGCTTTAGCCATCTTTAACTTGAAACCCCCTATACATTTAAATTTAATTTTGGTAACACTTTGCATAGCGCCTGTCTAGAGCAAAATTGGTCCACAACTTGTCTTCACATAGCATTTTGCTTTCATTGTGGACAGACAAATTGCTTGTCGTTTTGCACTTGGTTTAGGCAGTGTGTGAAACAGGAACATCTTTGGTTGTGTCGATTCCATTGATGTTTGTTTGTGCGCAAACAAGAAAAATCAATCATGCATGAGATGTGCGTGTGAACCTCAGTAGCATGTGTTTTGTTTGTGTGTGTCATCGAAGAAGACTCTTGCTTCATTACTTGAAGGTCTTTATTTGTTGGAGTGTGTATGTTGCCAGAGAAAAACTGAACATGTGCAGAAAAATGCTCAGCAACATCATTCCTGCAAGATTTTAACAACTCCCCAACAGACAGCATGAAAATTTCTGTTACATTAAATTGTGCCCTCAGGCCAAACCACTGTGTGCTCACTTCAGTGTTTCCGATTTCAAAACATAATACCATGATACTAAATTCAATACCAGACTTGAATAATAATAATAATGATCATCATATGTGATGTATAATAAAGTAATATAATATTAAATTATAATATTATTATAAATAATGCATTATAATAATGTACTTCATATTTAACAAGTATTTTTTACATTAATGCTAAATTCTTAATGCTCTAATATGAAATGCTGTGAATCGTTAAATGTAAGTAAGTCTTATAATTCTCATTTCCTAATGTGGTTCCCATAACATGTTGTTTTTTTTGAGTCAGAGATGAATGACAGCTGTGATGACTTGCAGTTCAGTGAGTCAGATGTTAATTCAGTAACTGCTGTGATGGATTGAATAAATGTTTTTTTTAGAATGATTCAAATTGATAACTTAGGAGTTTTACAGTAATTGAACTGCAGTCATTTTATTTTCCGCGTTGTCTTTTTCAGGATTGTACAGTAAAAAAAGGCGTGAGGTGGCAAAGAAACAGCTCCAGAGTCATTTGGTTATAGCCCTAGGACGGGAACAAAATCCCCAAAAAGGTGTGTTTGGCCGATAAGTGCAGTTTTTTTAACTGTGTGTTTATGTGTGCGTGTACCGCTGCCTCCCTGGAAGTGTGTTTTGTCACTGAGAGAAGTGCCGCGTGGCAGGAAGCTGTGATGATCGGCAAATACACACAGAGTGAGTCATTCTGTCTCTGATGGATTCTTAGCTGATGCTGAAACCAGCACTAGAAACACTGCCGGCCAACACATACACATGCTGCCACTCTGGAAAACGCCCATGTTTGTGAGCATTGTGCTGTGCTCTTTCAAAAACAGCCCTGACAAGTCTTTTCTTTCTTCTCCCTCTCTTTTTTTCTTTCTCTTGCTCCCACACACAAACACACACGTTCTGTTGCTGTTATGTTAAGAGGTACTGAGCCGCGCAGACTGAGCCGTGTTTTCATAAACAGGCGAAATCCAATCTGATTAGATTAGGGCGGATGTAAGTGAGAGGTCTGGGATTATAGGCCAGATGAAAACACACACACAGCCAGATTATGCCGAGAGCGGCAGGCAGGATTTACTGTTAAAACCAGCTGCTGCTTCTAAATTAACCACAAAGCGCTGTTGAGGAAAATGGAAGCCATCAGATTGTGCCGGATCTGTCTATTTCGTGGCATGATTTAATTTCATATTTATAAGTAGAATCAAAAAGAATAGAGGAAATCGGAGCAGAATAGAACATAACTAAAACAGGAAAATAAAATGGAACCGAATAGGATAGGATATCAGATACAACAAAGAATTAAATAAAATATAAAACATACATTAAACTAAGTAGAATATAAAATGACAGTTCAGAACAAAAACATGACAACAGAGTAGAATGACAAAATAAAATAATTATAATGTAATATGGAGTAAGTATGGAATGGAGTAGAACAGAAAATGACAGATCGGAACAGAATAGAATGATAATAGAGATGAAATAAAACAGAACCTGAAACACTGAATAGCAAAGAAAATGACAGATCACAAAACTGAAGAAAAAAAAAAAGAACGAAAACAGAGATGGAACATTGATATTACAAAACCGAAGAGAACAATAGAAAAGAAGAAGAATGACAAATTCGAATAAAACAGAACAATAATAAAATATAACAAAAACAAACACAGTGGAATATAAAATAACACACCAGAACCAGAATGAAATGTGATTTGATGACAATAAAATAATATCGAACAGAACATCTGAATGACAGAGAACAGAATATGATCAGAATAAAATACATCTAAATAAAATTGAACAGAAAATTGAAATCATAGATGACAAAATACCAATGTGTCTGAACAGAATAAAATATAATAGAACGTGACAGAATAGAACAGATCAAAATTTCCAGTGAAAACCAAGACATATTTTAGGCATCTATTCAGCATGTCCACATTATTTCATTATACATGCTATTTCCCTCTTTTTGTGTGACTTCATGATTTGACATTTGGAGATTCATTTACATATCAATTACACTATTTTTCCCTTTTCTTCCTTCAGTTGCTTTCCTGTTTCCTTCTGCATCTTAATAAGTCAGATTTGCCCTCCTCTCTCTTTGTGCTGCTGCGCCTCAGCCCAGCACGAGCCAGTGTACGCCACATGTACTAATCACTGCAGCTCCACTGGCACAAACGGTGACAGGAAACATTCGGCGAATTGACTGGCGCAGACGTGAGAAATGGCGACTGGGAGAACGCTTCCACCTAAATGAGATGTTGCTCTGTTACCGTCTGTTATCTGTTATGTTTAAATAGGTTCAATTCCAGGTGCGGGTGACCTGTTAACTGGAAAAGCACTGAGAGAACCTTCTCAACGCTGTGCCCTTGAGCGAGAGGCGCTGGCTCCAGGGGGGACCGCTACTGCAATTAGCGTAATGTGGGCTGCTTTGGCTGAAAAGTGTTTGGTAAACAACATGCAGGCAGTAACCTAACAACATGAACCCGAACACTCATCCCAATGTACACATTGAGGTATGCATACAAATATACAGCTGTTCTTGGTTTTTACTTTCATTTACTGAGAGTAATCATATAAAAATAATGTGATTAAAAATCTGTTAATTCAAATAATTAATTTAATTAATTGACTTAAAATGAATGCTGTACATTATCAATGTTTACACATTTAATTTTAAGATAAAAAAAAAAAATGTATATGTGCAATATTATGTATATGTGTGTGCTGTGCATATTGATTATGTATATATAAATACAAACACAATTTGTATAATATAATAATATTATATATATAT
>JAUCMT010000154.1:6742889-6753088 GCA_032357475.1 Enteromius thamalakanensis | reverse complement strand
ATTCACACAATTGTAACCTAAACAACTGAAAATATGGAGAAAATCTTGTGATGAAATAAATGTTTTTCTCCAGTACTTGTTGACCACAGAGAGTAGTATATTCCCATTCATATTCACAATTTTGAACACACCAGGGTGATTATGAACATTAAATTATCTCGTTTCACAGAAATAAATATAGGAGGGAAAATGAAGCCCAGATTCACTTAATCATCAACACAATGAGAAAAAACTAATAATATATTTATGATGTGCAGCAAAAGATAATTGAGCTTCACCAATTAGTGAAGTGGCTTTTAAGAAAAGAGCTAGAGCAGTGAAAATAATTATTTCCCTGATGGTGGAAATGGTCAAGAATTTCCAATCAACATAAAATGTTAGGAAGCTCCCTGGAAGAGGACGTGTCTCGATCATCCTAACATACGGCGAGGAGTAGAGTTTGAGTGGCTAAACACTCTTCAACGATCACTGCTAGAGAATTGCAGAAAATAGTTGACTCTCGGGGTCAGAAACCTTTTAAAATTGTCAAACAGCCCCTACAGGAACTAAAAATGGGACTTGCTTCTATGATCAGATGAAACGCTTAAGATGGGTTTGGTGAACCCAGGGATAAAAACTACTCCATGTGTACAATGTATGCTACTGTGTTTTTGATGTTGTGGGTCTATATTTCTGCTGGAGGTCCTGAACATCTTGTTTAGACGCATGGCATCATGGATTCTATCAAATACCACCAAATAACTAATCTAACTGACTGACTCTGGTACAAATCTTATAATAGGCCATGGTTGGGTCTTCCACTGGGACAATAATCCAAACACTGATTCTCCAAACTCTTCAGGCATTACAGAAGAAACTCAGAGCTGTTATCTTGGGAAAAGGACATAGCAATAATTGGGTGTCAATAATTGTGACTAACAAGTGTTGGAGAAAAACAATTTTCTCCCCAGAGTTTTTCTCCCCATTTTCAATTATTTTACTGCACTGGTAGATAAGAATTATTAAAATTATCAAAAGGATATTTTCAGTCACCTTTGCTCAGATTTACCAAGGGTGCCAATATTAGTGGAGGGCACTGTATTGTGTAAACAAAACATATATAATCAAACATTTTATTTTATTTTTAAAAATACAATTAAATTAATTTTGTGAAATATCTTCACAATTTAAATTTTGCATCTGTTTTAATATCATTTAAATTTCCATTTATTTCAGTGACATATCCAGGTTTGTTCTTTATGGTTTCTGCCACCTTAATAGTTTACTCACCTTAATAGTTTTGGTCTGAAGTCTGAGTCCATTTAACGTGTTGATGGCTTTCTCTGCATCTTTTGGGTCAATGTAGTTGACGAAACCATAGCCAAGACTCTGCCCTGTAATTAACAAGAAAAACAGGGAAGGAAGAGGAAAGATATATATTTTAGTTTAAAACATTCAAACTGCAAAAAGACTGTGAAAGCATTTCTTTTAACTGCACTTCCTTTCAAAGTGTATCACTTATCTTTACCAACCCTTAAAAAGTCTTTAAAACCACTTAAAACCATTCATCACAAGAGCTATGCATACATTATGAGAAAGACGACATTAACACTTAAATATTTGTAGCATTACCCTGACTAGCAGTGACTAGTTTGAATCCGTGTTTGGCTAGTGCACATTAAGCGAAAGCTTCCGCTGGAAACCTCTGACAGAGTCTTTGGTGGAATTATTTTGATTTAACCTCTTCTAACCGTCTGCTGCTCCTCTGAAGGCGAGGCAGCCATCATCTGCTATTTGACTTAAACAGAAACCCTGCAGCTAAAGGCCTGTGTGGTACTGCTTCCGAACCCCCCTTTCCCTTTCGTTCTTTACAGATCTCGCCACACAAATGCAGTGGAACTCGAGAACAGCGTTGCACTTATCCTCATTAATGGAAACAGACAGCGCTAAGTCCACAGAGTACACACAAAGTGAATCACAAATGTGAAAGAGTGCTACGCCCTGCGCCAAACAAACACAAGCTAAAGCGCGCCAGATACCGCAGGGGGTGAACAGAGAACTTCTCGCTGCCCTCGCTTCAAACGGCATGCCTCCTTCTCTTTCTCTTTGGATTACCGAGGATTACCAATCCCGCTGTCGTTCATTAGAAACCCCAGAAAACTGAGAAGCACTGATATCGCACTATTCAAAGCCTGATGCTGATGTTTCAAAGTTTCCTTAAATACAGTATAAATAGTCTGATCCTAGACAGTGTTTTAGCACTCAGGTGCTGCTCTTACATAGCTTACGGCATCTTGACAAGCATGAAATAGCAACATTGGATCAACTAACAGTGTGGGTTTAGGGGAAATTCTCGAAAATCTGTTTAAACCAATCATTTTTGCGCTTAATTCATTCATTCTGTTTACAGTGGCAACATTCTCAGATGTTTCTTTTAAACTGTTTTCTAAAATAAGCTGCAATGAGACTATTGTTAATATGTCTCCTACACTTTAAAATAAAAGTGCCACACAATGCCATAGAAGAAGCTTTTTTGTTTAAATGGTTCAAGAAAGAACCTGTTATATCTCAAGAATTGATGAAGAGTGTGATGACACCCTTAAAAGCTTTGCTCCACTGACCGCCAATCATGTCTACGCAGATTGCATTAAGTAGTAATGGAGTAAAACGCAGACATTAAAAGGTGAAATTCAGTAAACACCTTATTGATGATGTATACAGTATTTTGTACCGGCCAGCAGATGAAGACAGAATATAAATGCAACGTACGTTTTACGTTTAGTGCTTTCCAATAGACAACCGTTACAAGGAAAACACTGAACCATTAAGTGGATGGCGTTTATATACCGACCTCAACTGCGTTCTTATGTAAACTACACATAGTTAATAAAGTGATTACTGAATTTGATATTTAAATATTAATGTTTTAAATATATTACGGCACTTTAAGTGTTTCTACAACATTTTCTCGCGCTGCTTAATAAGTGAAATATTGCGACGGGAGCTTAATATAGATTGCAAGTGGCCAAAACTTAATGTTTTATTGTTTTGACAGGAAATCTAAATATTTGCGGGTGTGAATCATATGGAAAACCTTCAGGGTTTGCTGCAGTTCTATGAATGATAATAATAATAATAATAACACATTTATTTTTACTCAAGGTCACCGTACACTTTAGAAAATACACATCAAACAATACAATACAAAACAATTGTCTTACAAAGAGAAGCCTTTAAAAAGATGAGTTTTAAGTGAAGATTTGAACAGAGTGAATGATTCAATGTTCCTAACATCAGGTGGCAATGAATTTCAAAGTCGTGGGGGGGAGAACGACTGAAAGCTCTGCTCCCCATTGTAGTAAGAAGGGCAAAGGGGACAGTCAAGTTAATAAAAGGAGATGATCTAAGAATACGGACAGGGGTGATAACGTGGAGAAGAATTTTGAATTCAATACAGAGACTGGAAGCCAATGAAGTTGGTGCAGGATAGGAGTAATGTGGTGAGTAGAAGGAGATCTAGTGGTGATACGGGCAGCTGAGTTCTGTACCAATTGAAGTTTATGGAGAGTTTTGTGAGAAAGACCAAAAAAAAGAGTTACAGTAATCTAAGGGAGAAGCAACAAGGCTATGAACAAGAATAGCAGCTGAGTCAGGGGGGTAAGGGAGGGAGGGACGGAGACGGTTGATATTACGGAGGTGGAAGTAGGCAGATCGTGTAATAGTATTAATGTGTGATTGGAAGGAAAGGTTGTTATCGAGGATGACACCCAGACTCTTAACCTTAGAGGAAGGGGAAACAGGACAGTTATCAATTATAAAAGAAAAGTTATGGATGTTTTGCCCTCCAGGTTTTCGAACTGGTCATGTGACTGAAAACTATCTATTGTAAAAGGTAAAAAAGAGATGATGTTTACAGAAGCTTTTACTGCATGGTTCTTGTAGAACCAAAAATGGTTCTCATATGACATAACTGTGAAGGACCTTTTGAAGCACCTTTATTTTTAAGAGTGTAAGTGTCTATAGCATAGCCCTATTAACTTCATATTAAAATAATTTGGTTTCAATTTATATTTATTTATAATTTTTTTTTTTTTTGCAGATTTTAGTGGACACGAGAAAGTGTGCTTTCTATCAATAATGTTTAAAAGTATGAATTAAAAGTATTAAAAGTATGTCAATATTTTTTTCAGAGAGGATGCATTAAACTGATTGAAGTTAAGTAAAGACTTCCTTCTGGAATCCTAAAAATGTATCATAGTTACCAAAAAATATTAAGCAGCACAAATGTTTTTTAAGCAGCACATCATCCGTGATTTGTGGAGGATCATGTGACCTTAAAGACTGGAGTAATGACTGGTGACAATTCAGCCATTCAAAATATAGAATTATATAAATTCTAGTACTATTGCAGTATTGTTTTTACTGTGCTTTGACTAAATGCAGCCTTGGTGAGCATAAGAGATTCTCTCAAAAATAGTAAAAAACATTTTACCAACCCCAAACTTTCTTACAGTAGTGTATTTATATGGTTGTGAAAATTCTGGACATGTGCTGCGCCAAAAGCAAGAAAGTGTGTGGGAAAATAGAAATGGAAAGGTTAGTGTAAATGAAGTGTGTTTCCAAAGCGCTGTCATGCAGAACTTCAGCTCTGGATAATGATACATTTAGAGAACACACCGAGAAAAAGACACGGAGAACTCTATCTGCCTAACCTCTCCATTTGTCTTTCTCTATCTCCACCATCTCAGCTGTGTTCCTCGCTTTCCTCCCTTTGTGGCCCAGAGCATTTGGCCCCACGTTGGCATGTACCGTATTGCCATTTTCATTGTGTGTCTATGTGCGTGTGGGTGGATGTGTTCGTTTGCATGATTGTGTGTTTGAGCGTACAATTATGGGTTCATAAAACAATCTGTTTTGCAATGCCCCTTTGCCTGATGGCATTTCCATAAAGTCGCTTGCAGTTGTTCTTGCCTCCTTTGGAGTTCTTGCCTGAGGATAAGGTGAGGCCGACCAAGGCCACTGTTTCAGTCAAAGGGATTTCTCCCACCAGCATAACGCACACACACACACACACATACATACACACACCCCTTCTCTATCACACAGCGGTGCGACAGTGGAGATCTCAGTGGGGGATCAGAACCAGGCTGTTTGCAAAGAAAAAAGCACCAGCGCACACACCTACGTACACTCGGGTTACGCCGATTGTTGTGGAACTGAGTCATATTCTTAATATTTTAAGAAAATTAAAAGACGAACCCCTAAGTGAATTCATTAATTATTAATTTATGTGCATAACTTCATTATTAGTCTTTGTAGTCTATGACAATACAAAGAATAAAATCATCCTGCTTTAAAGAAAGGAGGCAGCGAGTTGTTTTGACAATCTCTAAGGGCCTTTTTTGGCTAGGCAATTATTTAGCTAATTTAATTTCCCTGCGAACAGACACATTAACAGAACCTTAAACTGATCTCTATTAAATATTTCATATCTCATCTGTGCTCTGTAACAAACTGCAGAGGCACAACCTCAAAGAAAACATGCAATATTACAGACATGCACACACGCACATAACTCCTCTATATAAACAACTTACATACAGACATGACTTAAATAGGTTAAATGATAAAATGCATCTCTGCAGGGAAGGTTTATGCTAGCTAAAGTCTTACAATCACCGTCAGCATGCTCTGAAAAGTTACGTTTTCAAATTCTTTAGCGGAAACACCATTTTTTTCTATTAGGGAGCATTACTGTTACTCCTTTTGTTTTCTTTCATGTGAATTTTTTATTCGAAATGTTTTGATTTAGACATGTTTTATTCAGAGCGCTTCAATACTCATGGGTTTGTAACTGAAGTGTTCATAATTTCTACTTTCAGAATGATTTTACACATTGCTTTAACAGTTTTTAGACAAGGAATGCACTTTAAAATGTACTTTTGTGTATATATATATATTCAGGGCAGTTTTTAGTTGTGTTGATTGATACATCTAGTGCAATAGAACTGCATAGTTTAGGCCTTGCTGTTATATATATACTTTTTACATGTACCATTAGAAGGTGTCTTCTGTATTTTAAAGCATTGACTGGATTTTCTTTTATATGTAAACAAAATGAACATTCTAAGTTAAATGGCTGTCCTTTTGATGTTCTTGCATTTAGCATTTAGCCCAATTTTTTCAGTCTATGAAAAGGCTAGGCATCCATGGCCATTGTTTTGAGGCTTTTGCAGTGTTTTTCAGCATTGTATGCCACAGTTATTGTGTTTTCAAGACGGTGTGTCAAGTTAAAAATAGTTCAACTCAGAAAATGTGTCTTGAGACCACTTGTATTCTGTTCCATTTTGTCTTTTTTGAAGCTGTTTTTGAAAACAAGGATGCGTCCTGTGTATGGCCTCTAAGAAGAGTCTGGTGGACCCAATTATATAGAGCTTCAGTACAGCCTGACAACCTATAAGTTCTTGTACTTCTCACAGACACATAATAAAAATCAATATCACACATATGACACCTATACATGAGTATATATACTCTGTACTGTATATTTGGAAATACATATGTGGTATACACACCTACACACAGCATATAAATTTCTGTTCACACAACCAGATCATATACCCACGCAGAGACAGCACATGAATACAAAGCACACACAAACACAATCTCTTCAGTACAGCCAGGGTTACCTACAATGGACAGCAGCGTAGGTACCAGAGAGGGTTACTGTCAGGGCTGCCTCATGAATTTATTATTGAGGGAAGTGAGAATCACACAGAATGTTTCATGGCAAAGCCAGTGCTCTGCTATCCTGCATCATACCTATTTCTGTGAATATTTCATGTCATGTTTGATCTAAAGAAGTGCGATTGTATTATGTGCTGTTCAGTCATTAGCTTTTAGCGCTGATTGTGCTGTTTACATGAATCAGAGAGAATATTCTCATTTCTCTGGTGGAAAGTAATCTGATCGATATACATAAGCTGTATAAAATGTGTATTTGTGACAAAAATGATTGAAGATTTTGACAGAGCCCATTAGAAATATGCAATAAACATCAAATGGCACAGCAAAAGAGAATTACCTCTATGCTGTTTAATTAGTATAATGGTTACGTTAACTTATATATTTTAATTGTCAATTAAAATTGAAACTGAAATGATGCATTGTGCATTTAATGAGCTTTTAATGAGTGCGGATCTACATTTTTCCAGCACTTTCTGTTCCCCAGCAGGATAGACGTGCAGTCAAATTTGGAAACACTGGAAAGGCTTTTTCAAAGACAATGCTTAACACCAATTAAAAGGATATTTTTCACAAATAAACAGCTTATGACTATTAGTGTGTAGGCTCCTGATGGGTTTTTCATTTCGATGGGACACGGCTGAAGCTGGAGCATAATAGTGATGTGCAAGAGCTTGATCGAAGCTTGTGTGTGTTCTGTGAGTTTGTGGGTAAACCAAAGAGTTTAGGTTTGGCTGGTTAACATGGCCTAGTTAGCCTCTGCTGGTAAGTACTGTAACTACAATGTCCAAAAAGCATCTTTCTCCTTTAAGAACAATTTATGTGTATCCATGAATTTTGATAAAATACTTTTTTTGTATGTGTTGTATATGTTGATTTATTAATTCATGTTTTAAAGAAATCTCTTATGCCTACCAAGGCTGCATGTATTTATTTATTTATTCTTCAGAATTCTTTAAATATGACTTTTTGAAAGAACACTTTTATTTGAAATAGAAATTGTTTACTATTCGAAAAACCTAAAAGGTGTCCATAAGCTTTTAAAAAGTAGGAAATGGTCCACTTATTGAATTTTTTTTTCCCTCTGTTCTTTTGCTTTGCAGTAAAGGATAGCTTCTTGGTGTGCGTTCTTTTGGTGCCGATAACCAGTCGGCATTATCATTTCCTGCACATCCAAAACGATGTGTCCCATGAAGAGCTAAGATAGCCGATAACAAATCACACACTTCCGGGGGGGGGTCCATCGCCAGACGAGCATCTGCCATTGAGATGAATGGGAATGCTAACGGATAACAGGTATTACAGACCTCCTGCTGTATGTCTTTATAACTTGGGTGAATGTTTTTGATCCAGAAAATATGATTCATAATACGCACAGCTGTATTTTTGTTCCCGAGAGACATGTTGTCATGTTTGTGAACCCACGGTGTGTGTTGCAAGAAAAAAGTATCATTAGCTGTAGCATCGCTACACTGGAGTCATGAGGGCCCAAAACCGCCGCCCTCTTTCCTCTCGTAATCACCGTCTCAGTGATAGCAAGGATGAGGAAGATGAGGAAGGTGCATGCGTGAGCTGCCCCCTGTCTGGGTCTCTTTTAGCTCTTGAGGAACACGCTGAGTTAAATGGGAGGAATGAGATGTTTCTCTCTCTGTTAAATTGAGGCTGTTTGGAGTGAGAGGCTCCATTTGGAGGAGTCGTATTTGAACCATTACGCCTCTTACCTCAGCAGCAGGAGTCAGAGTGTGTGAGATGATAAAATGAGTGTGTGTCCAGTGGGTGTCCTTCCTCTCTTTCTCACGCACACACTCATACAATATATACGCTTTTACTTCATGGTACATATCATTTACAATAACACACACACACATATTTCTCTGCGCTCAACATCATTTATCATCAAAGCTTTGCACATGAAAGATATATTTGACTGATTTTCTCTGTTCTGCCGCTTGGCAGTGAGCTAAAAGTCTTCACGCTGGATTCTCTAATTTCCCCCTCTCTCTACATCAATTGTTGATACATAATTTAAAGGCCCAGTGCTTCCATTGATTGAAAATGAGATGAACATCGTAGCAAACACAGCACTGCCTCCAGCAACACCCCCCACCCCCTCATCCGAACCCTCCGGCAGCCATGTTGTGCCGACAGTTGCTTGAATCAGGTGGGAAAGCTGAAACTAGCATTCGTTTGGGAGAGAACAGCAGCGCAGACACAAGATGACAGTTCAACGAGCATGTGACGCTAACCCACCTTGATATCACAAAGCTCTCTGGCTACAAACAGGAAAATCTGTTTGGTCAGACTTAAATTTAGGCACATTTAGGATGTGGAAGGCAAAAAGAAAGAAAGGACGAAAATCCATTTCAATTTGTCAAAACAAATGTATCACTGCTGCTGCTTGCCTGACATTCTGCCCTTGTTGCAGCAGCATCTTGGGACAGGGATACGTCTCCACAGTAAGAGACATCTCAAAGACATCTTTGCTCGTTTTTATGTAGTATATAAATACACATTGCATCACTGGGGTCATGGCGGCTTGTGTAATGCCGGAAGATGGCAAGTACAACCGACTTTACGGCTTCTTTTTAATTAGCTTAGTGATCTTCCATCCAAAGAGACAAAAGCTGACTGAAGTGTAATTAGATAATGTAAGGTGCAATGAGATAATCTCTATTCTTAATGCTGTTTATCGTTGCATCTAATAGCCTTAATTCGACCCATTTGTACATAAAACACTTAAGGGATGCCTAAGTGCTCTCTCCCAGACAAAAGCATCATACTGATTGGATTTGCATTAGAGATTCATATTTCGCTAAGAGGTTGTGTAAAACCATTAGCTTACCTCACCTTGTGGAAACTTACGCCCTTTTTCCTTGTCTAGTACCTACTTGCTGTGTATATACTGTGTTTTACAAGGTAAACGTTGTACGTCTACTTGAAAATGATATAGATGTCACGTCAGAGTGAAAAAATAATAATGATGTTTCAAATAAGATGTTAAGTGCTATTGTGAGATACTAAATCTCATTCTGAAAGTTTAGCTAAAAAAGTTTGGATCAAGAAGGCTGCCTCTATTTGATAGTACAGTAAACACAGTCAACTATGATTTAAATGTAAAATAACTATTTTAGTGGAACATAAAATGTCATTTATTCCCTGTGATGAAAAAGATGAATTTTCAGCAGTTACTTCAGTCTTCAGTGTCACATGAACTTTTAGAAATCATTCTAGTATACAAAGTCGCTGCTCAAAAAACATTTGTTTTTATTATCAATAACAAACTACCATTTTTCTTTGTATTATATATATATATATATATATTATATGTATTATATATTCATATATTTATTATCTATAAATACATATGGTATATATTTAGAAACATTTTAAATGTGTATACATATATATGTATATATTTTTAAATTTTATATTAAATATAAATATATGTAATATTTAAACATATTTTTCTTAAATAT
>JAUCMT010000154.1:6683641-6742789 GCA_032357475.1 Enteromius thamalakanensis | reverse complement strand
AACATTTATATATGTACATATATATGTATGTATTTTTCAATTTTATATAAATATATTTAATATTTAAACATATTTTTCTTAAATATATACAGTACCTGCAAGGGTTTGTATTTATATATATATATATATATATATATATATATATAATAAATATACACAGTATGCACATACTTTATTATGTAAACAAAAACTTTTATTTTGGATGTGATTAATCACATTAATTTGACACACTATCAAGTATGTATATTTTTGGTTACAGTGCATAATAAAATCCCTTTTGATCAAGTTAATACGTCCTTGCTGAAGAAAAAAAGTATCTTGCTGAAAAAAAAACCCACTGACCTTACTGAGTTTTACTGGTAGAGTAATTGTGAGATAAAAATCTAAATTACTGTATGAGATTTTTTTTTTCTTCCAAGATTTTATGTCACATTGTAAATTATGTGAAAATGAAGATGATAGGGCTTAGATTGATTAGCATTTTGTGTATACTTCTTTTCTGAAGAAGCGTAGAACTTTCTGCAGACACAGATGCCGTGAGGTCTGACACGTTGGTAGTGTCAGCTGAGTTTATCATCAACCAAATGTATATACCAGCTCACTCCCTAGTATACCCTATACTGTAAAACTGTGCGTCTGTGTTTTGCTGTGCCAGGCTGGCGACAGCTGGAAGACACAGGAATCTCCCGCCCCCGTTCCCCCACTCTGCTATGCCGGTGCCTGCGGCATGTTGGCGTGTAGCCTGCAGTGTGTGGGCTGTCTGGGAGGAGTGTGCATGTGGAAACGAAAGGAGCCCCTGTAAATCTGGGACACCCCAACGAAGCGACGTCAGACACCGCATATTAGATGACAACACTGGCAGCATCCCCAGGGAACGCTGAGATCCCACGCTCTCTTGGAACTGCTGGAGCTGCATGGAGCCAGTGGCTAATGCCAAGCTAACCGCAAGGTAATGTTTGTGACTAACCTCAGCAGCACTTCTTGGGCTAGTAAAGCAGCTAGGGAAAACACGAACAATAAAGTTTGCAGTACAATTTAGAAAGAGCGTTAATAGAAATATTGACTGGATTGAAGAATTCTTTTGCCATTTACACTAGATTATGGATCGTATGGATGAATGCTGACTCACTCAGTTTAAGAGAAGCTCTAAATATTTTGTGTATTTTTTTTTCAACCATTTTTATACATACTGCAGGCATTGAGAGGACAGGACAAATTTGTAAAATTCGAAATGGTTCTCCTATTTAATTCCTATAACTTTAATTCGGTTTCTCAATTTGGATTAAGATGAACAGAATGCAGAATTTCCTTTCAAATTAGAAAGTAAAATAGTAGAATGGAAATTTACATAATTGTTTTAAACAAAAAAAGCCAACTGTTAAAAGCATTTAAAGTTCTAGGTGCCACAAATATTATTATTTTTTGTATATTATTACATATATATTACATATTTAATAAATAAACTTTTGCGGAACAGGGTGGAAAGCCACTTAATTTCCCTGAAAGCATTGCCTGTTTTGAATTTCCTTGAATTGCAATTCAGTATTTTCCTCTTCCTGTCTTTCCAATTCGCAGTCATACTCGAAAACGCTAGAAGGAAGCCAAATCTTGAATTCTAAATTTTGCCCAACCTAGTGTTGGCGCACACAAGCTAACCACAAGGCTATGGCTGAAACACACGTACATGATTGATTAAAGAATGTCAGCAGCAATTGGAGAGAAAAAAAAGAGAAAAGAGAGAAAATAAAGTCAGTTTTCCGAATGCGCATTTTTCATAACCCAACAGAGGCTAAATAACCTTCTTTAGAAAAAAATTAAATAAAATAAACAGATAGTGATTGGTTTATTTCTGTGCTCATGTTTGTCAGCGGCTTTTGGATGGTGACAGAAAGTTCATTGTCAAACAATGTAAATGAGGTCTGAATGTTTTACCCTGAATAACAACCTATCATTTACTTTGTTTACTCCAGGCTGAATGCGGAACACATCACAACACTGAATTATGTGAGGAAGTGCGTGTTCCCTGCAATCACTACGGTTGCTATTCTATCAGACTTCTCCCCCAATAACCCTTACAATTTTCCCATTTAGATGGTGCATTACATGCTTTGGGTTGTTTTAATTTGGCCTTATGCTGTTTAACAGGAAATGACAAAACATGGAAAGCCGTGCGTGTTTTATTTCTACAGCATCAGATAAACACGGCGCATGTTTGACATGGAGGTTTTTCACACATTCGCAGCAGTCTAACACTTACCGAGGTGTTTCAAACCTCAACGTGCTTTTGCAAACATCAAGCACAATGAATTTTTCATGCCACTACATCTGCTTTTCCCTGCAGTTTTTCATCAGTATGATGGTGTGAGTTCCAGCACATCTGTGAAGGAATGGTAAGATGTCTTTCTGGCTTTAAATCACATGCCGCCGTTAATTTGCTAGCGGGAGGAGCAAGCTGCTCTCCGGTCAGTTTGGAGATAGAAGTCATATACAGCTCCGTATCGATGTCGGCTCAGCTTGACGCTAAGGTTAGCACGTGCTACGCTTGGCAGGAGACAGCGGACACGGCGTTCGGGTCAGCGGTGTGACAGATGGTTGGGTGCTCGGCGTGTGAGTGGGTTGTGTACCTGAACAATCAGTCGCACAAAGCAGCTTTGATGTAAGCTACATAAGTGTTAAACACAGAGCGAACTGATAGCAGCACCGCCGCCTGTGCCAAGCCATTAAATACCAACACTGGCATCTGCGGATTGGGCAAGAAGGGGGAAATAATGAAGCAAAATGGCAGGCGACAAAGCAGACTGGGAGCGATAGCATGTGCCGCTTGCTTTTCTGCTACACAGGGAGAGGCCTAAACCGCAGGGGGCTGGTGCGAGGAGGGGGGCTGGCGCTGTTTCTCAGAAGCCATTTTTAATCGTGCGGTAATTATTTACTGCTTGAAGAATATGAACAGAAGATTATCTGCAGTCGCTCTTTTTCCCCCTTCTCCTCATCAGATGGAAAATCACAGACGCAATCAATTCACGGCCCTGCCTGAGTGTATCCTTTTTCTGCCGTATCATTATAAACACAATTGTGTTCATTTTCACGCAGAAAAGGATCCGCCGAGCCCAGGAACCTGACAAGTATCCAATTCTTTTCCCCTTTCGAACCGCCGCTCAATCAGTCTTTTCCATTTTGCTTTGTGCTGATAGCCAGAAGCGTTAACACTTTCTTAATGTATTCCATTAAAAGTTTTCATTCAATATGATTCCTGGCTCACAAGAAAATCACCATTACTCCCTATGGGCTATGTGTTTATCCTCACTATTAGCACCGAACGAGGTGTTGCTGAGGTAGCAACACTGAGCTGGGGATGTGTGCATTTAGAGTAGGGGATTTTCAGCTTGATTCAAACCTTTAAAAACAATGGCTTTCCGCTAAGTTAGCAGCATCGCCATCTGCTTTATTCGGCATCTCGACACAATCCTAACGGTAATGACTTCTGAAATGCTTTCCCCACTGAGAGGAATGTGATAAAGCCATTTCTGCTGACAGTTTACATAATCGCTGATAAATATTGGCCCACTGTTTTTTTTTTAATTCACAGAGTGTACAGAAATAAATTATTCTTACAACGACTTTGTGCAGTAAATCAACAAAAAATACAGGCATGTGTTCATTTTTTCGTGGTTTGTCAATAAATGAAACATATGTGTGTTCTCCAACTATGGGGCTTTTTTTTGTGTTTTGATACATAAAGATGATTTTTGAGTTATTGGAAACCCTACTATGGCTTCATTATTTATTTTTGATATTTTTCTAAATACCATTTATGCACAGATTTAGTTGTTTTACTATGCTCAGACCCAGACTTTCAGTCACAAATTATGAAAATCCACCATAAAAATATTTTTTTTATTTTATATGCATTTTAAAATTCTCTTTCGATACCAATCAAACACATATACCATGAAATATTTAATAATATGTATTTAGGCCATGTCTAATGGGGGTGCTGGCCAATTAAATTCCAAAAGGTTTAAATGTAATTTAGTAGACTGGTTTTTATGGCGAGTCGTACATTTCGTTCCACAGGGCCTCAGAGTGCCCACAGTTGACAAAACATCCGTATATGTATGACTAGTTTAAATCAAAGGTTGAACCTCGGGTCTCCGGTGTATTGCACGTACAGCTAAAGGTCAGAAAGAAGGTGATGAGAGAGCATGTGTGTGTGTAAAAGTGCAAGGAAAGGAATGAGAAGGACGGATAAACAATCTGTGGTGGCACTTTGGCAAGCGGCAGTCACCCAGGCTTGACAGGGCAAGAGAACAGTAGCCGTGGCAAACGGTACATCACTGCATTGCGTCTCATCAAAGCTGACAGGAGTTGGGGAAGGAAAAAAAGGGAAAAGAAGAAGCCTGTCTATTACGTGCAAAGGCCCAAAGCTTCTCACCTTGTCGAAGGAGCCGTCTCTCTCTAGCTTTTCAACTGCCATGTAAAAGACTATCTTGTGCGTCAAAATTCTTTGAAAAGCTGAGAAGTGATTTCTCGTCCACGTCCATACCCCATAGATTAAAGCCGAGTGGAGAGCTCAGGAAGGTTGTGCTGGTCAAATATTATGACACAGAGGTTCAGATACAATCTCTGATGCTTGCAATCTATTTTGAACCCCATACAGCAGCTAATGACGGCAGCAGACAGAACTAGGAGCCTAACTTGCTCTGCTTTTTCAATGATCAAGAAGCGATTTGTTAGCTTAAAATTCTGAACTGGGAAATTGCACCCCTGGGATCCCAGAGCAAAGAGTGCAGTACAGGGAAGAGTCGTATTTGTGATGCACTATGTGTTCCCGAGCCAGAACAAGGACAGAGCGATAAGACAATAAGTGATCCTGGTTAATGCTATATTTTCACTACCCACAATTTAGGAAAACATGTTCCATTTGGTGTATGTGAGGATATCCTGAGACCTCAGTGAATTTCCCACATGTAAAGACTGAAAAAAGGAGCATGTGTCAACTCTCATGACGATGATTCTAATGACGATTCCCTTGCCCGACCATCTGACTGCCTGGCAATGAAATCCTACAAAACCTGTGGTCAGGAGCCAAGAGTTTCTCTCTCTCTATTTCTCTCTCTCCCCTTTTGTCTAAAAACCAGTGGCTTTAGGCCTGGCCCTGTTTTAATGAGATTATCCAGAGCGAAGTGTCACTAAGTAGGATATAAAATGGAGGCCATTATCTGGCATTATTTCTGAGCAGCCTCCCCATCCATCTGCTTACCACCCACATAGTGACTACGGTGGGATTAGAACTCTGATTAGCAGGGGAGTGCTGCTTAAACACCTCTATGTCCTCTTTCTCTCTTCTCCTTTTTCTTTGGGCACTGTAAACAAAACAATAGTCCTTCTCGCCAAATGTTTCCAACTCCCGAATTACCCTGAAACTGCAGTCTGACTTGCTACAACTGCATCAAACAGACCAAAAGAAGCAATGATTTCAGTTTAAGATTTCATTTTAATTTGTCCCATTTTTTTAATGTGAAGATACATTCTGAATTTTCTAAAATGACTTATAAATTGCACATTTAACATTATTTTTGTTAAATCGTTATATTTTGTTTATTATTTTGTTATGACATTTTATATTTTCCACATATAGTATTAATATATACACACACACACACACATTATGCATTAATAATTGTGTATGTATGTATGCATGTGTGTGTCTGTTTGTGTATATATACATATTTATACTCACTCTTCTCAACAACTATTATTTAAATATGCAATTCATTCTTGCAATTCAGTTCATTAACATTTTTAATCATTTGACAGCTGGGTTAAAGTCAATGACTTTTCCTTTCAGTTTTTCTTTTCAAACTATAATACCCAAGACATTGTGTCTCTTTTGTCTTCATAAGACACAGTTCATTATGCAAATCAAATGCGGTTTTCTTTTTAGTTTTTTTTTTATTTCTTCTGCCCTTATTAGTACCTGTGATTTTGTCTCGAACCAGCTTGCAGGACTCAATCTCGCCAATGCTGCCGAAGAGGCTTCGGAACTCTTCCTGGGTCATGTTCTGGGGCAGGTAGTTGACAATGAGGTTTGTCTTGCTGTCGTCATTTGAGCCGCCGGTCTGCATGGGCGAGGGGCAGCTGCGGCTGTTGCTGGAGGGCCCGTTGGCCGTGGCAGAGTTCGGCCCATTCGTCACCTGAGGCTCCATGTTGCTGATTATCTGCAGACAAAAGAAGAGTTGAATGATCTAAAAGTAAGTAGTTCAGCAAACAGCATATTTCAGCCATGAAATCATATATGATTTTCTATATATTGAGTACTCTTTTAAATAAAATTTGTGGAAGTTACTGACATCTCAGATAAAGGGATTTGGAATAATCTGGTGTATGTAACTGCAACTGCAACATTTAGCTGCGAAACCTCACAGACTGACTCTAAATAATACAATGCATGACACACTTACTGAAAACTGTTTATGCATCTCTAGACTTTCAGTAGCTTTCTTACACCCTCCCTCCCCCTCACTCCATCACTGATATTTTTGAGTTTGGCTGTGCGTTTTGATGGTTGGCTCAACTTGACAGGGTAACAATGTGAGCCCTTCAGCGTGGAGCGACTGTCATGGCGAACAGCGTTTGCCACTGGTTTAGCCGTGCGCTTTTAAGAGCAGGTGTTTGAAGAGAAGCATGCTGGCCCTGGGGAAGTAGGAACAGAGGAGGCCCCAGTCTGTGCTGCTTTTCAGCCTCAAACTTTTTATTTCAAGATTGTTCCACACTGCAGCTAAATGTATTCACTCATTTGCATAAAGGATGTTTATGTGTGAGCTCATGTGTGTTTAATTTTGTCACCCGACTATTTGAGGGGGCTGGGTGACATCTAGAATCGTGTCATATTCTGACTGTCACTAAGGTTGAAGATATGCGCATGAGGGAGCGTGTGTGGAGATTAGGGGGCAAATCTTCATGGTTGCGAAAGCCACAATCCATGAGATCTTCTCAGGGGAAGAAACAATAGCTATGTTGATCAATGGTGCATGCTGAAAACAAAATTGAATAATAACCTTTTATAACACTAGCCTGACCTTTTCCAACTGTCTGGGTAGCCATGTTGAAGCCTAAAATGATGTCCTAACCAGACATGATGTGACAAAGCAACACTACATTTTTTTTTTTTCATATTGGGTTGCACCCCCTATGCTGTAATGCTATAATATTATTAGGCCACAAATTAGCTTCTTATGCCTAATAAAGATGAAGAAAGAGTGACAGTAAGAGGACGTATTTAAGTAAATACTTAAGTTTTTTTTTTCGCATTTAGTGTGGACAGAAAAATTGCAAGTTGCTCTAATCTTGCCACGTCGAGTCTGGTTAGGACATATGTAACGACAGTCCTATTTTGTGGGGTTTGTTTTAAAGTGTCAGTGTTTTAGGAATATTCAACAAGATCTTTTGCTGTCAGACAAAATCTCAGACCAAAAAGAGGATAGGAGGAAAAAACTAAAAATAAACAAATAAGAATTAAAACAGCAAGCATGACCTGATTATAGCTCGTTCTAAGCTGATTCTGTAAGTCAACCATGTTTAATATTCATTTTTGCTTCCTCTCTGACTGGATGTGGCGTAATTCAGATCAAGATCTGCACTGAGAGGGTGAAGGAAAAGTGCTAATATTTCCTGCTGATAGATTCAAGAGTGGAAAATAATAGAGATGAGGAGGAGAAAAAAATGGATCTAAGCTGAAATTCAGCTGCACTTATTTTTAGCTCTTCAAAAAAAAACTCTGTATATGCACTCTGAAGTTCGACTCTCCTTTATCAAAGTGGGCATATTTAGAAAGGTTAACAATTTTTCCCCATCTGACACCACGCTAGTGTTTGCACTTGGAGTATTTTTGTGAAACACACAGGCACAGTAAAACGGATGCTAAAAACAAAGCTTTTCAGCTGTGTATAACTGCAGCATTTCTCTCCTCCCCTAAGTGTCTAATCTAATTATTTTCTTAATTCATATATATATATATATATATATTTGTGTGTATGTGTGCCTTTATTTATGTTACACTCTAATTCTGTAAAATGTTTACAAAAAGGGTAGATGCGGTTGCATTCTACCTTTTTCTGGATCAATTGCTGTGCCTCCATTTTTAGTCTTTGTATATGTTCACATTTTTTCGATGTGACAAATAGAAAAAAAAGCTGCCGGCAGCCCATAGGAGGCTCATCTGCAAAGCTCTCAGGATATGCATGTAAATGGATCCTGTTCCGCACTTCTCTGCAGCAAAGAGGGATAGAGCGACACAAAGGGACAAAATAGCCATCACCACAGCAGGTCTTGATTGATGTATGTGTGTGTATGTGTTTATTTCTTGGTGTTTTTGTGTGTGCACGAGTGAGGGGAGACTTATTAAGTATGTTTGCAGCTCCTGCTGTGCACTGTTCTTTCAGGGGGGGGGAGAAAGAAATGCTCAAACCTCATGGGATGAGAGCTTTGAATATTCCAGAGAAGGAACAGATGAAAGTGGACACCTTTCATTCTGATTCCAGGGACCTGTTGTGTCTCGATGGCCAATTAAAGACCTGTCTTTCCTTTGTAATCCCTTCACTAGCTTTTATATGCTGTCTTATTATTTTCCTGTAGATGAACTCCCCTCGTTGTCATATTGAGAAGGGTAATTGTTCCTTTACACACTCAGTACTGCTGGACATTTGCCCTAGTAGCTGACAGGGGTCAGTGTAGTGACTTTTCCTTATTTTCCCTCCTTTCTACTTAACAACTGTTTCTGAGTAGTTAAAATTAGATTTGAATACGAAAAATAACCAACCAAATAAACAATAAAAACAAAAGAAACTCTTTGCTTCATGTTGCCTTAGAAATCTGTCAATAATTAAGTTTTTACTGTTTGTGATTTGTGTTTCAGGTTTTATCATTAGAGTTGTTTAGAAAGAAAACATAGAACTGGATATATTTGTCATTGTATCATTCACTCAAGTGATTTGTTCAAACCAACTTTTCTACTCAAAAACTTTAAAAATATTACATGTATTAAATTGTTTATTTTTCATTAATATTTTTCAAATATGTTTTAACAAATATGTTTTTTTTTCTGTAAAATATGTGAACCCTGTATCTCAGGTTGTGTGTTTTATTGACCAATCAACATCTACGGTTTTAACTATCCATTTATTATGTAAAACCGAATAGCTTTTGGGCCTTTCATCTAACTCAAACATGTAAAAGGGTAGAAAGCATCTATGATTCGCTAAAAAATGGCAGCTTGCTTCTATGACTCGCTTTTTTATCAAGGTAAGCATGGGCCATTTACAGTGGAGGTCACTTGCTAGCTGAATAACTGCTATTGATATTGAGAATGCTAACAGATAGCAGGTTTCGCAGCGACTTGGTCTGACACAAAAACTTGTGATTTCAGTGTTATCTGTCAAGTAGCAGGGATATTTAATGTGTGGCATTAGAAACTCAACTGGGACTGGGAGAGTACAGTAGAAACTTTAGTTGTTTGGGTGCAGGCAGAGCCTAGCTGGCTGTATCTGTTTGTGCTGTAGCTGTAGTAGGCAGGGAGACAGTTAGACAGACAGACAGGCAAGGCAAGCAGACAGGCAGACATGCTAAGCCATCACAAAGGCCTTGGTGTCAGCCGGGGGACAGACATCATCTTCCCTTTGATTCAACTGAACAGTAGCCCCAGATTACACTCCTTTATTTTTTCAAACGCAATGGCAGATATGCCGACTGTTTCTGAATGCTGCTCGGCCCAGCTCAGGCTACGAGCGAGTGTGTGTGAATGCAGGAAGGAAAAAGCTCTGCCACTCTGTCTTACATAAGTGCCTTAGAGGATGTCAGGACGGGGATAAAAATACAGGTTCAACCAGTCCAATGTCCCTGAGTCACGCAGAGCCAGAGGTGTGTGTTTTGTGTGTTCACAGCACTGCAGATAGATGCATTTCGGTGTGTGTTGCTGATACCTGCCATTTCAACACGGCACTTTAATGGCCTTATTAGCTAAGATGATAAAATGTCAGGCTTCTATTCTGATGTGTGTTTTTACTGGTAATGCTCTCCAGTTATTACCGGAGCCTTCTGACAGTAGCGCTCCTACCTATAGATGTCTGCACTTATTTATGTGGCCCTGTGATGTCTATATCTACAACAAAACAACACTGGTAATGATCTTCAGGTTCAAGTATAAAAACAAAACAGTTTTTTCTTTCAATTTCAATACACAATCAATATTTGTTTACATACTAAAGTGATTCCTTAAGCATATATGCAGTACTTTTCTAGCAGCAAAAACATTGAAATGCACAGACAATATACATATTGACATTACAACACCCATCCATAATATGCAATCAGGTAACACCCCTAATAACAATTACAGTAACAATACTAATAATAACTTTCAGTTAAAACTTTTTTATGCCTGTTACCCCTGCGCACACCCTCCCTCTCATAACACAACTTTATAGCAACAATATAGCTATTAATGGGGTTAAAAATGGCGGTTAGTGGGCAGCAGTCTCCTTACCATCTTTGGCTGTGTCAGCAGTCCCTTCTCAGCCCAGCCCTGGAGCTGCGGCAGGTCTGCCTGACGCCACTGAGTCTCTGTCGATCCCTATGGGAGGGGGGCAGGGTCAATATTCAAACATGCCCATTTTCTCCATACCATACAAACACTCCTGACGGTCTCCAGGCACACTAAAACACACAGGTGGCTTTGATATGGATTCGACACAACAGTTTAAACACAACAGTTTTAATTTAGTTAGGCTTTATATACAGTATATGCTGTAATGGAAATGGGTGCTATAGGTGCAGGCAGAGAACAGGTGAAATATAGAATGGCTTATTCGCTGACGAAACTGAAGCATTTTTTCATGCTCCGGGCCGTAGACAAATTTGTGTAGGATATAGAAACTGCAAGTTGTGAAAAACAGCAAGCCTTCGACTGTAGATTTAATATCATGGGTTTTCCGACAAATCCAGCTTCGTAAACAAGACCTTAGAGGACCAATACCGAGGCTGCCGCAATCACAGCTTGAGCCGTGGAGCTAACAGCGAAAACAGCCAATTTAGGAAAAGAGGGAGACTCTGAGCGTGACCTTTCCGTTGGATGGATGGAATGGAGGAGGAGTGTAATAGAAGGCATGCAGCACTACATGATGGAGGAGACACTTCTGCATCGAAAGGGACGGAGGGGGGCTGTGGGGCCGGGTTTGGGCGTCCTCTGCAGATCTTTAAAACGTTCGCGTAAGCGCCCAGGTGTCGAGATCTACAGAAAAATGGACTGTCAGCGGAGGAGGGAGAGAAGGAGTGGGCAGGTGGATTGCTGACAGCTCTCGATGTAGTGTTATCTGGGGCATGGGTCTGTAATTTAAAAAAGAGCCTTATGGGATTTTTTTTTAATCTCATGTGCCACCTTGGTTTTAGTTTTAGTGAGGACCGCAGGGTGTAACAAAACACTTTTATTGTTCTGGTGATGAAACATCAGTGTACATTCAGCTTAAACGTGTATTTGTTCTCTAATGAAACAACATATCTGCATGAACCAATCCAGAGCGTTAGATCCACATGCTGAATCGTTCAAAGCGAGATGACACAGCCAAATGATGCATCAGAATTTTGGTGCATCATTCACAGTAAGGTTTAAAAAGTGCTCACTGTTACTCTGGTTACAGAGGACAGATCAATGTCCGCGGGCGACAGAAGGGAGAGGACAGACTATAAATGAATTCATCTTCTGTTTTCACTGACCTTTTCTCAAAGCTCACTGGAATCAAAAATGGAATATGTGGCAATGGAGAAATAGCTTTTTGTTCTCTTTCTCTCTTCTTTCTCTTTTTAACGTTTCTTTTGTGGAGAAAATAAAACTACTCAAACTGCTGTTGTTCACAGCAATTAAACAATGTCAGCAAACACGTAAATTAAATGAACGCTTGTTTTTTTTAAATTCATTTGTCAGATTTGCTAGAAGCACAGTTTGCAGGATGTAAGGTATGTTATCTGAAGGCCTTTCCCTTGATATATTAACTTCTTAGATTAGCTTTTTGACTCTCTCTCTCTCTCAAACACATAAACAGAAACACACACACTGAATGTAGATGCTCAAAAATATACTGATGAGAAAGAATCACTGATAATCTGCTTTTTTCTTCTACATTACAAAATATTAGATGCAATATTAAATACCCCATGAAATCCAAATGAGAGTTTTGTGGTATTAGTCTACATGTTGTATGGTAGCTTTGAGGCCATCTATATGCTAATGTTCCCCAAAACAAAATGACTTTTAGCAGATGTACACATTTAAAAATATCTTTCTCTTCAGGAAAAATGGACAGATAATGCTGATGATATAACATGTTATGAAACATTTCTGTTCACATCAGAAAACTGCATTTGACTAACGATAGGGTTTTTAAAAACCAAAGAAAACCAAATCTTGTTTTGGCTTAGCCTAAGTCCGCCATTACCTTAACCACAGTGGCTGAGGCAATTCAATAAATAAAATAATGTAAAATGTAATAGTGAGATGTCACCTCACCCTCTGAAATCAAAAACGCTCCTACGCTTTTCTTTTCTGCTCATGTATTGGTCAATAAATCACCCACTTCATCCACTTTTGTTTGATGCTATTGGTAAAACAACCCGTACTTAACCCAAACAGGAGCCACACTGGACTCGGAAGCATCTCGCACAATCGTTTCCAAGCACCTACAGCCTGTATCACACAACCTCGTGGTGGATAATTGACAGAGGCGCTGTTAAAAGTGAGAGTGCCTGCCACAAAATGGAGGTCATCCTCAGTGGTTATAGGTATGTGAATGTATGATCTTGCTTTTTTGCCACAGGCACTCATGGGGTTCAAACCCAAGAAAAGGAGGATTACATCTTGTTCCACCGCTATATTTTTTGTTTACTCGTACCTCTCAGGCAGCCATGGAATAACCTTTCCCTTCATTCATTTTTTTAGCTCCTTTTACAAAGCAGCATGACTCTGGTAAGCAACTCTAGTCTAAATCCTCTAAAAAAATTCTCAGATTGAGAAATAAACAAATTTGTACTTAACAGAGTCTCCGGGTGGAGGGTACAAGTCTCCCAGAGGTTTGCAGAGGTCGCTGCACTTGCCCGAGACTCCAACCCTCCTGTGCACTGAACTGCTGGAGGGGATGTGAGCTGTCAGAACCCATTCAGGTACGCAGCTTCATACATTTCTTGTATCTTAACGTCAGGTCAGTAAAGTTCTCTGTGCGTATTGATTTTTATTTTTCTCTCCCCGTGTTTTGCGTGGGCTCCCCTCCTCAGTGGGACACCTCCTCCAGAGCCCTCAGGTCAGACTGCCACTCTGGCAGATCAATCAGGGCAGTAATGTGGGACGGCATGCGCCAAGACTGCTCCGCTCCGTCACCATCGATCCGCATCTACTTTACCAAATGGATTTTTTCTTCTCCGCCCTTCCCTCCCTTCTCTCATTGAGTACCTCTCTCTCCCTCTTATTCTTCCTCTGAGGGACTTCGAATAATAAATGCCTCAGTATAAAAGCAATTTTTCATTTAACTTTTGCTTGACACATTTTCTTCTTCCCTCTCTAGATGAAGTCCGGTTTTATGTTACACTGGATCGATAGAAGCTTCTAGGCGGTTCTCCCATAATTTCTCTGCCTTTCTCCCCTGGGTGATGGTGAGGGGCCTGGTTCAGCCAGGACGTTAGCGGAGAGCAGAGGACCACACCCTGATCACATTACCCAGTCATTAAAGCAAGCCTCATTTGATCAGTAATGAAGGCTGCTGTTCATTTGGCCCAGGCCTCGTGTTTTTCTTAGCATCTGTTTCACAGAGATGGGTTCCTTGTTCCCGTCTAAAAGTCCAGTGAATATCTCAAAGGAATTACTTTGACCTTTTGCTGTTTAAAGGCGGGATTTGCTTCCAGGGGTGACTCAGGGTGACTGTGTAATGACAGGTCTGTGGAGTAATAGGCGAGGTTGAATACAAGCCACTGCAGAAACATAAACACCCGAATGCTGAAAGCCGTGATCACAGGGATTCGCAAATCTATGATGCTTGGGAAGTTTTATGTTAATAAAGGATTTTAATCTGGATTTTTAAGCAGTTTAATTTTAGGTCAGCACATTGTTAATACATTCAAAATGTTAATATGTGATTTTCTAGCTTCAGATGATATAGTCTACAAGATATAATAAAGCATGTCTTCTCTTTTTAAAAAACAATCCAGCTTTTTTAGATGTCCAAATGTAAATAATTTAAGATGGGAAAAAAAATTCTCACTTAAATGCCTGAATAATGGAAAGATGATTGGTTGTCAGAGGATTTAATTGCCTGAAACCATTATCAGAGATTTTAAATAATGAAAAACACACGAATACAGACTGACACAGCAAGCATTTGAGGTTAGGTACAAAATTTTGGTTCTGAATTCTAAAACCCTTGTAAGAAAGGAAAAGGAGGAGATAAATTGAAAAGAACTGAAAATGATAGGAGGACAGAAATGTGAAGGTGTATGTGGGGGACGGAAGCATCAGTGACACAGGCCATGTTTTTCCTTTGGGCTACGGGTCTGGTGAAACACCTGCGTCTCTACCTACCCACTCTCTCCAAATCTCGCAATGTTGACCTCATCAGCTGACCCCACTCTCTTTCTCTTTTCACTCTCTCTATCCACCATCGCTCCTTTGCAGTTTCCCCATCTCTCTCTCTCTCTCTTTCTCTCTCTGTCTGGATGAATGGCTGTATTTTCTCTCGGTGCGTGGGATCTCCTTGGCCTTAAATTAACCTCTCTCGCAGATCTTCTGTGGAGACGAATTAGCGCCCAACGTGACAGTGTGGCTAATGTGTTGGTGAGGGTTCAGCAGAGTTTTCAAATAAAATAAGGCAAAACAAAAAAATACTTCAATGCTGTGCCGATGAACTGCGATGCAAAAATTAATGTTTTATAAAGTAACACAACTGCATTACATGCTGATAAAGATTAAAACAAACGTGCCCATGATAGTACGAAAAAGTCAAATAGAGCTGCATTTCTTGACTGCATGTTTGGGTTTTGCATAATCCACTATCTAGCCCATGCTGCCATGGGGCCGCTGGCTCCGTTAGCCGCTGGTAGTGGCCCAGCTCACTGCCAAGGCGAGCAGAAAATTGGTGAGCATCTTGATTCAGGGATGACACTTAAATTTGTGTGGCTCCAATGACCAGTTCTATCCTCAGGCACCGGATTGAAATATGAGAGAGTTTGGCCCTCTGCCTGCTCCAGCATGGCCCACAGGACTCACGTCCTTCGGGCAGTATGGGGTAAGCAACCTGCTGGGCCTGGCTTTGTGCGCATACACACACACCCAGTGGCATACTGTACCACTGACATAGTCCAGCCCCTGGCCATCTCTGTGATATCTCCTGTGGACAAGAATGCTGCTTATTGACACGGAGAGGCCTTCACTATCAGATATGAGGCTTATATTTAAGCAGATTTAACGCGGGAGTATTTGGTTGATGTGTCTTTAAAATCACTTATTTATTATGAAAAATGCTTTAGTTAAGGGCGATGATCAAAGTGAGACACGGGAGTTCTTGCGCGTGTTGTCCTTGTCTGTCAACTAGCCTCGGACCACAAGTTGATTGTCAGTGACAGGCTCAGAGATACACTGCCCACCCCCACACACTCTTTCTCTTTCACATACCCTTCCGCTTGCTCTATCTAACCCCTACACAAATTATAGATATTGCACTAGAGCCTTCCACCATCAGGGGACTTCTGCATTTCAATAAAGGTGACCTTGCCTTGTCTGCATGAGGAAATTTCTGAGCAACAATAGGAGTGGGCGGTATGACCAAAGTATAACATCAAGGTATGAGTAATTTTAAATAATGTAATGGCATATATATACACACTGTATATCAAAATATAGTTATTATGAAATATATGATATGATATGTCATTATATGAATATTAAACATTTGCATCTGTAGCACACTATGTAAAGTATTTTTTTTTTAATCATAGCATATATTTACACCATGGTTTAATTTTTACCAGTTGACACAATTGTACTGTCACAAAATATTTGTCTTTCTATCCAGACCTATGTACACTGTGCAAATGCAGTCTTTTCTCAGATATCTCCTCTGTCAAGGTTGTGTGTATATGTATCCTGTCTCTTTAGTTGTGCAAGTGTGTCTATGTGGTTTTCTTTTACTCTGTGCATGCAGTATGCAGGCTGTGTCAGCTCCAGGTGGGGCGTTGACATGGCTGTAGGTAGCTGGCAGGTGGCAGAACAGTGCCGCACCTGCGCCAGGCAGAGAGAGAGAGAGATAGAGAGAGTGCAACCTCGTTCCTCCGCGCCCTGGAAACTATGCATACTGTGCACTCCTGAACCTCTCCGGCTAACAAGCTGCTTTACCAACTACAAATCACATTGAGGCTATATAGATGAGTTTTAAAGCTGCGCTTGGGAGCCCTTGGTGAGTATTGTAGTGAGTGTGGAGAGCTGGTAAAATGAGGATGAATGTGTTTAGTTATGCAGAGTGTGAAACCAAGCTAAAGACCTTGCACCATATATTTGTCTTTTAATTATTTCTTCTGTTTAAGCTTGTCATGCAATGTTTGCTCATTATAGAGAAACATTAAAAGCTTTACAAATAGCCTGAAAGTAGATGTGTGTGTTTGTGTGTGAGGGGAGCGTAAGGGAAGGAAGATCCGCACGTAAGGCAGCTAACTGTGGTCTCAAGTTCCTGAGACGATGAGGTGGGCTTCTGAACACACATAAACACACTGAGCTTTCCTTCTCTCTATTTTTCACTCTAACAAACCACACACATGAGCTCTGGTTAATCCAATCTCAGCCTCCTCATCTTCCTGCAGCCTCTTTCTTGAAGTCCCTTTCTCCACACTCTCTTTTCCAAAACATTTTCTACATTCTTATTTTCCCAGTTTCCATTCCAACACAACACAACACACAATTCCTCCATCAATCTCTTTCCATTCCCCTGTGGTGTTTTGTTTTCCCTTACTTTCTGTATATTTTTAACTATTTTTTTCTTCACTAGTAGACTCTTTTCGTTTTACAGGGAAGAACCACGGTCGAACAGAACTACAGGGAAATGAAAAATCCAGTCATTTAAATGGAGAGCATGAATACTGTTTCGGTAAGGGCTGAACAATTATTAAAAAAAAGCAGACACATTGATAATGTAGTTCTAGCTTATACAAAAAGCTGTTTTTACAATTTTACATCTGCACAATCTCCATTATGAAACGTAGTATTAAAATAGTATACTGTTTAAAAGAAATAATAAAACATAAACGATAAAAACAATTATTTTAAAAGCATCAAAACAGTATAATGTACATAATAGAAAAAAAGACATTTTGAGATTTACTAAAGATTACATTTAACAGTGTTATATTGTGTATTTAAAAACTAGATGAGGGCCAAATTCAGGAAAATGAGCAGAATATGAAAAATACATCATATAGCATCAAAAAAATATCTAAAACGCTGTAAAATGGTCACTGTAAATAAATTATTGTAATACATTTAAAATACTATTTTAGTCTTTCTACTTTTAAATCTTATGTATGTTTATTTCAGTGTGCTTCCTGCTGATTCATAGTATTTGTCAGCAGCTTTTGACTAAAAATACTTGTTACACCTTTTCTTCCAGTGTATTAACCAAGTGTATATAGTGTACATTCCTATTTTAAATGTGTATATACTGTATAATATACATCAAAAAGTATTTTTTCTACTATGCAATATGAGTTTTGATTACGTTTGATTATGTGTTGATGACTATATTTCAAGCAAAGACAAAGCTGTATTGTGGGCAGTTCTGTTTTGGGACAACATACAAAACTCTAAATGTATCATTCATAAAATAATCCAAATACATTCTATGTGCATTGGCCAAAATATCTGCACTGATACATCCCTATCCTTAACCCTCCAAAATTCACAGCTGGTGGAGAAACATCTCTATGCATGAAGTCAGTTTAGTTATTGATTAAGTTCTGCACTCAAGCTCATAAAAGAAAGTAGCTGCAAGACAGAGCGGCAACCCCACAGCATCTGCTTTAATAAGAGAACGCCTGGGTAATTGATGGAAGATTGACTGAATTACTAACTAGCACAGGCAGCTAATAAATAGCACCAATCTCAATATGAGAGACAAAGAGGTGAATGAAATTCAATCTGTTAACCTCTTCATATATGTCATATACTCCATGCTCCAAAATGCAGATGAATGGGTGTCATTTACAAGAGGGCATTTCTTCTCCCTGCTCTTAGTGAAAGACTTTACTGTCATCTTGTTTTACACAGCAACAATGACCTAAACGCTTTGTCAACATGTCTTCAGGATGTTCTTATTTCTTTGGAGGTGGGGATATATATAAAGAATGGCATTATGAGGGAAAGGGCAACCTAATGTGGTCCATTGCAGCTGTTTAGATAAAACCTCTGCAAAATATCAACGAAGGCAGCAAATGTGGCGTGCATTCAAAAGAGCAGATTAATCTTCCAATGCCAGGGTACACTGTAATTGAAAATGCCTACAGGGGGCCATCTATGCTCATATATAATGTGCAAGAAAATATAGGGTTATCCTCATAGAATCCATCAGAATCAGTCATGATTGTGTATAATGTACGGGGAATACAGCTTTTTCTTTTTTTGCATTCTGGTTCGTGCTTGTAATATTTATCAGTGTTTGTCTGGCGTTGTTTTACTAAGCACGGCTTTCTGATTGCAGGTTGATGGAGACCTAATGGAATAAATGCCTGGCTTCTCAGAAGAAAAAAAAAAAGCAGGGTGTGTTTGTGTAAGGGAAGACATTTGCTCCCGGACAAGACAGCAACTTCTGCTAAAGGTCTGCTCTCACCTCTAATCTGCCTAACTGCTCTTGACAGCGAGATAACAATATCCACAACCCGAGTGGATCTACAGGGGCAAGATTTCACAGGAAGCAATCCCTTCATGAAATGCCAACGGCGGTATCTATGGTTACTGTTGTGGGGAAGATGGTTTTTGCACGCCACCCCGTTTGTCCTTTCTCGGTCAGGGTTCGTTGCGGGAGCTGCCACGCCTGGTATGCTCCATATTTTTTCTCAGCTGTGACCTTTGACCTCCGGGCACTGATATTCAGAGAGTGCAACTATCTTTGACATTTATATGCGTGTTCCCTTTCTTGTCTCATTTCTTCTCATTGTATCCCCTTTTTACCCACGGGAAACTAGCAAAGCAAAATCTCTCCTCAAGTGTGCTCTTTTGAATGCCATATCAACTGTTATTACAGTATGCCACATTATGCAATTTTTTTTTTAAATGGATCAGTCGTTTTAGTCACAAAGCTATGGGTTATAAAGGTTTTAGAGATTTATATTTCCGTGTGATTGTGTGAGGCGTGCTACCGTAATATGAATGACCTTGAGATGTCCTTTAGCATCACAGGGAGGCAGGTCAGTTAATTGGCTAATGGGCAGGGAAAAAAAACGCGACTAGTACGAGCAAAGACTCGCCTGCTACTGCTGTCTTTTCCTGGGGTGCAAAATGTAGATCAGAGAAATGTGCAGTTTGTGCACAGTCTCGAGAGAGCCTGCCACTCAAATCCGAACGTCTGTATGAATACCAAAACACACAGGCAGAGAAAAAGAGAGAGGGAGGGGGAACCAGGAGAAGGAATGAAACAAAGAAAGTGGGATGGAGGATGAGGGAGGTCGGAAGCTAGAATGATAGGGGATAAGAGCCAGCTTGAAAGAAATGGGCGGTAATGCGCTTCTTTTACCTTTCTCAATTTTATCTTGTAATCAACTCTAACCAACAATCACTGTTTGTGATCGAGTCTTTGTCAAACATATTATCTCATATATATATATGCAATATGTATCTGGTGAGGCATCTGTCAGTGTGCCAGGATGAGTGGTGTGTTGTGTTGGTAAGCAGGTTGTGTGTGCTGTGTATATTCGGCTGATTATCGTCTGTCTGTGCGTGGCACTTTGAATTTGCGCCAGAGGACTTATTATTATGGCGCTTGTGAAGCCTGCTCACTCCCTCTCTCCTTCTTGCTCTCTGCTTAGCTTTCTGCAAGGAAAATGAGGATGAATCAAACTGAGAAATCACTGTGGACGCCTATTAAAATTTAAACCTGAACATTTTGTTGCTATTCATGTATATTTAGATTTGACATAATAAAAGGCCTCTTTACGAAAGGATATTATTAAGATTATATCAGATTATTATTCATAGCACATTGTTTAATCTTACCTAAACCTTATTAATACATTAGATAAGATTTATTTTTTTTATGTAAAGGGCATTCAATTTTAAATGTCAGGAGACATATTGGATAATATGCTTATGTTTCATTCAACAATGTATTTTTAGATATTTTTGCTCAAAACGATTTAGAACAATAAAAAAGACACTAATATTATCATTCATAACAATTATTGAGATTTAGTAAGATCTATGAAGTTAATCCTAATAATATAGCATCTATTTTTGCACACTTTACTATCTGACTTTTAAAACACTTTTCACCTAAGCCGTTTTTGAGAAGCAAGAGACTTTTCTCATTTGTAGGAAACAACTGAGATGTTAAAGAGATCCCATTTACGATATTTCTTTCCTATGGGCAGTTTTTATCCGAACATCTTACAGATCAATTTTAATTGAAGCTCAGAATTTACAAGCACAATTTCTAAGGTTTTCTTCGTAGATTTACTTTGCTTCACATTTGAACACTACGGGTAAAATTCTCCCAGAAGTGATGTGATCAGAAATACGGAATGTGATGAAAGCTCACATTAGCTACTGAAATATTCTCTGAGTTATTTAAGTCTGAATGCGAGACTTGTCTAATAAGCGCATTCTGACTTCACCTGTCAGTGCGCTCTATCCTCCCTAGAGCTGGATGTTCAGTTACCTCAGTAACTCTCAAGGCATTTTCTCTAATCAGTTGGCAGAGTGAGACTCATTCAGTAATTACATTCAGAGGTTACATTTGTGTTCTAAATCTGTCAGAGCCGTTGAAAACGATTAAGTATTAGGATACTTTTTTCAAATCGGAATGAAGAGCATAGCAAATAGATTACAGAGTGCTGTTTACTCTTTTAACCATGCCATGTCGAAATAGCGGCGAGAGCATAAAGACTGAAAAATGGCATCTGGCATGGATTCTAATTATAAAACTATACCGCAAAGGCTAAACTTGCCAATAATGTTACTTAGCAGTTGTATAAAAGACTCATGACTTTTCTGTTGTCCCTTAATCTTAAATATAGTGTGCTAAATCCAATGGATGAGAAGCGAATACTGTTTTTTATTGTGGTAGTTCTATCTACGATTGTGGAAACAACATCTTAGCATTGCCCTTCATGTCTAGGCCGTATTTCATGTATCCCAGGTGGTCTGATCATTTATTTGTTGTGTCTTTATGAGCGGAGGAGTCAATTTACTGCTACTGTAATACTTTTATCATTGGCGCATCCTCTGATTCCTTGAATATTAAAGAAAATATTTATTCTTAGACCAAACTTTGAATTTTTCTTCATATACATTTTCTTGTAATTTAGTCCAAGCATTTTCTAATCTAGACAAAAAGTTTCCAAACTTAAGTCTTTATGCTGAAAAGCAACCTGCACAATAAACCATGTTTAAAACTCACTCAGGTGGAAGCTCTACGGCGCCACCATCTGAGAGCTCTTTGCAAAAGCACTCCGAGGCTGTCGGTCAGATGGATGCTGCTGTTCTCCAGCAGTGGAAACCGTGAGGGATGGATGCAGTGGTGTCACACGCATGCAAAACCCCAGAGTCTTTGCGGCCAGAGGGGGGCAACCTGAGCCTCTACTCTAACTCTCAGAAAAATCAAGTGGCCCACTTCGACACTCAGCTGTCATGTGTAGTCACGCAGTGTGGAGAGCGGTGCAAACTCTTCCACCCAGCCATCACACATCCTGGGGCACTTTTCCCACCCCTGCTGCCCAGATTTCAGCATCTCGGCAGCTTGTCTCCCACTCTCTCTCGGTTGTCCACCTGCGCCCTCATCCACCCCTTTTTAATATTCAGTCCAGCTTTAGCCTTATTAGCATTGATATGCAACCTTGGAGTCGGACAACAAAGGAGAAAGCCCTAAAGCAGAGTAGTAAGGCTGCTTGGAGGAGGGAGTAAAATTATGAGAAAGGATAGAGGTGAAGCAGAGGTAGGGGGGATAGGATGTGAGGTGAAAGAAGAGGAGAGTGTCTACGTGGCCATAGTTCTGTGTAATGGCCGTTAGGAGCGCGTGTAGCTGGGACGTCAGCACTGCGGAGGAGGAGGAGAAATGTATAGGCCTATGTGGAAGCTCTTTCCCCTTAACTTCCTCCCTCCCACATCTTATTTCCTCTCTCACTATAAGCATCGTGGACAAGCCCCCTCACTGCCCCAATGTGTTTTTTTGTCTCACAAAAACACTGTTTCTACCTCGCTCACACAAAAGAAAGGGAGGCAGGAGGTAAGGCAGGGATTCACTGTTGGGAATCGCTTTTTTTTCAATTAGCATTTTGATTGCATGTTAAAGCCCACACACAAACAGTCAAACATTTGCCTGAAAAATGAATAATGCTGCCCACATTTAAATTTGAACGTGCGCCGCTCAGATAGGGAATTTGACAGTCACTGCAAGTTAGTAAATAAATTTATCTGTGCTGCCTCGGCCGTTCGAACAGAAGCAATTATGTCTTCTACCTTTATGTGTTGTGCTAACGTAGGCCTCGGCTTTTTCTTACCCAGCTCCATTTGTAAGCTTTGCTACTTCCCTTTCTCTCTCTTTCTCTCTCTCTCTTCATTTCTCTCTCTCGGGGAGAGTTGGTTCCTGGCAGGCACAGTCTCCCACTAGCCTGGTGACAGCCGGGGGAGGCAGTCTCTGAGCCCTTAGTCAACAATGGACACATACACTCGCACAACACACACACAGCGCAGCATGTTTAGTGCAGCCTGCCCTACCTCTATCAGAGAAAATGGGCAAACACAGGCAGTGATCTCCAGACGTGCCTGAACACTAACTACACTATGCACAGAAACACACCCTCACACACTGCCTAATAGATTCTCATGCACACGTACACACGAGGTCACTCCCACTCATTCTCATTTACAAACTTACACACTGGCATGTACGCTAGTACACAGTTACACAACCTTCTACGTATGCATCATCTTCCACCTATTTGTAAAATTTGTACAAATTTTAAAGCATATGTTTGGGAAATCATATAGAAAAATGATACGATCATCACATTAATCATATGAATTATACAGCTGTATCCTTTTGACAAATCAAACCGGAGCGGCGGGTGTTAAATGAGGGTAAAAATGGAAGATGAGGGCAAAAAAGGTGAGCATTAAGATTCAACACTGCCTCTACATCGTAAATGGGGTTTAAACCGCAGCATCCAAGAACCTGCTACACCTGTTATTTCTCTCCTCTCCTCTCTACTCTTCTCCTCAGCCTTGTTCTCAAATAAAGCTCCTCTCATCCTAAGATAAAGGGGAGGAGTAGCATGCAGAATTGAAAAAGAGGAGAACGGATAGAGAGAGACAGAGACTCCAATGCTGCCACTGCAGCTGCAGGCAGTGAGACACAGCAAGGGCAAACACACACTCGCGCACTCACACGCACACACACACACGCTTGTCTGCACAAAACCACCGCAGCATCCTTACCATCTTAAACCCGTTCCACTCCATTTGTAAGTCGGCAGGGAGAGTTCTCGCCTATAGCCGTGCTAATGTCTCCTCACTTGGAGATCTCTCTCTGTCTCTCCTCTCTCTCTCTGTATGTGTCTCAGCGGTGGTGAGGCAGCGTGCGGCCAGCGGGAGAGAGAGTGGGCATTCCTCCTCCAAGTGAGGCTGCTTGTGAATGCACGGGCTTCGGCATGAGCTGAACGCTGCAGCCCCACTCCCTGCCCCCTCCTCATTGGTGAGGTCAGAGCAGCCCCCTCCTCCTAACTTCTCTCACTGGCTGCCTCAGCTGTCTGTCATCTGCGCTACTCTGGAAAATTAACACTTTCGCTCTGGCAGCCTTGCAGACGGAGACACAGGCGCTTCGGCTAGCAGAAGCCCTTTCAGAAGCAGCACAGGCAATCAATCGCAACCGAGGTCTCAGCTTGAGTTAGAACGGACTGATTGCACCTACAGGCATTATGGTAATAGGGTGCCTGTGCAGCACTGCTAATTAATGCAAGTTAAAAGCATGCAATGATTGCAGAGTACATTTAAGCTTTTATATTATTATATATTATGTATATATAAGGATAATGTACAGTTAGACGGTCATTATTGCAAATTTTGTTTAGCAAATGATGACCTGCCGACATTAAATTACTATTGCAGAGCTAAATAAATGACCAAATAGGCTACTTAAATACTTTAACATTGAATATTGAATTGAAAATATTTTGTATACTTTTTTGATGAGGCAGAACATCAATATTAACATGGTAGGAAACAGCAGTCAATTATTCAGTGCTGCCCTTGAAAACCTGACCACTTTGACTACATTTTGTCTATATGTATTTATATACACACACACATACATACATAAACACGTTTTAATTAAATAAATTAAGCATACATGTATCATTATTTATGTATATTTGCACACATTCAGTGTATCAGAAACTGCAAAAGTGGTCAACATACTAGTTTGATTAAATAGAATCAAGCCATTAAGATGCCAAATTTTAGTCTGTGTTAAATATGAAACGAAACGTGTTTAGTTACATATACCACATTTATTATCTACTGAGTATCAGGTTGGAGAAGGCACAGGTTACTGAGCACACACCTGCTCTTTGTACAAACTGCACGCACATTCACTCACACACACACACACACACACACACACACACACACACACACACCTACCTATACGCAAAATGAGCTCCCTAACATAATCTCTCGATACGAATATTCTGTCTTCATCCCTATTGTCGCCGTTTATGTGATTAAGAGAAAGGAAAAGAGCAAAGTTTGTGAAATAAGGAGTATTACAAGGGATGAAGGGATTATTCTTAAGGCTGCGCGTTACAGTGTTTCAGTGATTTTCACTACAGTGTAATAATTCTCTTTGAAATGCGAGCACATTACTCACCATGACCATTCTCGTGTCCGGAGGTGAACGGGGAAAAAGAAAAAGCTCGTTATTTTATTCAAAAACCCGGTCGAAAAATTAAACGTTGCGCTTTTAGAGCGTATTTTAGGGGAGTCGTTCCCGAAAGTCTTGGAGGAGGTGTCGCGTGGACCCAAGGACAGTCGGATGCAGACAGGTCGGTTGAGAGATGGAGAGATGGAGTCGGAAACGTTTATAAAGGGAGAAGTATCCAAAATAAAACAATAAAAACAAAAAATATCGGTTCCCTCAGTCACTCTGTGGAGCTAGTAGTGCGAGCGTCCTATTTTTCTCCACACCATTTATGGAACGTAGAGTCAGACTGGAGTGAGATCTGATTGGCTGAGCGGGGACAGACAGGGGGTGGCGCGCGCTGCTCTTGAGGAGACGGTTGGAGAGGGTGAGGCGCGTGTCAGTGGGGAGCGTCGTGCCTTTGGGGAAATAGCGACTCTGATTGACAGCTAATTTGACCTTCGCTTGCAAGTGGGAGACAGGTACAAGTAAAACGTTTTGGCTATAGGTGTAGTCTGTCAAAAAGCAAACGGTACCTGTGATGACTAAGTTAATAGATAGGGATTCATTTACTATTTGGGACCTGAGGGAAACACGAGCACAAGTACAGTGTATTTTACCTCAGTCGATATCAGCGTGTGAATTAACGTCATGCAATGACTTTCAAAGGGAGCGCATGTTTGTAAAATTAATTTGTAAATTTAGTTTTTTCGTTTTGTTGCAACTCGACAATTAATTAGATTGTCACGCAATGTGTTGCGCGATACAGTGTGTAATTTGGCGCAACTAGCAAGCCTGCAGTAACTGAAACTTTTTAAACAATTAAGTTAACACAAACGTTAGAACATATTTTTGATATAAACATTTCTGTAATGACCACTTGCTGCTGCTTCAAATATAGTTTTGTAATGGTTAATTTTGTGACTTGGTTCTTATTAATCCAAGAAACATATTTTTAAGTCTACAAATAAAATAACACATTCTGTTTGTGTGTCAAGCAAAAAATAACAAATATCTTACACAAATCATGTTTTATTAGAGAACTTGTGTGAAATGTGTATTCCCATTTACAAAAAATCGATGCACCCTTATTGACTTTAACTGGAACTGTATTTCTGCTAATAATAATCATTAATAACTTTAATGTTTTTAAATATTTTATTTATGATATCTTGATCTTTATTTGCAGTATATTGATGTTAAATTAACTAAATTACATAATTAAAAAAAAAATTAATTGTTGTCGCTTCTCAATGTCAAATCAGTGTTGAACATCAGTAACAGCAGCGCAAGCGAATTAATATTCATGAGTTTAGCTTCTCATAAACTGATGTAACAAGCACATCTTGCTACCGCCACACACTCTAAAACCCATTCCTGGACATACTACATTCAGTTGCATCTAGTGATGTAAGATAATGCCATTATTTATTTTCTTTCATTGTCTCTTTTCTAAATGTTATTGCAAACTGTTCCCACATTCTGTTGTTCGCAGCTGCACGCGCACTGAATCAATAATTAACTGCGAGACCAGCCGCTCCCACTCCTGACAAAACCCATTTCACATCTCCACCGGTGAGGGCTGCCCGAGAGCGACTGCTCGCCGAATGAAGGGATTTCAGATCTTGTTTTATTTACCAAGATATGGAATTCATCACGGGCAAAAACATATTTCCTGCTTGCACCCATTTACTCCGCATATACAATACTAATGTTACACATTCAATGGGTCTTCGGGGAGTTTTCTGTGAATGCATTTTGCTTTCAGGTTTGTTGCGGGAAATAATGGGGATGTCATTTTAATATGGTGCGGGTCTTTGTGCTGCTGTACTGGTACAATAGAACAAATCACAGGGCTGAATTGGGCTAGGAAACGGCTGTGGTCTTATCGTTTCCGCACCTGCACTTCTAAAAACCACAGTGGAGGTCCCTTACGGTGAGCTACTGACTTGACAAGAACCACTTTTGACATGAGAGTCCAGCAGAGCCATAAAAAATGAAAGACATTTCTCACTGGATGGCCAGGCCTCACTCTTAGGGACACAGTACTTGAGCACTCGACCCTAGAAAACCCAAATGTTAAGTAGACTATTTATACTCCCCTGTTTTTTTAGAATGCGCTTGGCCCAGTAACATGATGTTTTAGAAGCATGTATTTTTTAGAAGTTAAACTGTACATATCTTACTAAATTAAATGTGTTTTTATTATTAGGATTAATTTTGGCTACAAAATATTTGTTGATAAAGTACAAGTTTATAAGAAATAGATTATATATTTATATCTAAATATACTATTTTAAATATAATACTATTTAAATATAAAAAATAGCGAAATATGTTTATCTGGAAGTGTAACAATCCAAACAGGCTTTCTGTACAGTAGGTTTAAGATTGGGATAAAAAAAATAGTTTGGTCAGAATAAAAGTAACAGAAGAATATGGAAAGTTCCCCCAATTCACAAAAACATTTAAAATGCAATGCTCAGCCCACATCACAAAACACACCATAAAGTAGTTATTGTGTTTTGCTTCCCATTTTACTCACTGAACCATGTGGCACCATGTGAGTTATAGAAGGCATTACCTCACAACAAGACATTAGTTCAGGTCCCTCCCACCAACAGAGAGAGAGATAGAAAAAAACCTGCCTGTCATTTCATTCATATGCAGGCTTGATTCAATTATACACAGGACCTCTCATCACAGCACAGGCAAACTTGAGTCAGTCCATTAACCTCTGTGTGAGTTCACCAATCTAAAGTCTAGCAACCACTGATGGGAACCATCAATGAGCTCTTCACAACCTCCAAACTGAATGAAAACGAGCAGCAACGCTCTTCACCCTTATCTACCTTCTGATACCACCAACTATTCGTAAAATGCCACGTGGTAGGAGGAAATGTGTGCTTTGACTTTACAGACGCCTATTTTTACTTTTATACTGTGTGTTTATGCAGAGCGACAAAGAAAAGGTTGGGTAGTGGAATACTACTTTCAATATTTATTATTTTTTTCTTTCTCTACTATGTCTGGTCATTAGGCATTTCAGATATATGTGTGTTTGAAAGACATATTCATGTAGGTGGTCGATGCCAAGGTCTCCGCACTCTCATGTAAACAGTGCTGCATGCCTATGCAAATGTATTTTACATGTTGTATGTTCAGTGGAGTGGATTTGTTGAATATAAATTGAACGCTTTGCTCTCTTATTCTCTTGACTTTGTTATTTCTGTTTTCTTTTCAAGTAATAATGGCACAAGAGATCAGCTCCTGGCATTGGTAAGGAAGAAAAAACAATAGATCACTGTCACATTATTTAATGTTTATCGCTACCAAGAATTTTACCAAGTTGCTTTTGTTGCTAATCAAAGAGACATTAAGAAATCCTAAATAAACAACAATAATGATTCATGCAATGACAGTTATCTTTCTGTCTCTGTCTCAGAGATCTTGACTAAATGTCAGCTTCTGGTCTTTGTAGCAGCTGATGCTGTAGACAGAAGAGGAGATGAGGCAAGTATGGAAGATTCCATTTGAATTTCCCTGTATTATAAATGTCACAGATTACTAAACACATAAGCGTTAGCCACAGCAGAAATATCTGTATTATATAGTAATACACAAGTTATCACTACACTATTCTCAAAATAGTCTATGGTTGAAAATCAGTATTTTTTTAAGCTGCTATCATTATGCAGTATTTAGGTAGTTGACCTGTCACTTAGCATTGCCCTGCATTTTAATATTGTACCAATCCCAACTAAAACTGTTTTTAAATTGTTTTACAACTACACATGCATTTTTATTTGACCCCTGCTATGTGGAATATTTGTTTTTATGAAAGCCACAACACAAGAATGCTTAAGAATTAAATACTGCAGTAGTGGCTAAATGAGCGGTCATAACTTCTCAAAAGGCACACTTTCCCTTATACATATGTATAAATATGAACCTAAAATCCTGCTAATTAAACAAAAAGGTCCATGTTATTTATCAGCTACCCATTTGCAGCATCCGCTTTGATTTTTTCGTATGAGAGAGTGTTTTAAATCGAGGCCGTGTACACCAGCAGTAGACGTGCAGGCTGAGGGAACGCGTCCAGTATGACTCAGAGGCTGCGTGTGACCCTCTGTCTCTCTGTTCACTCCTGGGCTGGGTGGGGACAGATGGAGGGAGGGGTCTTAGGGATTAGACTGGCATGAGGTCTGTGGTGGGAGGTTTGGCCAAGAATACATGGAGGTTTTGAGTGGGAGGATGTGACCTCAGGGATCTTTACTATTGCAGAAAAGTGTATGTGTGTGTCTGTACACATAAATGACTTTCATTTAGTCATCATGCATTGGATAAGCCTCTCGGAAAAACGAACAGCAGGTAATAGCAGTCAAACTAAGATAGCATCATTTTATATAAGATGCCGTTATTTGTCCTCCAACCCACATGCATTTTATGTCAGCCATTTTGCCAAATGGGCTTTTTATGCAGGTATTGTCGAGCTGAAGGATGGCTGTTCTGACCACCAGCGGAGTGGTTTTATAACAGGCCAGTTAATGTAAATCACATCATTTATCGGCTGTCAAAAAGCCATTAAAAGTGAAGCAGCATGTGAATTGAGTAACGAGCTAAAAGCAACGAGGCTAATTGATTTATTTTCTTTCTGTAAAATGGTGTTTTATATGCTCAGCTAACTAATTGACACTGAAAATATTATTATTATTATTTTTACATATTTTTTTAACTTGGACGTGTTCGTATACAGTATTAATTGTAATATTTGATTGAGTGTCTTTGTGCTTTTTGAACACATTATCTTGGGAAGGAAAATATTTCTGCAGAAATTTCAAAACACATTATATTTATTTTTTAAATTGTCTAGAATGTCTGTTCTCTTTTTCAAAACTGAGTTTGGGCATGTGTGTGATTTTGATGCAGTCAGAGCTTCGGTCAAAGCCTTTGCTAGCTGAGCATGTAAAATGTCACTTTAGTTATTGTTCAGTCAAACACTAAGAGACACATGCACACATCCAGTACAGCAACCTCTCTCTTTCTCTCTCTCTCTTTGCCTGTGCTCCTTTGTTTCTGGAGTACCTCTGATCCTCTGCGGCCGCTTAGCTCCAATTAGAGCATCCCACCAGCCTGGCCTCTAACACAAATACACACACACATACACACACTTACACACAAATGCTTTGCCCCAGCCTCCTCTCACACTGCCTCATTTCAGCCCTCAATCTGACTAATTACTCTGAACCTTGCATGCCCCATCTCTCTCTGCTTCCAAACACACACATACACCACCTGACTCCTTCCGTTAGCCATAACCACAAATCCAAGTGCTCCTCTTTGTCAAATATTTCAAACCTGCAGTCCCCTTGAATGAGTGTTTTGCTCGTGCTCCATCAGTATCCCGTCAATGTTATTGATTTCCACCGAATGCATCCTACACATTCACTTCAAATCCACTCCTGCTTCCAGCTTCCATCTATTCTGAGAGTTTAACATGTTAAAACATGCAACAGACATGGTGATAATTGTTTCAACTGAGCAAAATCTTCCAGTGAGATGGAACATTTATTTTGTCTCAATTTTCACCCTGAATAATAACAGGTTTATTTAAAGACACTGAAGTGTAGATCCCCTGCAAGCTGTCAGCTCAAGCGTGTTAAAAATTGCACATCTCATTTGGAGCCTTGTTTTAAAATTTTACAAATTTTCTAAAGGCACTTCACTTTGTCCTGTTATTCACAAGCAGTTTAGGAAGAGGAAAACTCAAACACATTCAAAACACTGCATGTTTAATTTCAGTTAGTATTTTCCAGCAAAATAGTTAAAAAAAACGTTCAGTAGCCCTGTTTTTATTAAAATATTTACTGGAATATAAAATATGTATATTAGAAAAAACTGATACAGTATATCCCAAAAATACTGTATCTGTAAAATTTCGATTTGTTGAAGGACAAACATTTTTTTTCCCCCCTCATATCAAATTCTCTCTCTTATTTGACATATCCTGATTGTCACAATTCTCATTCGCCTTTGGAGTAAGGGGTGAAGTTTTCTCCCTCTGAAGCAAATATCTCTCTCTGTCAGAGGACATGAGTATCACCCAGTCCAATTCCTGTTCCTGTCACCTTCTCAAAGGAGAACCTCGACACCACATCAACTTTTTTGGCGGCTTCACCGCCAGGCAGCACTGCATGTGTCAGGTTGCTGAGCTCAGGCTCGGCTCACCCAGTCGACGCTTGCTACGTTTAGATACAAAAAAACCTGTCTGAAAACGATGGTTGTGTTGCGTAGCTCAGATATTTTAGAGGATGTGGATACAGCAGGTAATGTTTGAGTTATGATTTAACCGGTAAAAACGTGTATCGTCCATGTCTGTTCACTTTTTGCTTAGTTTTGTAAATCTTCAGTGCTAATAGAATCTATCAAGGTTACAAAATACGACTACTAATAATTATCATGCTGATTTTGATGGTACTTATCGCGATGGCTTTTAATGAATGCTTTTTCTGTTTTACATCAAGGAAAACCTCATTATTTTTGGAGAAAATGAGATGAATGTATATCTTGAGCAAATATCGAACCTAGTGGGAGGCTCTCCTCGTGGCCAGTTCCAAACGAAGGTGACATTGAGAGAGACACTTGAGTTTTTTTCTGATCATTAACATCACTGACGATTCTCTCCATCTCATTTGCTTAGTGCAGTCACTGACTGTTGTTGGCTGGAGGGGGACTGAGCAATGGTGGAGATCGAGTTGTATGAGGCTGTAGGGTGGCCTTTGCTGTGTTTGATCGCAGTCGGAGCTCTTGAGCACGATGAGGAAGACCGCTGTGGTCCATCTGGCCTAGTCTTTAATCAGTGCTTCCCTTCAGAGAGGGGGCCACGCTTTCACTGTGCTGACCAGGCCAGCTTTTGCTTAGAGCAACCACAAGATGAATGTAGCTTATTCATTATATTATTCACTCCTCTGTAACAGTGAATATCTATAGTGGATTGCGATTTGGTCTATATTGTATTAAATAATAGTGTAAATCTAATTATATCTGTGTTAAGAGAAAAAAGTTGGCATATCTATGTCTATGTCATAGAAAAAATAGCTTTGTTAGCAAATATCTTGCATGAATATGATGCACACACACACACACACAATTATTTATACCCAATAGGTCACTTTTGACCTATTGTAGCATTAGACTAACAAATCTACATGTCTTTGATTTTCATGGTAAATCGCAATCATGTAATAGGTTTTCAAAACTGCGCTGACAGAATTTGATTCTGAGCAACTACTTTGAGTTATCCGAATAAAGCATGTCATTTTTAGCTCATTGATATTGAATGTAAAAATCATAACTCTGGGGTAAAATCGAACAGAAACGTGCAATCAATCTCTCTTCTTTCCTTTCCTTGTTCCCCCTGTTCCCTCACCTATCTTTCCTTGTTTGTAGACACTCCATCACCTTGTCTTTCTGAGCCCTGGGAAAAGCATCGTCAGTATTTCTGCAACACTCCCCTCCATCCTTTCTCCCAGAATTCATGGTGCCTTACTTAGTCAGAGCAGAAGAAAGGGAGACGAGAGAAAGGAAAAAACTCAGAAAGAGAAAAAGATACAAGAGCCGCTAGCTGTAGACAGAAGGAATGCCTTAAGAAGCAATTAGCATATGTAACTTCTCTCTCCCCCCCTCTGCCTGAAACGGGGTTATTTCAGTGAGTTTGTATTGATGTTTTTGAACAGGCTCCATGGCAGAGCATTTAATGCTGAACACTGCTGTTAGAGAGAATGCATTATTAATGTGAGGGGAAACTAACGGGGACCAGCAGCTCCTCGGGGCTGTGAAGAGGACGGTTGGCGTCTCTGAGGAAGCAACACCACACCTCAAAGGTCTTCCTCGGTAATGCACACATGCCAGGCATCTATCATTTATTCATGACAGTCAGGCGCCTCCAACTCCCTCGAACAATTAACGAATCAATGAAATGTATGGGCTCAGAAACTATCAATTCGGGGAAACAGCGCCGTTCGTCAACGTGTCAGCTCTTGGGCACAGGCTATCATTCAGGCAGAGAGCACATTTATCACTTTAGAAACAGCCTGTGTGTCATAGCAACGCGGATAATCCTACTACAAAATGGCCGCCCGATTCTGATGGATGATTGGACTTCTTTAATAACAATCAGTCGTGACTGCTTTTCTTAATGTATTTAACATGCACTCCAATATAATAGATGGAATCTTTGAAGGAGTCTCTGGAATCTGTTCTCCTGTAAATAAACAGCAGCATGTTTTGTATAATTTGAGGGAACAAATCTTGTTCAAGTGGCAAGTTTAATTTCAAATCGAGTTAATTTTAAAAGATAGAAGGCTGTACAATTTGACCGCTAATGTCCTCGAGCTGTAAAAGTAAACGTGTGCGAAGAGAAGGAGTGAAATTGATGAATTACTGGTGCTGGTTTCTACACTACAGTGCCTTCGCAATTCCTGTTCAATTAACAAAACCATTAATTATAGTACTTAAGCAAGCAGGGGTAAACCAGACAAGCGAGCATTCATGCACTTAACACATTCCTGCTTAAGCATTTAACGTTCCTCTTTTAAAAATCACTCCATAATCATTCCTGAAATACTGAATCATTAAAATGTCTATTTCTTTTTCTGGAAGAAAAAAAGCAGCACCGGTGCTGAAAAAACATGAACTATTTTCAGCGTGTGGAAATACTGTGAATTTTAGTATTTTAGTGGCTCAGCCATAGAAATGACTCTTCCTTTGTAATTATTTTCCCCTATGTTGCTCTTTCCTTTATTTTGTATTTTTTTTTTATGGCTTTGCTTGAATAGTCTCACTTGAAACACAAAGCTCTCGCTGTTCACTGAATCCTCAGTTTTGATGTTCTTTTTTCCTGCAGAAATCACAGCCCTGAAACTCCAGATGAGGACTAGACCTTTATTCTGTACACGGAGAGAGGTAGGTGAACGTGTTTTTCTTTGGGGACCATCATCGCCAGCACTCGCCCCCTGCTGCTGAAATCACAGGCTTTTTACTTCCAGGTCATGGTGCCTGTATCACTCACACTGACCCCTCTCTTCCCTGATTTTTTTTGCTCCCTTTTCAAAGAGAAAAAGGGGAGAGCTTTCAAGACCTCCAATCTACGGCTCTCATCATCAACACCCAGTCCCTGTGAAATCATCAAAAAGTAAAGACAGTGGGGAAAAAAAATCACTTCTTTCCATACTGGCTTAGAGCTCAGAGATTCAGTGGTAACTGTCATCCCTAGAGGAAGAGTCTTCCACTACATAGGCACAGGGGCCAGATGTCACCTGTCCTCCCAGGCGATTGGAGCACTGGTGGGGCTAAGACTCAGCTGAGGCAGGCTGCCCTGGTTCTATCTCTCTGCCTGGCTGGAGACACCTGCTCCTCGCCTCACTGGTGACGGCCCCCAGTGGAGCTTTTTCATCTACTTTCACATGCACAAGCATCCTGAAGCACTGCGGGTGTGCTAGTGGATATATGTAAGTGAGGTGTGATGTTTATGTGAGATGCACACACAAATGCACTCTTGTGATGACAGTGCAAACTTAATTTCATTACATTTGTTTCCTAATGAGCACTCTCATCCTCTTTTCCTGCTTAACATGCTTATGCCCAAATACACAAAACTGCCAGCGTTTATGGCTCTGCAGCCAGATTGCTTGAGCTAATGCATCCTTAGACACGTTTCATTGGATATTTCAGGTCCTCTGTGTATTAAAGCTGGGGTTTGCTCCTTTAGCTAGATCCAAACTCGGTAGTCAACTAGGCCATTATTGCTATTCCTGAGCATACTTTCCGGCTATTTCATATTAGAATCTCATTAGAATTTTTATTGTATTAATTCATTTTTATTTCTTGTTGACAAAAGCTGATCTTGAGCATAGATATAATTTTTTATGCCACAATGTAGGCTGGTGGAAATTTATCCTGAGTGTACCATCCTGTTGTTTTATTTTCACATTTTTAAAATGGAAAACATTTGAATATAATATGTTTTAGCAAAAGGGCACAAAGGTGCATGCCTCCTTTAGACTTTTCAGTTACCTTTATCTTTAAGAGATAGATAGATAGATGAAATACAGCAAACAAATACTCTTTACTTTGTTTTTCCCACAGTTCAGAATATGCTGTTTAGTTTCTCCTAATTTCACATCTATCTGCATTCCATATGAGCTCAGAGCGTCACCATAATGCTCACACAGTTTTTGGATGCAGTTCAGTGCAACATTTGGCGTATGTCTATTAAAAACAGGTGGTCCTGCATCACTAGTTTACGAAACAGGAGTCTGTGTTTCTGCACTCTCTCATTTACACATGCACACACACACACAAGTCTGAGCAGTGTAAGGTGGCTAATTCTCCCCTGTATGCCTTGAGCGTGTGTGCGCAGTGACTGTTGAGTGACCCACAGGTTAAATAGCTCATTCTTGCGGCCTTTTCTTCCAAAATGGCAAAGCACCCTGACAATAGCTCTGGCCTCTGAAGCTGCAAGGCTCTGGGCTCCAGATCTTTCTGTGTGATGGCTCTGCCATTTTCACATTAGCACAGAATCACAGACTGAAGCTGTCCTTGACTGAAGCTGTCTGAAATTAAATCAGGATAGAATGATGATGGGAACTATTTAAAATTCTCAGCTGAAAGAATAAAGTGCTACAGTCATATTAGGTTTAGCTTTTGTGGCAGGCTAAATATACACAGAAGTAAAAAGGTATTGATGTCGGAATTCTGAGGTGAACACTAATAAGGAGAGACGTCCTACTAGAAGGTGAAAAAGGTTCTTATTTTTGAACAGGAAGTTGATCCACTGCAATCTACTGCCATTGTGTTGCGAGATGTGAATCTTTTCACAGTTGATGAGTCTGCTTTACTTGCTGCTCGGCTGCTCTTGTAGAGGATTCGCACACGCGCGTACACGTTTGCTACGGCTTTGTGCGGGGGTAGAATGCTGCACCTGTTCTCAGTACAGTTAGGCTGGGGTTGAGCAGCACAAATGAACTAATTTCCAGGGCTACATTGAACAGAGAACACTGCAATCACAGCAGGAGGAGCCTGTGGAGCCGGCAGATGGGCAGAGCTAATCATTGTTGTGAAATAGAGATGACCCTGCCTATCTCTCGCACTGCCAACAGACATTTGCCAATCGCTCTTCAATTCCCTCTCCTCTCCCCCTCATCTCTGTTTGTTTCTCAGCTCCCTCCAACGAATTTAGGAGCAAACGTAACCTTCAAAAATGGCGAAAAAAATGAAGTTAGAAAGCTAGCACGCTGCTGTCTGACATAGAGCAGCTGTAACCCATGGACTGCTGGAGAGTGCATGTGCACATCTCCAATCAGCACTGGAAATGTTTCATCTAGCAAGTCTGCATGTGTTTGGATTAATACCCACAACCCTACCAAATCCAATGTAGTTTCGTCAGAACATGCCGTTTTTTCTGTATTTGTTCTATTGTGCTATTTCAGAGGTTTCCATCATTTGTGGTGAATGCTGAAAAATGTTTTATAATTGGAAATCACACCGCATCCTGCTTAGCGCAGTATCTTGAGTGGCAATGTGTCATGCTTAATTAAAAAAACACTGCGGTTATTAACCGTGATTAGAAATCATTTTCAGTGTCTTCTGGATGTTCGAGAACCCACGAGAGTGCTTGGCACCAGAATACCAAAATCAAACATAACTACTGTTATGTGCTGTATCTATTTTGCTACTTTCGCAAATAAAAGATTACAGTTTTATCAAATTATTCCAGATCGTTTACAGGTATATGTTAAAGTGGCGCTGATAAATACATGATCTGTGTTAGAGATCCATTGCTTTTATTGCGCTTGGCTTTTAATGTCAGTTCATGTTTGTAAAAACATCTTCAGATTTAGCTCAGAGTGTTCATTGCTTGATTGATTTACTTAATCATAAAATACAATCATTACTTTGATATATGAATTCTACGCATGCTGTGCATATAGAAATATAATTGAAAAAGCTGCATCCAGATGGAACATTCCAGTCGTTTTGCTCGGCAAGATGTCTGAGAGCAACCTAATGCATGTAAAAAAAAAAAAACTGACAGAGAACTGGAAAACAGAATAAAATCTCCTTCTCACAAAAAAAACGCCTAGACAGATCTCTACCTCTTCCCTGTACAATGATTTAATGTATGCAAATTATCTGGCTTCAGTTAATGAAGGCACAATTAATCACTGTTACGATGGTCTGATTTAACCTGGTTAATTACAATCTAAAATGTGAGTTGTGTGTTTGCGGATAAATGTGAGTCACAAATGCAGATTTTTACGAAAAGAAACAGTCCACCAAAGATAGAGACATATTTTTCTGCTCCCAAATGAATAAACAGCAAAATTTATTATCCAAATGAAGCAAAAAAAAAGAAAAAGAACATCAGTGAGGGTATATTTTACATCCAGAAATTTAAAAATAATTTCATAACAGTAAAAAAAAAAAAAGAAAGAAATTATGCCAGACATACAGTAGCAGCTTAACAATTTATATATTTTATTAATTCTATCTTTAACATTACAATGCAGATGCAGAACACGAAAACAGTTGTTGACACTCTCTTGAGGTAGAAAGAGAAACCACTTCTCATTAAACCATAAAGAAAAAAAATACCGTTCTGAACTGAATCACTGTTCTGCCAATGTGAGAAATCTAGAACAATTCTTTGCGCAATCACACGTTCCCAACGACTAGTGACGCATATGTATTGTTGTCACTAGTTTTCATTTAGATTTTCCGCTTTCCCAAGCCAAAGAGTGACCGATTGCTAGATGACAGTGATTTTCCTGATTAACTTGTAAAAATGTTGTAGTTCAAATGAGAATATTTATGGTTGTGACTTTACATGCCTTGTTTCTTTTTCTATCTTCTTAGAGCTGGAGAATCACCAGGATGAATATGCAAAATATTTCAAATCCCTGAGCTGCGGAGGATTTTAAGGCAAGTGTGTACACACACCTCAAAAAGGTTGCAAAGAAGGGTTTAAAAATCTGCTCTCTCTGCCGATGAGCACCCAGCTGCATGCGATCGCAGTGTGTGTATGTACACTTGCGTGTGTGTGTGTGTGTGTGTGTGTGTGCACTGGCAGAGGAGCTCCAGTGCTGTCAGTATGAGTCTGATTTGTGTGAGAATGTGGTGCGGCTCCAGGCAGGCAGGCTGATCCTGTTTTGTGGAGACGAGGAACGAGAGCCCATCACAGATTAGACACCCACAGTTTCGTGTCGATTTAATGCACCAAGTCAGGGATTTATTCTTAACCGACCGGCGCTTACAGCACCAGCCAGCCAGCCAGCCAGGGCTTTCCCATACCACCATCTCTCTTCCCCCCCAAGACTATAGTAGAAGATCAGAAATGACTGAATGAGAACGTAAAGGATGGTTATCCACTTTCTTAGCTCCAGACACATTCATTTTAATCAGGAAAAGCCAGCTATTTATCTACTAGTATGCTCAATTATGGGCACCTATCAGTGGAGAAATGAAACAGCTTTATTTTGATGTGCTACAAATTTAAATAATCACTCATATATTGAGGTAGGTTGGTAACATAATACTAATAAGAGACATGCTTTCTATTTCACATGTTTTTAAGCACGTTTGTGCTAATAGGCTGCAGAGCACCAACACAACACATTCGAAAAGTTGTTTGAAATTCAAAATGATGCCCGAAACAAAATGTACATACAAAAAAAGCTGTCCTTTAGCCATGTAACTTCACTATGCTCAAATGACTTAGCATACACACTCTCACACACACGCGCGGCGCACTTTCAATTTCAGGCATCAGTACACCACAGCACAAACACATTCTGAGCAGGAATACACAAACAATACACTAACACAAGCTGCTTTTTCTCTCGCAGTCTGTCTCTCTCTTTCTCTTTCTCTCTGGCCAACTGATAGAAAGATCTAGTTGGTGTGGGCGGCCGTATCATCACACAATGAGGAATGAAAACATTGGCTAATTCAAGCTTTAGGGCTGTACACATTTACCTAAATGAAGTCAGTATTCTTATTCTACTGTGCCGTCTATTTTCTTATTCATTTGTCTGACGGATCCGTCTATCCTCTTACCCCCAGTGCCCTGGCCCCCAGTTGGCTGGATGGATCTCGGGGGGAAAGCAGCGAGCCCATGCCTGGGAAGGAGCCTTCCGCCTGGGCTACTGCTGAGTTCTGTGAACATCTTACCATCATCTTCAGACACTGCTCGCGAGGTGCGCGTTTACAGGAAGAGGAGAAAAGAAGGGAAGAGGAAGAGAACAGAATGCTAACCAAGGTTGTAACAAAATATACAGGCTAAAGAAAAAAGCAAGAGGCGGAAAAGGAAAGAGAAAACTAGACTGCCACAGTGATAGAGCACCGTGTGCTTACGTTCACATTCACACTACACACACACACACAAACACGCTCGCACACAGTCAGTGCAAGCCCCAGATGGGCAAGTCATCAAGCAAGCTCAGCAGTTACAGCTATCTTGCTTTGAGTAAATGAGAAAATGAAATGATTGTGCGTGGGAGAGGGAGAGAGAGTGAGTCTAGTCTGTCATCCATTACAGTACGCCCGGAGAGCAAAGAGGTTCTGCCTTCAGCTAGCAGTCGTTTAACTGGACCTAAATGCTCAATCCCTGCACATTCATTTAGACCTGTCAGCTGCCACATTTAGAAGCATGGACACACTGATAAAACATAGAAACGTTACGCACAACGGAATAATGAACACACACTTAGAGAAGTGAGGTGACAGAAGAAAAAATCCAATTCCTTTACCTCATTGCTCAACAAAGCAGCATTCAGTGTTCGGCTGATTTCAAACATCTTGTTGGCGTTGTTTCGTTTCTTGTCGCTTTTTGGTAGGGTTTTTTTTGCGTGGCTCTACGGCTCCTTTTTCTCTACTGGAAATGGGAATCAGTCCCGAGAAAAAAAAGAAAGAAAAATGAACAGATTAAAAAAAAAGAAGAAAAGGAAGGAGAAATCCTCTATATGTGCTGTGTGGCTGGATGTATTTTCTCCTCTCTCGCGCCCGTGTTTTCTGGTGCACCTCTGTTAAATGTGGCGCTTGTGCCCTGGCTCACGCCGCACGACTGAAGAGTCAATAATTTTTTTTTTTTTTTTTTTTAGCTCCCCAGAGTCAGCACATTAAAACAAGCAGTCGGTCTGCCGGGCTTCTTCCCTTATCTGTCCTCCACACACTCGCTCGCACAATGCGTTCCGATCCTCACACTGCTCTCTAGCAGATTAGTTCGTCCCAAAACATAGCTCTTAGTTTAAACTCCTCTCTCTCTCTCTTTCTCTCTCCATCCTCACCCTTTCTCTTTCTCTCTCCTTCCTTGCTCCCTCCCTTCCTCACACCCCCCCCCTCTCTCTCTTTCTCTCTCTCTCTAACTCTCTTTACCCCCACCCCACCCTCCACTCGCTCCCTCTCTCGATTTCTCGATCACGCTCTCCTGCAGTTACAGTTCACAGTGTTACCACAAGGTGGGAAGACTGTTCATAACAGACATGACACAGGCACATCTGCCTTTCCTGGCTCATCTTTTCCTCTCCGTTTGGCTTCACGGCTCTCCTCCTGCTGCTTGTGGGGAACACATGATCGCTTTGGCACCCGCTCACCTCAGTTCTCCTCTCTTTCGCCTCCCCCTATGCCTCAGTTGCCTTGCGACAGCTGCGTTTGATGTATGGGAACGGGGTTGATTTATAAACCAATAGCATTAAGAAAACTCTGACCAGTGGCACTTAGCTGGACAAAACCCTGGCTGAGATGTCTGCGTATTATTCTCGGAGCATAGCATTAGAGCAAGACATTGGTGTAATTGTATACAATTCAATGCTTTCAATTCACTGTTTACATAGCTCCGTTGGCCCCAAAATGCATACGTATGAATGTAAATATATATATGCCACTGAAAAAAAAGGACTGGAGTTATTCAAGCTTAAACATATCCATAGTTAATGTAAAGAAATACACCTGTGGTTACTCTGCTAGCGGCACTTGTGTGAAGTTGTTTCACACTAATATTATTTGACCATGGTTAGTTCTTTAAGAATTAGCATAATTTGTGCACTTATGCTGCTTAGTTTGATACTGTGTTGGATGCAGTGAAATTTATACGTTGTGGCTAAGTGTTCAATTACCTTATGAATTAATATATATGATATATAATATATATATATATATATATAAAATACATAACGCTGATTATTGCAAAGACACATATGCTCACATATTGGCATTATAATACATCAGAAGTATTTTAAAACATAGAAAAGATTAAATTACAATAATAATATGTAAATATGGATATTTAAAACGCTGAATCATAATATTTGAAACCAGGGGATTAATGACCTGTCCTCTAATTAATTACAGTAAATGTCAACAACAAAGCCCTTTAATTTTGTTTGAGAATGGCATAGAATAAGAGATAACCTGACTCTTGTTAAAACATTTGTGAGGTTATTTTCTGTAAAGCCCTTTTTCTTTTTAAATAAATGCAGTCAAATTATTTTAAAATTATATTTATTTTAACTTAATTAATAAATTACTGGTTTTAGTGACTCTTATTGTAGGCTTTAGATTTTAAAAATTTGTTTTATTGCTTTATTTGTTTTATGTCTATATAATTCTTCTATATGGACAAACTTTAAAAAGTATGCGCAATCATGAGGTCATTGTTATTCATTGATTTAGTCATAGACTCAAAGACCTATTCCCATCAGCCAATGACTACATAAAACTGTAATCTTACTATTAAAAAAATATTCAACATGCATACTAAATTACACTTTTACAAGATGTTTAATTTAATGTTTAGCTGTAATTAAGAAGAGTGGATAAAATTAGTCAAGATTCATTATGATGTTTTGTGCTAAACAATTAACTATCAATTTGTTTAATATAAAATATAATATTGTCTACGACAAAGCCTAATCATCATCTTCATGCCAACGGACGCGGCTAAACTCACAAACCACAAAACCATATGTTTTTCTCTCAAAATAACAAAGCAGGCAAGAATAAGTCATTTTCAGCCTGTTTTGTTTCTAGAGAGTGTGAAAAGTAGAGGTTAGCTGAAAGTGGGTATGACTGCAGGAAAATGAGCTGTTTCTTTCTTCTCTTTTCAAAAACTGCGTATGGTACAGTATGATCTGGTCTTCAGGCCCCATGAGAGGCGTGTGTCCAGTTAATAGCAGCCTATTGACACTGAACCATCTGTTGGGGTGGACTGAAGCCAACTAAAAAAAGGAAGATGGAGAGAGCATTGGAGAACGAGAGAGAATGCTACAATTTTTACGTCATAGAGGGTGTTTATGTGTGTATGAGCCATTACTTAAAACTGCATCACATTTGTTTTATGCTATTACAGAACAGTTTGCACCTCCACAGAGTCAACACTGCAACTTTTAATGCTAAATCCATTTAGAATAATAACATTATAGGCAAATCTTATGAAGTCCAGAATCCACCCAGTGTGTTGCATGCTACTGAGGGATCATGTAAAGAGCACCGTTTTCTCACTCTCGCTGTAATTGCGTTATTGATGTTGCCGTATTTTCTGTTTGTCAAGAACCATAGCCTATTCCGGATTTTATCATATATAACAAACCTGGTTAAAAACCCTTTAGGAGAGGGTATGTGTACATGCACATGCACTGGGATGGTCTGTCACTTGAATCATAGAGTCTACCGCTTGATTCCAGAGTCATCTGCCTCTCATTCTCCCTCTTCTGTCCCCCGGGGTCCCAGGGGGATTCTGATTGCTGTCTCCATAGTGACTCTATGTGTCTTCATAAAGCCTGTTCAGAGCCTACCGCTTCTCCTGTGTGCTGTCTGTTCCATGCAGATGACCTGCCATTCACTGCAAGGGACTCATGCGTGGAGTCCCAACATGGTCCATCTAAAAAGGGTTTCCCTGTACACCACCAAAAACATGTTGGGCACATTGAAAACGCGCACCCACACTCAATTTGACTCATCTTATACCCTTGCTTCAAATGCATCCAGCCCAAAAAGAAAGTCTCATCTTTGTTTAACTCAATCCATCCCATTTTGCCATCTCAGTTGTTGGCGTCACAACCGTCTCGCATGATTGTTAGCAGCAGAGTCTGTTATAATTGTGGGATAAAACTTATTTTGATGTGGAAAAACATTGCGTCTCGTGGGAACCAATTAAAATATCAGAGGATCAAGAAGTGGACTATACTTCGCTTTTGTATTCTATGATTGATGGGTTCATTAAATCATCTGTTCACTTGGCAGACCGCATGACAGGACCATCGTGCGGAAGAAATTCTGCTTTTGCAGGGACGTCATAATTGTCATAGGAATATCTGCTGTGATTCTGTTTTATTTCCTGCTTCCTTGTTCACAGATACGTGCATACGGATGAAGATCGCATGCATCCTGAAGCATGCGCAGACACAAAAGACTGAGGAGGGGATCTATATTTTTGTCGCCTGATTCATAATACAAATTGACAGTCTCAATAAATAAACAGGGAGGCATGGAGCCAGATAATTGGTGATGTTAGGGAATGACATACCATGAAGGACAGCTTTTCAATTTTCTGTTTGAAGGGTGCACCGTGCAGCACAATTCCTCATTATTTAAAAACAATCAAACTACCCTGGCTGTCCTGCTGGTTGTAGTTTGCCATCAAATATGATCGCAAGGGAAAAAAATCATTGCCAATTTTGTCTTATTAAAGACGAAACCGCTCTCTTCATGTGCATCTGACACTCGCCGCTACGCTCATAACCTGAAAATTAGCGTCTGAGGGTCTCAATGCCTGTGTCCTCCTGAAACGCAAGTCATATGGTTGTTCATTTGCAGGCTAATCAGAAAGCTGCACTATTAATGGAAAATGAATGAGGTCGGATTTGATTGTGGTTGATGGCATAGGCTATGCTCCAATTGTCCTAGAATCCATACACTTTAATCAATCTATATTGAGAGACAGCCAGTGCCGGTTGTGAGGGGCATTGCAATTTTTAATATGAGACACTTGAAGGGTCTGTTGATGACTGCAATTTTTATTCTCACAATATAAGAAAAAGCAGGTTCAATGTAGCAAGAGATTGTAATATTTCTTCATATTTATATAAGGGCCAAATTATGTGTGCTTACCTTTTTTATTTTTCATGTAGACTCTGAGGGTGAATTGAGCATCACTCTATCCTAGTCACTGCGAAGGGCAGAGCAATTGAAGTCTAATACTGTATGTGACCATTTGAAACATCCTAAACAAAAGCCATACTTTCCTGCTACTTTATTGTGAATCGGAATTTTATGACATACAGTAATCGCAAAGTTGATGTTTATAAATTAAAGGGGTCCTACAGTATGATGCGATTTCAAGTTTGCCTTTCTCTTTGGGGTATTGCAAGCTTTTTGTGCATAGATAATATCCCTGAAGTTGCAAAGACTAAAGACTCCAAAGAGATATTCTTTTTAAAAGTTTACTGTGTGGTATAATTTATATAACACCGCTCAAATGTTTATGCAAAGAATGAAAGCGGAGCGATTATTGTGTAGTGTTGTTGCTGGCGCCATGTTCTGGAGATGCTGCCAGATGCTTTTATTGTGAAAGTGAAACTACTTTGTTTTTGCTTTCAAAAAGAGAAAAAAGAGAAATTGGTGGTTAAACAGTAATTATGTCTCCACTGGATTTTAAAAATGTCTCATTTAAAATGTCTTTTATTGTTTTTGTGTCATCGTGCCGGGACACAACCTCACGTTATGGTAAGGGGCATAATATTTCTGTCACGCCCTTGAGGTATTTGGCCAATCACAATGCACTGGATAGCTGGCCAATCAGAGCACACATCGCTTCGCAGAAAGATGAGCTTTGTAAAAATGACATTTCGGGAAGGTGGGCCTTAATGGAGAAACAATAATGTACAGTATGTGAAAAATAATGTTTTCTATTACTTTAAACCACATAAACCCATTGCATTACTCCAAATACATAAAATAATGTTATTTTTAGCAACACCATACAACCCCTTTAACACTGCTGTGGTAAGCTAATATGTGAATTATATATTGCCTCTGTCATTATAATAAATGTTATTTATTTATTAATTTTTTACTTTATTTTAACTGGCTGGTTCTGTGGTGCTTGGTTGTATAAGAAAAATGTTTCACAAATATTCCAGTGGAATCCCATAATATCTGTGAGAAATTACTTCAAAATGACACTCGATATCACATAATAATAAGCAATAAAATTACTATCTTGAAGTGACTACAGAATTCCCCCTTGGCTAATAGGTCCCATGTGAAGGTATTCAATTGCTCAGTTTATTTTGGAATGAACCTGCAAATAGCATCCACGTCATTATTGTAGTTGTAAACTGAGTAGGTTGAGTCTGTGTCAAAGATGGCTGAATCCGAGACCAAATGATCCAAAGTCAAGGTCAGTTACAAGACCAAGATAGTGAAAATAATTGACTTAAACTCCAGATGAACTCATACTACAATGCTGATCCACATCCTTATAATTTTAAGATCTTTTGAAATGTTTTACAACATAGCTTTGTGTTCTGATTGTGCTCTATTGTTTTCCATAAGAGCAGGGAGTTTGAGTAGGAAGGAAGTTTTTTTTCCTTGCCAGTAGTCTGTAGGTATGTGTTAGACATGAATAGTTGATCTAATAGTTTTTGTTCACTGGATTGCACAATGTGTAATATGTGTACAGCATAGCATACAGGATGAATATTCTTGAACTGTTTTCCCCAGAAGAGAAAATCTAACTTTTAGACATACTCTTGCAAATAGATGGCTTTAAATCAAATAGACACGGACTTACAGACACAAATCCCTCAACTTATTTCTTTTTCATCCATGAACGCATAATATAGTAGATGTTATAGTGGATGTTTATCATTAGCAGCTAATAAAGGGCTTGGTCTATGTAAACACTGCTGACATTTCCTCTCCATTGGGATGCTTGATAGGGCTGCAGAGCATTTTTTTGGCGCGCTGTGAGAATACATCCGTGTGGCTGGGGGAGCTGTGCGCCTTTCGCGCGCTTACACCTGCTGGTTACGTCACATGCTTCCTCTAGAGCGGCAGCACGCCGTCGTCTTGGAAACGCTGCTTCAGCGTCGCAAGCCTGTGTGAGGTTGTATGGACGGATGATGGAAGAAAACAGCAGAGAACATCTCGATACTGGTGTGTAAAAGGAAAACGAATCAATACAGATTTATTTTTACCGTTTTCTATCCACAGTCACTCGTTGGGTACTGTCTGTCCTTGTATACTGAGGACATTTCGCTGTTAGGTGCATGATATGAGCGCTTCGCCCATGTAAACACAGTGACTGTTTGCTAACGTTAGCCGAATAAACGTTATTTATGTGACTTTCTGGCACTCAAAATATTACAAAGCGTCTATGTAGTATAATAGATATTCACTTACAGCTGCATAAGTAATGTAACGGTACACCACGTGTGTTTGTATTTCAGCCTTGTTAAGGTGGACATTTCCAGAAACGGTTACGGATATATTTACACTTACTGACTCTACTACATATTTTACAAGATTGTACTAGGTTTGCTGTGCATTTCTTGATGAAATATGTGATCTGGAAGGTCACATAGAGATTTACTATTTATGCTAGTATTTACTAGCTGGACTACGTCCTACTTTACTAATAAACAAGCTAGGTTAATGATTGCCTATCATGAGTATTATGATTGCCTTTATTTTTAGAATTTTCAGAATTCAGCATCTAGGCTATATCATATATTCATGTATAACAAGTATAATAATACATTTAGTATAAGATATTCATCCTTTCTATATATATTTGTATAGATATTATCTATCGATCTATCTATCTCCGCAAACACAGATCTTAATAATATGCTTGGAAATGTTAAACTAAAAGATTTTTAAAGTTACACTAATTTTATAATAAATTATAAAATTTGTTTGCCTTTTGGATATTCACTACTTAAATTGTTAGTTAATCCTAAATAATCCTCAGCAGAATGAGTGCTTTAGTCATCATACACTTTAATTTTTAATCTTTTTTTTTTACAGTGTATGTGATAATATGGGATTGGGAAATTATTTAATTAACTATTTCTTTAATTATTTCGCTTGTATTATTTTAGGTTTTGTTTCTGTTTCTTATTTCAACTCATTTAAAAAGAAATAGCATTGTTTTCTTTCATGCACACAGACCACTACCCTGTTTGATTGTCAAGTTTTAATTGCATAACAGGCAGTTTATCGTCGCTGAAATATTTATTTCCTTTATGTTTTAGAAATTGTATATACATTCACCACCTATTTCTGAATTTTGTGTGGCAGATAATGAAGCGGGGGGAGAGGATGCTTTGGTGGGGAATGTGAACAAACTGATGGTCACCCCTCCAGGATACACTGGACCTCCCAAGAAAGGTCATATCATCTTCGACGCCTGCTTTGAGAGTGGTGAGAGATCTGAGTATTTGTATTTTTCTTTTTACCCCCTTCTCATGGTGTTACACTACTGTTCATATAACAACAACATTATTTATCCGAAATATGTTGAAATAAATGTCTTTACTGTCACTTTTGATCAATTTAATGTATCCTCGCTAAATAAGTATTGATCTAATGTATTAGGTGTACAAACAGAATATCAATTAAAAGCAATATGTTAACATGGCAGTTAATTAAAGATTTAGAAGGATGCATACGGTGAACAGCTAGAATAACCATCTATGTCTCTACAAATGTGATACACCATTGAATTTCCAGAGGATAAGTAGATCTCTGTCTTCAAACATGTTTGCACAAAAATCATTGGCAGTGTCTTTTGTTTAACCATACTATTTTAGCATATGGCAGCACAGCCTGATAGAGACTTTTGTCCGTGCGAGCAGGGCTTGTAATGGATAATTATCTCTCTTTTAAATGAAGGGGGTAAAAATTGAAGTGTTTCAAATGAAAGTGACTGCTCTTGACGGTCTACCTCGCTGAAAACTGTAATTAAAGCAAGTTATGATATTTTGAAGAATGCTTTGAGTAAATGGCCTTTGTTTGGCACTTTTTGCCTGTCTGAATGAGCAGTGATGTAATGAAAATAAAGTGCTTTTGCAGTGACAAGGTCAAGTGGGCAGCTGAGAGCAGCTTTGGGCCAGATTGACAGTGAATCAGTATGGCTGGAACAGGCACAATATCATTCTTTGCTGGGAGATTAGGTTCAGGGTCTCCAGCAGATGAGACTCAGCTTTCATATTCTTGACAGCCAACCAATTCACCCCTCTGCGGGGAAAGAGCTCGCCTGTGGCTAGACTCCCTGTGGGGAGTATTTTTTGTATAGATTTTTTGGTCTTGGAAATATTCTGTAATAGTACAATTTTTAGATGGAGCTAGTCTTTCTGGTATTATCAGGTTGTTGCTTGTGAGTTTGAGTTGAATGTTAAGCTGAAAGAAAGCAGTTGGTTACGGAGCCAGTGTCTGAAATGTAAGACTGACCGCTTTCGAATCAATTCCAGAGTAACTTGATAAATCAATATGATTCTGAGTAACTCTACCAGAACTAATAATAAACACTGTTCACATCATGCTTTAGCGGTTAAGCCATCTGTCACTATACAGATGTTTATTACTGTTATCAAAACAATGACGTTCCTCGTAAGAATGTTGATGGTAGCCATGTTTGTGAGCTAAGAGTGCACAATGTTTTGCGGCAATAAAAGGACATGGAATATTAACATAAGTAACAGAGCCAAAGTCAATATAAATAAATAATCAGGACGTTTTATAAGTTTCTCTGTTTTCCCCTCTGACTGCCCCCGAGGACCCCGAGGCACTGATTAATGAACATCCAGCCACAAGACCAGGATCAGCTAACATATATGACATTACCCCCATGTCTCTGGCTCGGCAAATTCTCTGAATGATTTATGGAAAAGATATTAATCTGCTTCCAGTAAACGCATTATCCAAGTTGGAAAATGGAGAGGAATTGATGTTACAGCGCTAATGTCAAATTAATGTCCTGTTGCTGTTTCAGCAAAGCAACACTGCAGTGAAATGATGTTAACCACTTACACACTGACAAAAGGGAAGCGGCACTTTCTTGGCAACAATCGGGGCTTTTGACGTAAGTGACTTTGAGAGCTGAAGCCCCTGTGTCAATTGAAGGACTTTAACTATTGAAGCAATAGTTCAGCAAAGTTTTCAGAGCTAGGCACATTTGGTCATTAATCAAACGCTCTTCTCTTTATGTTGAGGAAGATGTGGAAATGTAAAGGTTTGTGGTGATGTGGGCTCATTTGTCAGAAAACCACCTGTCAGCAAGTGATAACTTTTCACTGTTCGCAGCCTCTCCTTTGTTACGGTCAAAGTCAGCACCTTGGAAATGGAAATGATATGTAATACACAGTAAAAGGATAAAATATCCCTCGGGTAGCTGGTAAAAAATGAAAATAATAGCATAAATGCATTAATGCATAATGGAGTTTTTTTGAGAAAACGTTTTATTTTTATTTATTTATTTTTTCAAAATGAATGACTGTGCAGCCAGTATTAGCAGTTTCAGTTTATATACAGTATATATTGTTGACTGATTAATAAAACCTTTGTTTAGGAAGTTTAGATTTATATAGTTGATCTATCTGTAATTATTTGTTAATCTGATCAAAATCTATAATCCGTACATAAATTAAAATTAATTTAAATGATAGCATTCTATAATTAAAATGGTATCATTGTAATAAAACATTTAGTAAAGCAAGTATAGCGAATATAATTATGTGGGCTTTGTTTTTCATTCTGCTGATTGGGTTAAATATAAGCATTCCATTCTTTAAAAAACAAATTAAAAATGGTTATAAAACAAAAGCACAGACTAAATGTTAACTGGTATAAAGAGTACCTGCTCATCTGAACATTTGCATCCATTAACTCCCTCTAAGTTCCTTACTGTTACTGTTTTCATAAAAACACAATTACTTGTGTTCGTGTAGAATTTTAAACCTATGTTTAATGTCTAACAAGAAATATTTGTGAAAACATAATCCTATTGTTTTGTTTGCTGTCTGTTTGACGCACATGTACACATCACATTTATTCAGTAAAGCCTGTGAAGTTTGCTAGCTTTCAGGACTTGCCTTTATGCAAAATGAAAACAATTCTGTGGCTTTCTAACGGTTAGAGATAAGGATACAACGGTCACAATGCAGTGCTGCATTTAGGAAAACACATCTCAAAATCTATCTACTGTATCTATCTATCTATATATATATATTGTATCTTGTTCTGCATCTAATTACAATTATTGCTAAGCATTACTAAGTGTAGCTTACCTACTTCAAATTATGATTAGCTTATAGCTTGTTAAGCAACAGTTTTAGTGTAGCTTCTCCAGTGCTGATATGTAAAATGAGGCTGCTCCATTCAAGCTTTCAATCCAGGATCACACTACCAAAGGGACTTCAAGCAAACGTGTCTTACTTAATAGCCAAGATATCAGTCAATTTCCTTTTCTCTGCCAGAACATTTGTTTCTTGTTTTCTTTCTCCCCTTAGACAGCTGTCATGAATAATAAAAAAAAAGTCAGAAAAATGTTCTTATCTTTAGTATCCGGGTAATAAATTCTAATTGGTTAATTAAAACAGACCATGGATACGTAAACTGTTTACTGAAGGCATAAAACACTTAATTTACATTTAGATGAGATGTAACTCATTTTCTTGTCAGCCATATGCAGATTAGGTCAGTGGTATATCTTTTCTTAGGCATTTGGGCCTACAGGTTTCTAATTCTCTCTCACTTCTGTATCTCTGTCTTTTTTTTAGCGTAACGTATTAAAATAACCCCCATTATGCACAGTTTGATAGTAAAAAAACATAATGAATATTTCCTGAAGGCGTCATTAAAATGGTATTGATGGCTCTATAGATATAGTTACGTTTGCCGCATTATGTAAATTCCATAGATTCTTGAATTTAAAAGAGCTTTAATGATTATAATTAGCACTTTAATCTTGTGATATTATCTGAGGTTTTTAATAAACTGATGTGGTTTTGTTCTAGTTTAGAAACATTTGTTTATGCCATTTTTTCTTTTGGAGTGGCTGACTTTTTGTATTTACTTTTTTATGATAACAGACATTGAGAGGATTGATAGTCTTGCATTAATATATGGCCTCTGGATAAAAGCATTCAAATTTAGCCTGCCAGAATCAAGAATAAAAGTACATTTATCGTAAACCTTTTTGCATTTTGAAGAAATCTTTTGAAGCGCACGTCATTTATTACCTCACACCCTCTCTTTCATTCGTGTAGATGTTCTCACGTCAGTTTCCTAATTCATTCTGGGGGGAAATTATGTCAAAAAAATTCTCCACATGCTGATGCTTATCAGAGGCTTTGAGTGATAAAACTTATTGACTGTAGCTGCTGATTAAATCTGGTGACAGCTAGAGGCAGAGGAAGAAGGTGTGTGCGAGTCTACAGAAGTGCATATATATGCGTATGTGTGTCTACATAATGATTCGATTCCTACCAAGGGCAGAATATAACATATCCACCAATGACGATCCGAGATGTGCGGTACCCCCTAAGCATTTAACGGATTTGCACTGGGGATTTTAAATTATCCATTGTAATCATAATAGATGAAAAAACTCCTTCGATTCAGCGAACAAAAGAAATGTGTTCGGAAAGGGGACAAGGCCTCAGCCGCACGTTTGCTAATGAGGATAAACAGTAGGGAAAAATCTCTCTGCTGATGGGGCTTTAATTGTTTTGCGCCCCCCTCCCCTTTCTGTAGAGTTTCTCTGTCTGTTTTTATCTTCCCTCAAAAGTCCTCATGCTTCATGTCACTCTTGCAGAGTGCATCTAGTGGATGAATGATTATATTTAACACCCCAGAAAGACAAGAGGGGGATGGAGGGAAAGAAAAAATGCGATGAGGCAAAGGGGACAAAAAGCAGCCGGGCTTGCCAGCAGATATTTATATACTTCAGATGTACCCTGAATCAAGACTCAGTCAGATCCCCATTGATTAAAGAAGTGGAAACATTCTAACAATCAGGATTTATGCTCAGCACAAGTGCCTGCAGTAGACAGAAGGGCTTATAGGGAGGATGAAGGGTACTTAGACCAACATTAGGCTACTATAAATGTATTTCTGTCTTCAACAAAACATAACAACATGGACAAGCATAAAAAGACAAGTGGAAGGGATATTAATCACAGATATTGTGCTTAGTGCTTAGAAGATGAAAGTTTTGCTTGTAAACGCCTTGGTGTTTAGCAGAAGAGTCATGCTCCTACTAAGAAGACTACATCACTGTCCCGTGTCTTATGGTTTTCTGTCTATTTTTTCCTTGTGGTTTTAAGGAGGATTGAATTGATTGTTTTGTGAGAAGAACACAAAGCAGGTTTCTGATTTATTGTTTTTATCAAGCGTTTTTTTGTCCTCCCATCTTGCTAGTTGAAGCTAGCCTTTGACAATTTTGCAACTTTATCTCTTTCATTCCACTACCTGATACTCAGGCTTGTGGTGTTATACAGCTCTGACCCTGAAGAAAATATCCCTGCACTCAGACACCATGTGTGGAAGGGGTTTCACTCTCTCCCCCTCCTAAACCACAAGGTTAACAGCCTCGCTTCTTGAGTTTTACTGTAACACATCCTTACTCTTTGTGGCTATTTTCTCATATATCACTCAGTCAATGCACAAAGCTAAACAGCTGTAAAATTTACAGTTATTTCACAAAGTGGTCGAAGCAGTTTGTTTTCTGTCAGAATATAGTGTTCTTTTTCTAGCCACTAGATTGTTGTAAAAAAGGACATTAAACAACAATTACAAACCATTAAGCCTCTGTAATTCGCTGGATATTTTTCTGAGTAAAACAAATTTAAGTAGGATTATTTAAGTTATTTCTGCCACAAAAAAATGAAAAGGTAATTGGAGCCTTTCTGACAGTTCTGACTATTTTTCACAATACAAAAGTTTATATATCACAGTTAAAGAAACTCTTGAACTAGGAAATGCAGGTATCACAATCACCTCTTTTATTTTTCTATTCTATGGCAGAAATAACCACATAGAACTGTACTATAGGATTTGATGTTTAGTTGCTAAACAGTTATTTGGTAATATTATTTTACTTTGTCTTTGTGGCCTTGATGAGGTCAGAAGTACGTAAAGTTTGTTTTAGAGGTGGTAAACATTACAGAATTATAAAAAACAAAAACATAAAGCATATCTGTTTTTTCGCTGGCCTGTGTCTCTAATTTTTGAATGCATTATTTCGTACCCTTGGACGAAATAAACTTTTTTCAATGTAATTTTACATGACAGAACAAGCAGTTGTGTTTGCGCTTTGAACTTTGCATGTCTGTACTACATCCTACAGTCTCATGCACAGAGATGAACCACATAGCTGAACCACATAACTGAACTATAATTTGAATTGGTCCTCACTCTTCCTGCCGGCATAGCAACTGCTTTTCAGAGCAGAAGTGCACAGTGGTCTGCACACAGTCATGCTGTAATATTTACCCACCCCTAGAGTGCTCGGTTATAGAGTGTGTGTCCGTGGCTGTGGAACGAGCTGGGCGAGCAGATATCTCAAATGTGCACAAGCAAATGAAACAGGTGATAATCCTGCCTGACATTCCCACCATCAGCCTTGGTTATGTTTGATCAGAGCCCTGCAGCCTGGAGAGACCTGGAATGAAACATCAGCTCTTAGGCTATTGATGGCTGTCGAGATACTTGCATGGGAATGTCATGGAGTGCACATGTGTGGTTGCGCATATTTTATTGACGTGTTCTTTGAGGTTTTTCCTCTGGTATATTGCTTTGTGAATGTGTTTTGTGTTCTTTTGTATGCTTCGGAGATCTTTGTTTTGACGTATTCTAAAATTTGCACAGTTTGTAGCATATTTCCGTTTTCATTTTGACTATTTTTTGGCATTTGTTGTATTTGGTTGGTCCAGAAATTAAATCTCACCCACATTTATGTATTTGGCAGATGCTTTAAGCATCCAAGGCATGCATGTGCAAGTTCATGTGTTCCACGGGAACTGAACCCATGCTCTGTGTATTGCTTTTGATAGGTTCAGTTCACTGGAGTGAATCAAAATTCAGAAAATACAAAAAAAACATCAAACAAATGAGCCAAAATGTTATCTTATCATAGCGAAACTATGTAAGTATACTAAGTATAATTTTTTTATAGAGAAGTTTTGAAGACTAACCTTGTGGTTTACCACCAATCCTATTTTTTTTGTTTGTTCTCCTATGAAGTATTGTGATGCTAACACATGTCCTCCATGCCGAATTTTCTCCAGAAGAACACAAAAGATGTTTCGTTAGCGAATGTTAAATTGCTTCAGTGCTATCAAATTAGACACAGCGAGGAACCAGTTTTCAAACCGTACAACACGTTCCCACTTTCAGCCACTCAGTTTAGAAAATAATTCCTGCCATGTGTTTTACTTGCGAACGTGACACATACTTCAATTAGCACCCTTCACATGCTCTCACCAGCACATTATAATGGGCGGTATGAAGACTAGCATAACACTCACGGCCTCAGCGTTTTCTATTTTACAGTTATTAGCAGAAGGTTAACTCGGAGCACAACTGCCTCTTCTTTAAAGCAAACGGAATGTGTGCAGTTTTAGCCGGACACTGACCCCTATTAGGAGAGCTTCCAACGAATGACGGCTTTCCTGACTGTCTGCACGGGGTCATGCCGTATGTGTGTGTTTTTCTCAATGAGCTCTTTAACCCCCTCTCTAAGCCGCCACTCTTGTGTAGAGAGTGTTTAATATACTAGGTCAAGTGATCGAGTCAGTATCACCATTGGCTCCATTCCACTTTGTGTAGTAAAGTCATTTCGACTTTTTTCTGCAGTTCGGGTTTTGTTTAAATACTTCTTTCGTATTTAACGCTTCAAGGACCTGTGGCTGCCTGTCGGGCCATTGTCTGCTGCTAAAGCTCTTGATCAAAAACATGCCGTTTTTGTGCATTCAAAAGCAAAGATCGGAAGCGGCGCAGCAAGCAGGAAATAGAGAGCGTCTCACAGGTGAAAATGACTACACACAGAGCCGTGTTGCGATGCGATGCCGCATGAACACGCTGCTCCACGATGATGGAGTAATCCATTTCCCCAGCAGCTCTCCTGATGCCATAAACACAGGCGCTAGGCGGACATGTCATTCCTCATTCTAGGCAAGGACATGCAGTTTGGGAAAACGCTGGAGATTTGTAACGCTTTAGCGCTCTGTGTTTTTCCTTTTTCTTATTTTACACCGCCTCTGTTTATATTGCTGATTTATTTAAAACATTTTCTTTGAGATGAAGTTCATTGATGTGTCAGGTTGCGTTTGATATCACACATTTGTATACTCCGGGTTTGTTTGTAAACCAATGCATAAGAACAGAGAGGAATTTTAATAGAAATACCATCTGTTTGGATTCCGACAGCTTCTTGAGACTGAACCAAAACCTGTTCGTCAGGTTGTGCCACTGCTGAAATCCTCAGCTTTTTGCATGCACATACTGTACTACTCCAGGATATATAAGGAATGTTTTGCAAGCAGATAACTGCTTCCTGTGTGCCATCCTCAAACTTGTTGACTGTTATTCTACATCATTTGAGCACATTCCCCCCTACAAAGATAAAAGCTCTGATTGTTGCTCTCTGCTGAGATTGTATTCAAACACTTCAGTGTTACGTAAAATCACAAAGTGCCGTAGTGCATCTAGATTTACTGTTTTGCTAACAGCACCTCTTGTTTGCATTTTCGGCTCTGTGATATCTCTGTGAACACAGCATATCATTTTAATTCAGAGTGAATGGTATTGATCTGTAAAGGAGGTGATATTCATCATGTAAGTATATTATGTAGTCTAAATTTGGCGTGGAAGATGGTAACGTTAATAGCGAAATCTATAGCCTTTCATCTGTCTCTGTGAGGAGTGTGTCGGAGAAGATTTTTTTGTCGAAAAAAGATTCTTTGAGACAGTCTAAAAGGCAAGCTTCTAGCAGAAAACCAATTCAAGTCCGCCCACCGTCTTTGAATCAGGAACATTTTAAGTGTGCAAATACTTTGCCCTTAATTAGAACAAAAACTTTGCATCTGTCCTTTGAAGAGGGTTCAAGAAGCTTTCTTGCTCTTGGCAGCCACCGCTGATTCCAGTGCCTCCTGCCATGCAGCCAAAAATGACCGTCCCTGCTTTATTTATGCAGTGAAATAAGAGACATTGTGAATAAATATTGAATGTAAATCGAATGCCTTATAGTCTACATTCACACAGCAGCAAAATACAGCAGTCAGTTCAGATCTATAATGCTAAATATGGTTCCATTGACACATAGTTAGATTAAACTGAAGTGACAACTGCATTTTATAAACAAATATACGCATACCAACATTTATCTCAAGTTGTTTCTCTCTGTGAATGTACATTATTTATCCAGCTTGTCTGTTTCCATATCTTCTTTCAGATATTTTAATCAGTATGTTTATCTCTTTTAAGCAATTTAACCAGGGACTTTTACTTGTGTGTGTGTATATATGTATTTATTTATTTACCCAGAAATTATGTTTAGACATTGACATGACAGTGCCTAAATAAATAAATAAATCATAGAAACATAAAAAAACAAAAGGGCTTGCGTGACAAAACAGTTGTGTGTCTCTTGATAGTTAATATTGCTGTCAGTCCCAAACATTGACTAGCAGTGTAGCTGAAATAGTTTAGCTGCCTTGCAGAAATCTGAAAATTGTTCCTTTCCCCCCTAGTGAGGTTCTCTACTTTTGTATTTGTTTATTTTTTTCTTTTACTATATATTTAGAGCACTGTTGCTTAATTCTCTTAAGTAATTACACCGCAGTGGGTGTAGTTTGCTAGAGTGCTTGTGCAAAGGGAGGTGAGAAGGAGCACTGATTTTCTGCCAAGATTTCTGAACAGCTTGCAGTTGAACCCCTCCGTTCTTTTTCTTTCCATTCGAGTCTATCAGGCCATTGACAGTAGCATCACTTTATGTAATTCCCTGTTCTGTAAAGCTTTTGCACATTGAGAGATTTCTGTGTCTGTAGCTCAGGATGGCAAAGAAGCCTTGCTGGCATTTTTCAGCCATCTTGGTCCACAATGGCTGCATGCCAAAGATTCAGCTGTGGTTTTATCACACTTCCGCACAACATGACAGCGCAGACCAGATGTGCACTAGTTACTGCATGCTACTGCTATGGGACTCAACTCTGAGTTTATCACTGCATACCAACCGCTTAGTGCTGACTGCTGCTAGCTAGAGAAGTCGTTTTATTTTTTTTCTCCCAAACCAATTCCCTGGCACAGTCCAGATGAAACGCAATCAATTGATTGAGCTTGGATGCAAGTCTTCATCTGACGACCAAGGTTCTTGTGTGAGATCACCAAGATAGCATTTATTTAATCACAAATACAGCAAAAACTGTACTAACTGTTTTCTGTATATTTGAAAAAATAATTTTAGTCTCATGATGGCAAAATTTAATTTTCAGCAGCCAATACTCCAGTCTTCGTAGTCACACATGCTTTTAGAAATCATTCTGATATGCTGATTTGGTATCCTGGAAACATTTAAAAATAGTTAAGCTGCTTAATGTTTTTGTGAAAACAGTGAAAAAAATTTTGTTCCGGTTTTTCTGTTGAATAGAAGAAGGGTCCATTTTGATCGGTTTAATGCATCCCTGCTTAAAGTGATAGTTCACTCAAAAATGAAAATGATCCTGTCTTTTGCTCACTTTTAAAGCCTCCCAGGTGTGACTTTCTTCTTTCAGACAAATCCAGAGTTAAAATAAAAAATGTCCAGACCCTTCCAAGCCTTTGAATGGGTTTAAATTTTGATTAAATGTGATAGCCATTACACGTGAAATAGCGTGCACGTACTCATAATTAAAACGCCCCTCACGCGGCTCCGGGGGTGAATAAGGTCCTCCTGTAGCTAATCCTCCTGGATAAAGTCCTCCTGTAGTGGATTTTAGTTACAATAACTCAAATTAAAACAATAGAAAAACCCTTAAGAGATAACTTGTAGAAAGAACAAAAACACATCTTAAACTTGCAGAATAACACAAGTGGACTTTAAATGATTATTTGCCACTTTGAATGATTACATAATTTTGGCATCCGTAATTGTAATTGCAGTAAAAAATCGATTAATAATGCAGCCCTACATGTTCGTAACCACAAGGATGGTCATGTATCAATCCATTTGTCAATATATCTATATTGTTCATTCCATTGGACCTATAAACCTTCAAACCTATAAATCTTTTTTTTTTTTCATTTTTGTCCAAAATATTCAAACAAGGCAAGTTACAATTAAAAAAATAAAGAAGAGAAAATTTCAATAGAAATTGATTTCTTGAAAATATTAAGAAAAGATTACATTTTTCAAGTATCTGTACTTTACCGGAGAAGTTTTATTTTTGCCAAATTTTACTTTTACTTCACTATATTCCTAAGCAAAGGATCGTACTTTTTACTGCACTACATTTCATAAAACTTATCGTTTCTTGTATATCACATGCTCCGAGCGAGATGCAGACGAGCGATTCATTAACAAACTGATTCTTTTTAATGCACCTGTTCAATCGGTTCGCAAATCGCACCAAACGATTCATTCTCTAACTGGAATGATACGATTGCAGCTGTTCTTGATTCGACAACTCACTGATACAAACGATCCATTCAGAGCGAGTCAGTTAATTCAGTGAATTCACAAGAAAAAATGTCGCGTGTGACTGATGATGCGTAAAGTAAGTTACCAAATTTAACTGAAAATCATATTTATTTTAGGTAAAAATTATCAGTTTGTTACACAGCTGTAAAGGTTGATCCACTGAGATGAATGCAGACACAGGTCAGAAAACGTTCATATTCCCTGCTGCTGTAAAGGTAGCAGTTTTATTAA
>JAUCMT010000154.1:6661288-6673549 GCA_032357475.1 Enteromius thamalakanensis | reverse complement strand
ACGGGGACACTGAAAATGTCCTCATAAAACACCTACATACTGTAATACCTGTGTCATACCCATGTCATTATACAAATGTGTGTCCTCATAAACCACATAAACCCGTCCACACACACAGTGTATATTTATTATAGTTACTTATTTATTTATGATGAACTAATCGGCTGATTTGTGTAAATAGCTCAGGGATGGGAAACGTTGATCTTTGAGGGCCAGTGTCCCTGCACATAACTGACCAACTTAATCAAGGTCTTCAGGATGCAGGTTTTATTTTTCATGGTTGGGACTAAACACTGGCCTGCTCTCCAGGATCAGCGTTCCCCAACCCTGATATAGCTGATCAGTATTAGTAGGAAAGTCTTAATCTCTTATTAAAAATACAAGCACATAAAAACTATTTTCCAAGTTTTTGTATTTCTTCCCTTTTTTCTTCTACTATTTTTAGTTTGTATTACAATCACATGAAAACTACAATCATCTCAACCAATTAAACTCTCGCAATTAAGACCAAATCACTGTTACTGCATGTCGATGGTCAATATTTGATGCTAAAAGTGGCGTAAATGGTTAATGTGCTGGAATGGATGAATGATGAATTAGCGTGCACATCTGTCTGGAACAGGTGCAGCCACCAATCTCCCATTTTCTCCTGCTCTCTCTTTCTCCTCCAATGACTGGCTTAGCTACTGATCCTTTCTCTCTTTTTTTGTATGGTTGGCTGATGTATAAAAAATACATGTTAGAGCTGTAAAACAGTTGTTTTTGGTGTAAAGTGTGTTTGACTTGACTCTTCTCAGTTGGTGAGAGCTGCGGTGTGGAGCCCTATCACTTCTGCTTGGAGTTCACGTCTGTCATTCACGTTAAGATATGAAGGGGAATGTGAAATGGCAATACATCTTGTTCTTAGCTGCCCTGGAGGTTTTGAACTATAAAACTGATTAAATTCATCTAGATGCCTCATTTTAAAGCAGATGTGTAGCACAGTTCTGTGCTGTTTTGCATTGAAATAATGGCATAATACCAAGGACCAACATTGCTGCAATATCATTAGCATATTTAAGAACATTGTTCATTATGATATTAACTTCAAATTATTCTCATTCATTATTGATCTTATTGGTAGACCTAGTTTAATTTCATTAGTCGCTCAAGACTGGTTTAGTATCAATACCAAGATTCCAGGGGATGATATCATACCAAAGCCAACATTTTTGTATCTGCCAAATCACATGTGCACACACGCTTTTAGAAAATGTTGCAAAATGCATTTATTGATCCAAACATAAAAGCTAAGTGTCATGTTTGCGTTACATATGGACCTTTCCATTTCATTCAGATATGTTTATAAAGGTCATTCATTGACCTTTGCAATAGTTGTCTGATAATCTATAAAAACGCCTTTCCATCAGGAGTGTGCTACTGCTGTCATACTTGGATTTCTGCTGCAGGAGATTTGTGTTTAAAAGAAAGTGACTTTAATCAGCTAAAGTGCCAATATCCATTTCATTTGGAGAGCACTATCAATACACCCAATACACTGAAGGAAAGGCGCGGTGACCATTAGAACCATTGGGCAGCTGTTCAGAAAATGAAGAGACATGTATAAATGAGTTTATGAAGTTATTTATTTAAGGGGGGAAAGTGACATGTTTTCTGGCTGCATTGTAAACTGGCTATATCGGGAAGTCAAACTTGAAAAGGATGAACTTCACAGTTTCATCCTTAGAAAATCCATACCCGCTGGTTTTATGTAGAGGCAGAGTGAGTTTGCGATGAGTCTGGGAATGTTTGGATTGTATTGTTTCTGTTCTAGCAGAAGGATAACATTCCGCTGGGCTCCGGTGTGACGGAATGTGGTCACTCCATCTGTCAGTAATTAGCTCTGAGCCATCTTTCACCAGGAGATGACTTCCACACCTCTTTCCCTAAATGCAGACTGGTTGATCAGGGCAATCAGATGAATCTCCCTCTCCTTCCTTAATTCATTTCATCTAGGCTTATGACTCTTTGTTGTCATTTCCATACAGTGGGACTGCTGGACAAGCACCTGTTAATGCAGCATTTTAAGTTCTAATTGTCATTCAGCAGACACTTTTATCTAAGTATTATATCAACCTCCAGCCCTTTAAAAACCTCATGAAAGCTAAATGGGAGAGTTGTGCTCTTTAGTTAACTCCTGTTCCTTTTTTATGTTTGTGTATTTTTAAAAGTGGACTAAACTAAACGAAAGATGAAAGGATCCAAGGCACTACTTCTAGTCCAAATGTTACTAGCCAAAACAATAACAAAGGCTTTTTAAACTTTGTTCAGGAACTTTTTTTCTTTTAATGTTAATTAAAACAAGGATCACCTCCTGTTTTTTATTATAGGTTCCACAAATAAGAACACAAATAGCACTCCTAAAAACAAATACATTGCTTTGTATTAACATTTTTGCAGGTGTACAATTGGAATTGCTAATGAATTTAAAACCAACAACTAGCTTATGTATCTATACCACATCACATTTACTTCATTAATAGAGTAATTAATTTAGGCTTTTCTGTCATTGATATTCCAAAAAAATAATTGACGTTAAAGGCAAAATTCAGCATGTATGAGTTTGAGTTGAGTTGTATTTGTTACAGGTAATCAAACTTTCTCTAAAACTTGCATTTGTGAGGGGACTGCAGGATATCAACAAGGCACTTTTTTGGTTTGTTATTTATTTGTTTGAGGCAGCCATGTTGAGGCTTGTTATTCTGCGATCTGCTACCAAAGCTGTCTAGTCGTCACCTGAGCGACTGCCAAGCATCTCGTCTGACTTCCTCCATCCCACCCAGTAAGAGTGTGTGTATGTGTTTGTCAAAATCTATGGTAAAAGAAAAGGTTAGGCTTCAACACTGTATTTTATTTCCCGTAACATAAATGAAATACTGTAAACACAAATATCAGTTGAATCCCAACTGAGTTATAGTTCATTTTATTAGTCTACAGGGAAATCTCTCCCAGTCACTGCTCTCTGTGTGGACTTATTTGTGTCTGCCAGGTTAAACTAAACAATATTACATTTTGAAATACAGTATATGTGTTTCTGTATGCATATGTTAAAGCATATCATAAATCTGCTGAACATATTGAAGGCCTGATATTTGTTTCTTTGTCTCTATGTAGGTAACCTGGGCCGTGTTGACTACATCAGTGAATTTGAGTTTGATCTGTTCATCAGGCCTGACACGTGTAACCCACGCTTCAGAGTGTGGTTTAACTTCACAGTGGAAAATGTTCGTGAGACACAGGTGAGCCCAGATCTGCACAGACAAGGTTATAAAAAATAATTCATATTAGATGTTCCTAGCAGTTTTCAGACTTTGATAAAGACGTGTCCATGTTTCAGAATAAAAAAGAATGCAGAGCACCACATGCAATCAGAAAAGACTTTATTTAATTTGATTTTTTACAGTTTATTACACATTTATATTCCTGTGAGGGCCTTCAACATACACTACTATTTGACATTGTCTTTTGGAAAGACATCTCTTATGCTCATTAAGACTATATTTATTTAAAATATACACTACATGTAATAATATTGAAGTTTAAAATAACTTTTCTATTTTACTATATTTTAAAATTGAGTCTTAAATGTTACATAATCATTCAGAAAGAATTTTAATATGCTGCTTTTTATCATATTATAATTTTAATATGCTGGTTTTTACTAAAAAATGTCTTACTATATCAGTGTTGAAAATGGTGTAATTTTTTTTAGGATTCTTTAATTAATTTCAAAAGTACAGAAATTATTGGAAATAAAATGGATAAAAGTATGACATTAACCAAAAAAATCATATTGATCAACTTTAATAGTAGTGTAGTTGTGTGGAGAGAAAAAAAGGGCATTGTTTCATGGTTGTTACATGGCTGTCGTTTTTATTGTTATTATTATTATTATTATAATTTAGATCAGCAAATTTGGTCACTTCATAGCTATGAAGTAGCTTATTCCACCTGTTTGTCTTTTTCTTTTCATTCTTTCTATTTTGTTGGTTCTATGTTGCATCAGGAAACAATGAAAGTGACTTTTGATGAAACTGTCTAGAAGTTTTAAATGTCATGAAAGATTGAAAGGTATTTGGGGCAGTGAGGTCTGCTTGTCATTATCACATTGATGATATGCCAAAAGTTTTTCAAGTGTCACCCACAAGCTCCCAAAGGCAGACAATTAGCAGCAAATAAATTCATCCCTTATGCTGACGTGAATCCTCAGCAGATTGGATGAGTGATGCTTTAAATGACATCTCAGGCTCCTGGAAGAATCGATATCGCAAATGAATCTTAAATCATGCAGGCTTACATGAATTTAAATCACTTTTTCTGCGGAAGCGTGACGCTCAAGTGCCAGTTCATGCCTGTAATCAATTTACGGAGACCTCGTGATACTGGTACAAGCGTCAGGCGCACAGATTGGTTTATACACAATGTAATTTATGGATGATTGAGTCAAGTTATCTCTGAAATGAATAAATTTCATCTTTTTTTCTCACATGGTTTAAAGTATCACGTGGCAAATCAACAAGTGGCAGTGTTCCCCCGAAGAAACACAATGTGCACAAGTCAAATTGACAGACTTCATCTTGTTGTTGAGCTTTAAGTCTGTCTCTTTCTTTTTTCCCCTCTCCTGTCCTCTTAGCTTGTCACTGCGCAGACAGACAGTATCCACTCGTGAGCTCAGGACATTGTCATTGGTGGAGAGGAGTGGTCACATGCCACAGTGATATGTGGGAACAGAGGGCGTGTCCGCCGGACAGGCCAGCTGGATGGGCCGGGCTGCAGTTGTTTAGTTTTGTTAATGCCGGTCGAAGCCTCATCACGGCTGTCATTTTTGTTTAATAGCTAGAGGACGGTTTACACTAAGAAAGGAGGGGAAGAGGGAGGACACTCATGCTATCTCACTGATCTTAGATACCTACACACAAGGATTGCACACAGCAAGGACGATATGAGGAGAGACGGGCTGTTATTAATAGGAAGTGCTTTACAAGGAAATATAAAGATAGACAAAATATAACGTTCGAGAGAGAGAGACTAGATGAAAATGCGGGATGCTGTTGCCATCTTCTGTAGCCTGGCTCTATCAGCCCATCTCCCTGCAGTGCTGTAGTCAGCGCTAATCAAATTTTATGGGCAAGAGATGAATGGAAGCCCTAGTCCAGGAGTCTGATCGATTTTAGGGCCAGATACCACTCTGCATCCTGCGCCAACAGGATATTTGCTGCTATGGCAAAAAAAGAGAAAGATCAGGAGGGAAAGAAAACACACACACACACACACACCATACACGCTACAGGTGGCAAAAGAGAAACATTTACACTATTAGCTTTGGAGGTGCTTTGTTGATGCTGACTCCACCCTCCCCACTCTCTCCCGCTGTCACCACCTTGCCCTCTGTCTCCGTAATCTTTTCTCCATCAATCCAATTTCCGTTTAAAATGAGGACTAGTGTGAATATAATCTACTTCAGTGGGAGGACGTGGGGGCGGTCGGTTGGTTTAGCAAAATGGAGTTGGAACACACGTTTGCAAATGCAACACATATTGCATTTTTTATTTTATTTTTTTAAAAGGAGAATAAGAACAGAAATAAGCAGAATAACAGAATAGTTAAATAAAAGTGGACTGATCTGGCCAGCTCCTGCGCTACAGAGATAGCAGGCCATGCACAGAGTTGATGAGTGTTTTATTCCTGCACATTCACCAATTCTCTCTTTGCTAAAGAACAGGGCAATAGGAAGCAGTGAAAGTGTGTGATACTGAAGCTGAGATGACCATTTTGAAGTAAATGTAAGCTGGTAAAACAGATTTGGTCGTCTCAATCAGCTTAGCGGCTTTGTGGAAATTGGCTGCGGCATTTTTTTATGATGGATGGATGTCTTTTTCCTTTTCTTCTCCACCCAAAAAATCTTTTACCTTAAAACCTAAAGTCCTCCTCATCGTTGTGCTAAGGTTAATTATTTTGCAATGGGATGGATATTTCGCCTTCTGTTTAATCAGAGACTGTAAGTGTGTGTGTGTCTACAAAACTGTTGCTTTATTGTGCATCCAAAATGTGTATTATCTGGCTCCTGTGTTGGAGAAAAAACGCTTTAGCATATTTTATTGTCTTTGAAGAGGATGGTCATATTTGCAAGAGAAAACCTAGGCTTGATCTCACATCTAAAGATATGATTATGATGCTATATGCATTTCATAGGCATTTTTAATCAGTGTTATTTCTCCCTCTGTTTTTATACTGGATATTTTTGGAAATTTACAGCTGCTGTGATTTTGCTTTGGGCAGTTTTAATCTTCATAACCATGATTTATCATGTAGAGTTGTGAATGTTAAAGCTGGTTTTATTAATTGCTTGCATGGTTTTGTACTTGTTTATATGCAGTGTAGAACTATAAATCCTATAAACATTGTTAATAGGATAGGATGTGTGTTTATGTTTGATTTTGTGTATCGCTTTAACATTTATAATTTTCTTTGTGGGCTTTTTGGCATTTTTATTGAAAGGTACAGTGGAGAGAGGACAGAAAAATATTTTGAGATAAAAAGCAAGCTGGAAGTGATGTAAGATTTAAGCACCAAGACTTAACATTTGCCTCCATTTCTTTTCTTTTCTTTTCTTTAGGGTGAACATTTCCACATAATCGTAAAAAAGTACACCGTGTAAGACAGATGTGAACCAATATTACCTGCATGAGCACCAAGGCTCAACTTATGTTACCATATTTAAATTTTCAGCAAAGATTACTGATCACACCTGATCATGGACAAAAGGACCTTCTGAGTCATTTTTGTGATGTTTCTAATTAATGTCATTAAGTATGTGTTTTTTTCCACTCCATGTTCTGTACGAGAGTCAAAGACTGCTATTAGCTCATCAGAGTGACGGCAGCACAGTGTAAACATTTTGACGTCTTGTATCTGCACAAAGAAAGGAAAATACAGAGCAGAGAAAGGAGAGATGGAGATGGAAGTAGAGATCCTGGCCCATCCGTGAGTGCTGTAATGGATGAGATGCATATTGATTTTTCTGCTGGAGTGGAGGGAGACTGGGTGGAGCAGGTGTGTGCTTGTATTAACAGTAGCATTAGCGTGTGTTTGTGCATTAGCATGAATGTGTGTCTATGTGAGTGTGTGAATGTGATGGTGTCTGTGTGTGTGTGTGAGTGAGTGAGAGAGATTTGCGGGAATGGGCGTGTGCTGAGTGATCTTGGCTGTGTGTTCTGGGAAGGCTGCTGGAGGTTGTGCTGTGTAATATCAGCTCTTTGGCACAGCCCGACCTCTGCATCTGACTCTGTAAACCTGCATAATGGACTCTTATTACACACACACACAGACACACACACACACACACTCATGCAATACTTCGTGTTCGTACAGGGACATTTAACCCTTCTGTTGTCCTTCAGACTGGACTGAGGGACATGATGGGAGGGGTAATGAATGTCTGTAGCGTTGTCTCTAGAGGACTGAAGCTAGATCTGTGTGGCCAAGGGCGGTGCCATTCGTGTATCCTTGTGCAAGTGTGTATGCAGACATGTAGGTCTGATATTGAAGTGTAGGATTAGAGGGCAACCGGTGCTGTCTCCTGACATATGCAAATATGAGAGCATGAAACAGGTCGCAGCTAGGAGTAGGTGGAATGACCGAAATAGAAAAAGTCAAATGTCTCATATTTTATTCAACTAAAAGATAATATAATGTTTTGTTGTAACTTTCAGACATTTTCAGTTTGCCAACTGGATATATCATTAGGATATAGGCAGGTACAAAGAAAGGCAAATATTAAATAACAGATTGTAAAATGATTCTAATATTTTTTTATGAAGGTTATATTTGTGCCTTCTAAAAGCCACTAACAGTACTATGAAAGATGTTACCCTGTGGAAGTTAAATGTGTTGCATGCTTTCTTTAACAACTAATGCTATGATAAAAACAGCAAAACAATAAACCAAAAAGAACATTATTTCAACTCATGTTTGTTTTGTTCACTTTCCCCTAGAGTCTTTCTGTGTATTGGCTGGTATTTTCTTCCAGTCTGTGTGTGAAAATGCTTTTAAGTCATTTCCCTGTCATCTCTGCCCACCATTTTTGAGGGTTCTTTAGGGGGGGTGGAAGGAGAGAACAGATGTCTTGGATGTGGCAGGGGTCCCGTTCAGCCCTTGGTGAGGTTGTTTGAGGATTACACCTGTAATTTAGGTAAAGCAGCCCAAGCAGCAAGACATAGACCTCCCGTATTCTCACACAGGTTCTCCTGGAGTCTTCACAAATGTTATATTAAAATGTCATCTATCTCATTAGAAATAAATAGCCTTCTTCAATCCCATCAGTTCTGATTTTACTTGCAGATGTTTGTTTTTATTTTTATGTTACTAATTAGGGTTGTCAATTTAACATTTTGATTTAGTGGGAGTAATTGTAAAATACAACTTGTAAAAATGAGCACAATTAATCATGCCCCCTGACCCATACTGTATGTAAATGCTATAATTTTAATAATTTTTCTACCATTGCAGCAATTCAAGCTTGAGGTTTTACCAATGCATCATATACATGCTGGACAGAGAGCAACAGAATGGAACAGAACATGAGAATGTTGTGATGATTTAAACATCTTTTTAGACTACTGTTAGCTACAGCTTTAAAGACATTTCTCTTGCATACAAAAACAGCAGTTTTTGCCTATTGAAAGCTTTTGTCTGCCACCAAATGTTAGTGTTTGATATTATCATTTATGGCTTTTCTCAGCAAATACTCAAGCATGCCATTTAATTGCAATTAATTTGTTTCAGTAACAATTTATAATCTATTGACAGGCCTATTATTAATATGATATTTTGATTCATAACAGCAGAAAGTAGAACAGCGGTTTTATTCTGTACTCATTCAGAAAAACATTCTGATTAAGCCCTAGCTTTGTTTTGCGATCATTCCAAGCCATTGCCAATGTGGTCACACAAGCAGAGTGTTTCCTCCCAATATGGCGTGTCTATTTACAGTCTTGCTATACAAGCGGCTAATGTGGCTAATGTACTGTGATTTGGCCAGGCTGCCGGGGGATCTGCACAGGAAGCTCATTTCACAGATATATAAGCACGCTGCACCGAGCGGCTCCAGCAGCACCTCGGCACCGCGGCGATCATCCGGATGGCGGGTGCATCTGCGCTCCATACGGAGCCCAATACACTCCCTCTGCGGGAAAGATGGAGACCGTGCCATGCACGGACCCCCTGCCAACATGAAAGCTTCAGATTACATCTGCAGCGTCCCTCGCCCTCCTCCCTGAAACACCAACCAGCTAGGCAGGTGGCCCATTTATATACATTAAAAGAGCCAAACATCTCACGCCTCGACTTCAGGGCTTTTTGATAAAGGCCGCTGCTACGAAAGGGGAGGGAGCGCGCGGGGCCCTTTAGAGTGGCTAAAAGGCTGAATTTGGCGGCTGGGTGCTGCTGTGCTTGGCGCAGCTAGCGGGACGCGTTGTAAGGGAATGGCGGGGGCCATGCCGATCGTCGCGCATCTGCACGAACGCGCGCAGCGGCGTGCTGAGGATCATCCTTTTACAGGCCATAATGAATACAGATTGTGCAGCCGGATTGAGATGCTCGGCAATCTGCTGTGCCGAAAATGAAACAACTGCTGCTCTAATCAAATAGTCTTTTCATGCCAGCGTACTCCTTAAGTCGAGGCTAAATTCAATTCCAGAATTCTGGGGTTATAAATGTTGTAATTAGACTATTGTTTTTAAACAGGAGGGTTCTGTACAGGCTGTCTCTCTCTCTCCCTCTTGCTTTGTAGCTTCTGATCTCTATCAGAGATGTAACCCATTGTGGCCCCAATGTGCTGAATGCGAAAGCTGAGGCTATAGACTCTTTGGGGCCCTTTAGAACCCCTCTGCCCAAGTCAGATTCATTATGCTGACTAGCATTCAGGGAGTCTGCAGTTTATTAAACAAAGAGGAGCTGGTGAGCAGCGGCGCACTGATGCTTTGTTGCATCTTTTGTTTCTGTTTGTGCACTTAATTCAATCAGCTTCTTGCCCCCCTCTAACCACGCTGTTTGTTCTTCGCCGTTAATTACTGCCTAAATTGTTCTCTTGATGTTATATCTATGTTTATTTACAATGGGGGGCTGCAGAAGTACCTTATATAGAAAGGTGTGCAGCTGTTATTTTCTGGCTTTAGCCCTGTATTCTCTACCTACCAATAAGAAACCCTGCAGACAAAGCAAATGATTGCTACATTGGAGCCTCTTAAAGTTGTTTTTGTTTAGACTTTAACTAAAGGGCATTGCTTTGCATTCCTGAAATGTTTAGGTATTTATTTTTGCTTAATGGTTTCCGTCATATTTTTTATTTATTTAATTTTTTTTTAAACTGGTGGGTCAAAGAATTGTTTTGATTTGGTTGCTGCCAAACAGCTCTCCAAATTAAAGATGTTCAATCCATGTGTATATATATATATATATATTACTGGTGTAACGATACGTGTAATCGGATTGAACCGTTCGGTACGAGGCTTTCGGTTTGGTACGCATACGAACCGAATGATTCAGAGAAAAAAAAAAGAGAATAAACTGTGTCAAATATAATGTTTTCAGTGCTACGCTCAACAAGGCAGCGCAAACGACGGGACAGGGATCCTGCTGTCTGCTCCTCCCACCCCCAAACAGACGACAACCAGAAACACACACATTACAAACGATCCCCGGCATTCTGGTGACGTTAGGCATTTCCCTTTGCCATTTCAACCCAGCATCCAGCTGTTTAACCAGAGCTGCATCTTTCTGCTCTAACACAATGTTTGTATTGGCGTTAACGATACTTTAGCATTAAAAATATTTGCTGCTAAGGAGAAACCCCAGAAGATATGTGAAGTATAGCTCCATTGTTGTTTACAGTGAAATAAAAAGGGGCCAAAAAACAAGGTTATATTATGTTAGTTTTAATAAATCAATATTCAAAGAAATTTTTTTAATTGTATTTTTGCCATAACGAAAACATACCGAACTGTGACACTACTGTATCGTATCCAACCGAACCGTGATTTTTGTGAACCGTTACACCCCTAGTCAATGTACATTTTAATGTAAAAAACTCTGAACTTTTTGTACATGAATGTAGTATTATAATTTAGCAGAGACCTCTTCACACTACAGTAATTACTGCGCTGGATGTGGTTTTACCTCAGCGGCTGCCTTTAGCTTCATGCTGATGTACAAGTTTGAGTCCTCTCGGTCTCCCACCTGGAACAAACATCAACATTCAAGCAACGTTTAAAACACATTTCATAAAAAATTAAGTTCCCTAAAAGTTGCAAGGATTAAAGCTTCAAAACCAAATATATTTTTATTATAAAAGTTAGTCTTTGATTTGTCCAGCCCCCCCCCCAAAATGGCTCGTTTAAACATGCTCCCTCTTTTCAACATCTCAGAGTGGGTTTGTTTTCTGTGATGCAGAAACAGAACGGGATGTTTACGCAAAGAACGGCGAAGCTATTATTCTTGTCATGTTGCTGCGGCACGAGACACTGCATTCCGTTGTGAAAGTGAAACTACTTTCTTTGTGCTTCCCAAAGAGGACATAACTAGAAATGTATTCACAACACTGTTCCCGAACAGTTCAACACAAATATCAGAGTGTATGGAGTACGGACTCCTAAAACCTGGAGATTAGCCACTGCTGGCTTTGTACTATTATAGCATTCCTGTATGTGATGCAGTGCTGTTTAAGAGCCCGAAGAGCCCGGGCATCCAGTACGGTTATCTGGCCTTGACCCTTACGCACAGGGATTGTTCCAGATTCTCTGAATCTTTGGATGATATAGTGCTGTGTAGATGGTGATAACTTCAAACTCTTTGGAATTTTTTCACTGAGAACCTCCTTTCTGATATTGCTCCACTATTTTTTGGTGCAGCATTGGGGAAATTGGTGATTCTCTGCCCATCCAAGAAGCTCTTTTGAATCTCAATCATGTTGCCAATTGACCTTGTAAGTGGAAAATTGGTCCTCCAGCTGTTACTAATATGTACATTTGACTTTTCTTAGTGCTACCTGTGCCAACTTGGAATGTGTAGCTGTCTTAAAATCCAAAACGAGCCAATATTTGGCCGGAAATTTAACAAATGTCTCACTTTCAGCATTGGATGTGTTATCTATATTAGGGCTGGGCGATATGGCTGAAAACTGTATCACGATATCAGTGTTTCATATCGGTCGATATCGATATGTAT
>JAUCMT010000154.1:6635563-6658037 GCA_032357475.1 Enteromius thamalakanensis | reverse complement strand
ATCAAACACAGCTGGACTCAAATGAAGGTGTAGAACCATCTCAAGGATGATCAGAAGAAATGGACAGCACTTGAGTTAAATCTATGAGTGTCACAGCAAAGGGTGTGAATACTTACAATCTTTAGTGTAAAATGTAGAAAACAAGAAAGAGCAATGGTTTGTAGTGTATGGTTTATTCAAATGTTAAAAAATATAATCCAGTCAACATAATCAGATAAACATACAGTAATGCAGTCAAAACAATCAGTAATGTTTACTATTATTGTAACATTTTGTGCATAATTTATTTGCATAAATACATTAAATATAAATTATCACATTTGTATATAAGTCAATTTGTAGCATTAGCAGTAGTTTTTATTAGTATACATTTTTGGCTTATTTGTTTAATTTATTTATACAAATCTATTATATATATATATATTTTTGTCTATCTGTGTTTAGATATTATTTCAATGTATATATAATTAACAATTTAAGTTCTATTAAATCAATATCATTATAAATCAAAATATTTAATGTAATGTTTGTGTAATATAATTTGTGTCTATTTATAAGAATATAGCAATATTAAGTATAATTTCCCTCTTACTATGAAGTACAATCAGTGTGCCTTTGAACTCCATGTATAGTATTTGTAATGCCCCTCAGACTGAAGCTGAAGATTCCAAGTGTTCCTTACAGTAAGACAAATAATGCTGACCTATGATGTCCACTTTTTGTGATTGTAACATCTGTAGAAAGGTTGAGAGTTGAGAAAACTGCTCATGATTGTTGGTGGTCTGTGTCCACAGAACTCTTGAGTACCATAGACTAATAAATCAAGAATTGGACCCGAAAGTATGTGTTCTGTTTGCCATAACTGCAGTTAGAGCGAATGAGGCAGGGTAAAAGTGAAACAAAGCAGCTCTTACCCACAGTGTACTACCCACAGGGCTCCGAGCTGCCCATGTACCCCAAGGGAGATACGGCTCTCACTGCCGCCAGCAGCTTTTTAAGGCCTCCTGCGTCATGCCCCACCTCTAACTTCATGAATCTTTCATAACGCTACTTTATCCGGAAAACTGAATGACCGAGCGCATGCAGGCACACTGATTCAAACAGCAGACAGGAACACATAACGTACATAAAGATCTGTGTCATGGAATGTGTGGGGACTAACATCAAACATGGGCCCACAACAGTCAAGGCTTAACTCTGTTTACTGAGAACTGATCCCTTAAAGCACACGATTAGTGGAAGTTAAGCAGACATTTGTCAGCAACTATGGCATTTAGTCTGAGATTTACCTTGCTATTTTTACCTCACAGAAAGAGCAATCCAGTCGAATGCAAAAAGCATATTTTTTGTTATTATTTTGAAACAAGGTTGTTTAGAAGTGTAGAAAAGAAAATGATACTTGATCTTAAAATGATAGATATGCCACTTTTCTTTAAGATTCTGAGGTAAAGTTCAGTTAAAGTAGAGGTGAGGCTGTCGTTCACAGCAGTTTCCTCGCTGACGATTTTGCAGATAGAGATTATGTCTAGTTTCAGACTAAATTACACTGTCAGTGGTGATTTCCTATTGAATATTTATTTTTTTGTAAGTCTGATACTAGATTTAGCCTTTTTTTCAAGGAAGCCAACCCTTTAATCTGTGAGGAAACCTGAATTCCAATCTTCATGTCTAGTTATTGAGTAGTAAAATAAAACTTTGCTTTGAGATGGATTTTGTATTCACTCTCATATTCTCAGAGGTACATATACTCACAGGTACACCGAAGAATGTTTGCATAGAGTAAACATCTGTTGTTTGTCTTCTGGATGTAGAAGGTCCAGTCTCTCCAGAGAAGAAATAAACCGGAATATCCTCTTAAATTTGTCAAACGAATCGTGACAATATCGCAGAATCAATTTCACCCAGGAATCGCTTTAATGTCAGGTTTATGTCGAGAGCAGGTTGAGTTCACATGTCTTTAATAGCTGAAATATGTGCAGCGCCTTTGATTGTGCAGATTGTATTATAGTGATTCAAATGCACACACGTTTGCTCTTCCCATGCATTCCGTAATTGCTTATGCCGCTGTTCAGTTGCTGTCATTTTCATTCAGTTTAAATTGCAGTATGCTGAGCCCACAAAGAGTCACAGCCAGACCTGTTTTTCAGCGCCGGGATGCAAAACAAATGATGTTTTCATCAGGAGACTAGCAGAGAATTTGATCAGCAGCGCTAGCTGCTGCTCCAGGCGGCTCAGCGGCCAGATGTAACACGGTTAGGACGTACCTCAAGGACCCTGATTAACAGCCTATAACGCTTCCCGGCCCCAAATTAAAACCCAGAAATCAGTAAACACATACTATATTATTATAATATTATAAAATGCCAGAACAATCCGGGTTGGTCCATGACCGAGCGCGTCATAGAAAGCCGTAGTGTTCTCTGAACGTTCACGTGTCATGGTGTGATACGAGATAGCAGGAATATGGTAGACTATATCTTTCATCCTCCATATCAACCCTAATCTCTGGCTGTGCTTTTTGCAGTTGACTTTCAACTAAATCTAATTTCATGTGATTTCAGGAACAATGGATTTTTGGTAATCTGCAGAATCTCTAACAAAAAAGGTTTGCATTTAAATATCAGTGAGTTATTAATTTATCCCTCACAGTCAGACTGAGTAATTGAGAGAACATCCCCTGATTTAATAAAAGATTAACATTACATTAATTAAACCAGCAAATGACATCCATTATGTCGCAGGTTTATACAGACTACTGAGTAGTTTGTGGAAGGCATCACTCCAGTTAACAGATGAATTTTAATGTAAGCCTTAACATAGAAACACCCATGTATGATATGGAACGGGACGTAAATATAAGTAATTGAAATCCTGTGGCATATCTCTGCCTGATTCGTTATCCCATGTTAACGTGTGATGGGCTTTCTGTGTTGTCAAACCGTTGGTCCCAAGAGATCGCCAGCGTTTGAAACCGTTGAACTGAAAATTGAATGAACGTTTTAAGTTGGGGAGAGACAAATGAGGAGTGTGGTAAAGAGAGAGTGAGGGGAAAAAAATGGATGCACACATGAAAGACGCAGGAGAAGTTTTCTAATGTAATGAGGCATCAGGACGAGGCTTTTTCGAAATTAATCAGCTAGCAAAGAAGGTGCCATTAAAACACTGAGAGAGGAGACTGAATGCTTCTCTTCTGACAAATGTGTAATTAAGAATGATTTCATACTCTCTGTATTCACACATTCATCGAGACGAAGACAAAGAATGTTCATCTGCTCTGCAGTTTGATGAGGCAGTTTTTAATTACACCCCCATTACAATGACACCATTTTGTCATTTGTGGGTGAAGTTTTAGAACCACGCTTCTTCTTTTCATAATGTTTTTAAAAAAAGATATAAGCATTTTTGCTTTAAGGATCAGATCAAAGTTCAGATGCTTTGCTATGTCCAAAACTGGCTTCACCACATGTTCTAGAAACAATGTATACATGTATATTCTTTACAAAGCTACATCTAAAATTTAGGGTTTTAATCATTGGTAATAGCTGGAAATTATAGCTAGCTTCTAAATAATTGTGTGTATGAATATTAAATATATTAATTTCATAAACACACTTTTGCAGGAAAGCAATAGAATATGATGCAAATCTACTGATTTGTTTTGTAATTTGTAAACTTAGGCTTATTGATTTTCCTTGCTCCTTGCGATTTTGACAACTTCATCTCTGTTAGATCACCCTAGAGTAAGTTTAAATTAAAAAAATATTGTAACCGCATCAAGTGTGCAATAGACTAGAATGTTGAAGTTTTATGTTGGCGCTTGGAGAGGGCTTAGCATTATCGCTGTTTTCCTGATCAGAGTTCATTATATAACGAATCACAAATGAAAAATAGCAAAGAAATGAGCACTGTTTGGCCTCCATTTCGAGTCCAGTTATTGAGCAACTGGGTACACAATAACCCATATTAGGTTGTACTCATTCTTAGCAGTACCTATTTTTGCTTGTTTGTTTATTTATTTCTATGTTTATTTCCAAAACACGTTTATTACATCGAATGCATACAGACGAATGTAGGAAATCACTTCAGATGCAGGCTGATATTGTCTTCACATAATAAAAAGAAAATACAGTTAATGTAACCGAATTTGAAATGAAATTGAAAGACAGTCAGCTAGCAATACTGCTTGCACAGATAGCAAAAAGGCTATTTTTAGGTTTTTTTCTTTTTTGTCTCAAGAGAACGTAATGCAGAGCTAAGCTTTAGGACATAATGGAAGTGGTCAAACCATCATAACTTATTGCCATTAATTCAAACTGTGCCACAGACAGCACCTAAGTGAATTTCATGGCTTAGTAACTGCAGGTCACCTTGTTATAAGGAAATGGCTGTAATTTTTCTTACATGCACACATAGAGATTGTGGGAATGTGATGGAGCGTACATGTGGAGGCGTATATTTATTTGTGTGTGTGCTTGAACATATAGCTGTCATAGGTGAAATAACTTGTATTAACCTGTGCCTGTGTGTTTAAGACTCTGGGTATATGTGAGGACAGCTTTTTTCTTAATGCTTTAAATGGCTTTTTTAATGCTATGGACCTTATACTGGACCAAAGCTCTAAATCAGGTTCATAAAAGCACCTTTAAAGCGTGGATGTATGATTGCTCACTAACCTCTTGTGTTTTTGCATGATAATTTGCAGGAGACAAAATTTAATTGGCAGACTTTAATTTTTGTTGGAATTTTAACTGTTTTTAAAGAGACAAAGCTCTTAATGGTTATCAGTCAAATGCTTCTAACTTCTTTGTTTACATTCCCCGTTTGACTTCAAGTATTGTACTGCAGTTTTCATCTGCACATAATTAAAGATTATAATATTTCTGCAGCTGTAGACCACATAATAGTTATACAAAACAAAACTTGATTATATGCGACTATACATTGACTATAAAGTGTCATGCATGAAGCTGTGTAAGATCAGGAGATGCTGGAGGTGGAGTCTGAAACCGCTTTTTGCCTATCAGGATGAGGATGTTTACACTTTCTGATTACTTTTGTGATGGGATACTTTCTTTCAATCATTGTTTTGAAATCCAAACACAGCCTGTAATCTCTCTGTAGAAGAATCCTCTCTCTATCACTCCCCATTCTCTCTCTTTTACTCTCTCTGTCCTCATGAATACCATCGCTCAGGCAGTGAGCTGTTGCAGGCACTTTGTTGCTGACCATGGTGCTGAAAGGCCTGCTGCCTTCTATTGCCTGATTGTTCATTTCATGGTTCATATAGCTCACTCGCCATTTGTCAGCCGGCCGTTAGTGCACCTGCTTTTTCTCTTTAACCCCTTCCTTTACAAACCATAACAAATCAAACGCACATTTGTTTCAGCTCATGGCTGACAGCTCGCCGCCAACGCTACTGTTTCAATTAGAGCAGGGTGTGCGAGCGAGACTCGACGCCGGCTCCGCTGCTGCTGTGGGAATAGGTTTTAGTTTGTGTTTGATCTCCTATAATGGGACGGCTTGTTTGGTGAAGGGGGAATTCTGTTCAAACACAACTGGAAAACTCTTACATATGTGGTAGCGTGTTTATGAACTGGTCACGGCAGTAACTGTACAGATTGCTGCTGCCATGTAAGAATGGAGAGATACTGAAGGCTCATGTTTTGAGTTTGAGAACTTTAGATGGTGATGGAATTATCTCATTAGGCTTCTCCAGCACACACACTAACATTCCTTTGCTTTCTCATGCCAGTGTCCTTTATATGAGTGTTGCCTTTCTCAGCTGCAAATTGTCCTTCATGCTGCGCTGAATTTGTGAGCCGTGTGCCAAACGCTAAGTAAATGTGTTTTTCAATCTACCCCCTCCTCCTCTTCCTCTCTTTTCCTCCCGTCCTACCATTTCCTCCTTTTAGGATCCTATACCTGTCTGGTTTTATATAATATTGTCTCTCTCTCTCTCCTGTCGTCATCTCTTCACACTCTGTTGTTTTTGGCTGGTCTGGATAGATAGCTCACATCATACACTCATACAAACACACATTGTTTGTCCAGTCACATTTGTTTAAGCATGACCTGTACTGAGAAAATTATGTTTTTGTTCCTTGCAGCAGAGAGAGAGGTGAATTGAGCTTAGCATTCTCTGCACATTTAAATAGAAGTAAAATGTCATTATTTTGGTGATACTATGATATTCTTAGAATAATGAGAATTAATCATTTATTAACTTAGAGTTGACTGGCATTGTATGTAATGTATTGGGGTGAGTGAAGATTGACACACTTGTTTTGGCATCAGGCCTTGGTGAGGCATTTATTTTCATTCTGATAATGACAACGGTCCAGAGAACAAAATGTCAAAAAAATATATATATTAAAAAAAAAAAAAAAATAGTGGAAATTCAGAAATTAAATAGTGTGCATTTTTATTAATTTAAATAACAAATATTTAGTGTCCTGTTAGAATAAGTGCAATAATTGAAATGGTTTATGTCCTCTGTTGCGTTGTCAGTGAGTGAAGGGCCAGATATCCCAGCATCCTGGTCTGGAGTTGTGAGTTGTGACGTGTGCTTCCATGGAATTCCAGTACTTTATTTTATGCCTGCTCATTTCCATGAGAACCTGTGATGTGCTTTCACAAGAAGAGACTGGACTTTTAAAAAGAGGTGCCAATTTAAGGAACAGACTGTGATGGCGATGGTGGTTGTTTTGTCAAGATGAGTACAGTAATTATTTAACAACATGATATAGCCCCCCCCTAATAATATATTAACACTTTTGCTTGTCTTCAGTCATACTTAAGATTGTCTGAATTTCATTGTATTAGATATAAAATCTTAAACCAAGTGACATCTGCAGAAGAATGATGCTGAAGGGTTCTCATGACTAACACGGCTAACAAGTCTTTGTTTCTAATAGATTTATTATTTAATATTTTAAAACTTTAACATTATTTAGTGAAACATTTCAAAGTGCTTGTGCTACATTTCTTAAAATATTTGTTTGGGGGAACTGTCAGTATACTGTAACATGTTATTAGTTTAACTATGGTAAATAAAATTACTTCAACACACAAAATACACCTTAAAAGCTTACATTGTTTTGTAAAAGTGCTGTTATAATTAATAGTTATGACACGGGCGTTTTCCCTCTGGCACATTTGAACCACATCTCATAAAAAAAAAAAAAAGGAAAGAGAAAATAATATTTGAAAAGACACTGCTCTGGAGAACATTTGTTATAAGCCATTAGATAGAATGCGGCATTTAATTTGTTGACTGCCCCCAGTTGCTTTCACATCGAAATGAAGATTGAGAAACACTCTGTTGCCGCCGAAGAACACACACATGTGCAGGCACACACACAAAAATGCACTATATCGTGCACAACGAGCACTGTTAAAAGGGAACTTCATTAGGTATGAAAAACAGTTTCTCTTTTGGTTCTCCTCCATTGCTTTTGGAGGCCGTTGGAATGGAAAATCCCTGATGACCAGGTAAGGAGTCTTCTCCCTGAAAAGTGCCATTATCCAGATGGTGCCATTAACAATTAGGCTGCAACGTTTTCTCTTTTATAATTGACTCCATAGGCTATTAGGCAGGTTGGCATCAGGTTCGGTCTGCCTGAAACTTGTCCAGATGTTGTGGCACAGACAGGGGTGACTGGATAGGAGATTTTTAAAGAGGGAGAGATAGCGCAGGAGAAAGTGTGTGTGCTCATGGCTGGGGTGTTGTACAGATGGACAGTGGCGGTGGGTGGTGGTGGGAAGTCAGACTCGATTAGATCAATGTCTCTATCACTCCATCTGCACCACGCACCATCCTCTTCTTACCGGAACAGATGAGAATGTACTCATTCGTTCAGTATGCAGATGCTTAAGGTTGACCCTTTGACTTATGAAACTTCAAAGGTAAAATTACACTTAGCTATCTACATTATCAGTGGTTTTTTTGAGGATTTTTGTGCACACTCTATGCCCTATTACACTTATAGTTGTTTTTGCATATCAAGTTGGCATAGTTAAAAGCATGACAATGAAGGTATCACAAATACAAAGGCATGTAATTTGTAATTGTAATTTATTGTCTTTGTTTCCCTGTACCCAGTCTGTCTTATTAAATGCAGGCTCACAAAAGGGATTAAACATATGGTCTTGCATAGTTTGACTGCTTGGTTGATCATTATGGGAGTGATCTAGTTTTGAAATAGAATAGAAACCTGAGTGATAATACTAAGACTTACTCTTGCTCCATCTGTATTCCATTTGTATGCTTGGGATTTCCTGCAAAGCGAATTTCTTGTTTTTTTTTTTTTTTTTCTTCATTTTATATGTGGCTCTCATAAAATTCCTACAATTGTTCTCTCAGAGGCAACAAAGTTTCATTTGAAGGGCATTAAGTCTTATTCAATACTTCACCTTGTAAACAACACCAGAATCTTTTGTGGCTATCATTTTCAGTCTGTCTGCCTTCCCAGAAGCTGGGGATTTTGCTAAAAGGTTCAGCTTTCTCCTGTCTTATGTGTCCAGCAGATCAGAATCAGCAGTGTCTTTATTGCCCGAAAAGAACAAAAATGATATTGATTATTCAATAGGCTGGCCAGCCAGAGAGCCAAGAGCCAGTCTGCTGCATCCATTCACTTTTAGTAAACAAATTAATGGTCCAGGCTGTGTCTTCGCTTAGGCAATGCAGAGCATCCTCACTAGTCTTCACAAAAAACTTCTCACAACAGATTTTCAGAGCAGAAACGGACTCACAGAATCACATTAGCTAAATATGAGCATGCTGTGAAACATATGTTGAAATGAAAGAGCTAATATTTTAGATGTTTCATCATAAGTACTCATTCACCAATAATACATTCAGTAGTTTTAAACAAAGTACATCAAAAAATTCCATTCCATTACCTGCAGGTTAGATGACAAAGGTGGTGGTTTGACTGATCCATTTATACTCCAGTCTTGTAGCATAGGCACCTCCACGAGACGGCTCGTGCAGTCCATTCAGCGAACCTGTGCTGTGATGAAGGCTCTGGCCTGAGGAAGTAGCAGACAGGCCTTTTAATCTGGGACAGAGGAACACTCGAGGTGATTGATGATTTGGGGGAAGCGCTGGCTGGAGTTCTACCTGAGATGGATCAGTGACTCCAGGCACCGGGCTCAATCCATTTCCATCTCCTCATCGTCGCCACTCTTACTGTCAGTCACTTAATCAGGTCAGAATTATGCGGCAGTCGAGGTGGAGCCACAGAGGATGGTAGCCCCATTTATTACACTTCTCTGTGCATTAAGCATATGGTATGTTTTATGCACTCGTGGGGGATGTTTTTCATTAGACCAGATGCGGTGAGCATGACTGAGCTGTTATTTGCCCATGACCTTGACTTCAAGTTGAATTCACTGCTTGGGACACTGTTGACCTGCCATGTGAGCGTTTCAAAATTTATCTTTCTGTCTGTCTGTTGGTCTGCTGGTCTGTCTATATCTATATATAGATATATATAGACCGGTTGATCGGTATGTTAATTTAACTACCTGTGTTTGTTATCTGTCAGCCTTAGTCATTCTGTATACATATAAATGCTGTCTTCCTGTCCTTTTAATTCTCTGTCTGTTGTTTTATCTATGTTGTTCTGTTCACTTGTCATTTTTTGTCATCTAGGAGATGCACAAGTGTTGATATTTAAGCAAAATGCAAAACAAATAAAAATAAAAAGTTTGTGAACTAATTTTAGAACATATTCCTGTAGCAAATATGGTGTTGTCTGTTTTTGTTTTTACATGTAGCCTTTGATTGCAGACTTCTTTGAATAGGTCTTTGTTGTTAGGTTTCCCTCCGGGTTACGGATGCATAAGTGTTACTGTTGGAGTAACTCTGGGCTTTGTCATTATGCTATCAGTGAATGAGACTGAATGAAACAGCACCCTGTTCACTCTAATCAACAGGCTAATCAGTCCAAGCCTCAAGTGTGCTATTGTCACTCAGAAATTGGCCAAAGTCAAGAGGGATTTTCCTGTTGAAGCTTTTCTCTATTCATGAGGCATCCAATCGAAATAATAATAAAAACTCTTTTAATCTGTCTGCATTATTTGACAGCCAGTTTGGAAGTACTCTGATTTTTACTAATTCTTCGTCATTCTTTCTAACTCTTCAGTTAAAACAAGGCCTCTCGGCGCTACAGGGAATACAAGCCATTTCATCAGCACTCCAGGCTCCGCCACAACAAACTCCCTGAAAAGACGCCAGTCATTGCTGGAGGTCAAATTAGGGACTGTCGAACAATCCATTGCAGTTGTCTTTCTTTCCTGGAGTGTTCCAAGTCTTGTTCCAGATTTCAAACATTTATGAATAGACTGCAGGATTGTGTTGAATACAGAATACAGCAGAATTAGAGCATCTAGCAGCATGGGCTCCCTGAGCTGGGTAACCTGATAGTTTTCCCACTTATAATTAACAGTGTTGTGGTGTGGTTTTGCCCCCGCCATGCTGACAGCTGCGTACGACTTTGCCTTCACACAAATTACTGTGAGATCAACACGTTGTCAGTTCTTCTATGCTCACCGTACTTTCCACCTAACAGAGTTCTCCCTTTTAAAATTTTCATTTCTCACATAGCGTTAGCGTCGGATCTGGCTGTGAAGATTTAGAGCGTCAATTTCAGACCCCTAATCATATGTGCAATAGGGGAGGAGGAACAGATTTGTGGACATAATATCGCCTTAGCCCTGATGGAATGGTTTGAAGGAAGTTGCTGAAATTCATCGGGGTCCGCAGTGAGGCAGAAGCCATTCCAACCTGGTACTGACGGTAGCAAAGCCATTTCCCATAATGTTGTTTCTTTCTGTTGTTTGGCAACAACAATTGTACTTAAACCCAGTGGCTTCAGTGTGCTGCCATTTCTCATTCCCAATCCATTCCTCCGCACAGGGCCCGCTGGAAATTCCTCTCCGCCTCCACAGTAAGTCTGTTTTGTTAGACACATTGCATCTTCCCTTCTAACCTGTTCTTCTTTTGTAATTATTAATTACAACAACAAGACTGAGTTAAATGGAGTATAAACAGAAAATGAGATGTTTATATGGAAAATTCAGCACTAATTCCAAGTGTCCACATGTAATCTTTTCCCAAAAGGTCAGATTTAGTTTTTTCTATTGAAACACAAGATGCATTTTGAATGTGGAATTTGTGAAATCATTAAAACAGTATTTGTACACTTATATTATAATAAAATATTTATGTTACTTATAGTATAATAGTATTTATTAGTATATTAATTAGGGCAAAACTGTAAAGTATTTTCCCTAGTACTCTCAAGCTTTTCAAATCATGTCCATCACTGACAGAATTTTTTTTTTTTAAATATGATATCATTTAAATGTGCCGTTACTGTATTAATCATGACTTTATTTTACACATACTAATTTTAATTAATTAAAATTATTATGCATTCATTTACATACATAAATGAAGTATACAGATTTAGAACTGTGATCTAGAAACACACATATTTGCATTTCACATGATTTACATAAAATAAGTGTTTTGTAAACATCTGTATAGTAAAAACTCCCTCTGTGTCTGCTGCCATACTTCATAAGTTCTCTCTTCTCTCAGTTGACCTTCTAACTCCTCATCCCTGCAGAAACTAGTTCTTTCTATCTTTATCTCCTCTTTGTCTCTTTCTCTCCCTCATGTTCTCGTTCTCCTCTTCTCTAATCTCTCTCCCATTCCCCCGTCTGCGCTCAGAGACTGTGTGTGCGTGTGATTTATCAGTGATTTCTCTCTCTCTCTCTCCGACAGGTAGGGCTGCTGCTGGGATATATTTTAATTACAGATTTAGTCAGAAGTAATTAAGCTTTTATATCAGAAGGGACAGCTCAATACTCCCCTCTATTCTATACAACAATAGATCTGTACACACACACACACACACACATGCAGACACACACTGAAGGCTACCGATACAGTTCAGGCACAAACCTGCAAGGCTGTTTTGCTTTCTTTGGACGTTTATCTGAAGTCTGGCAAATGTTTCACCTCATTTAGTTTCTGCAGCTCTCTGGAACAAAATGCTTTTCTTGATTCCTGTGAACTTTACTTTTTCAAGGACAGAGACTTAATAATAAGGACAGGTGATATTTGATTCTACTGAAAACAGATGGGTTTTATGCATCAACACTTTTCATACAGATTATTTTTAAAATGCTATTTTTATGTTTTGCCAGTTGTGGTTAGTAGAGAAGACGCTTCCAAAGAGAGGACATTGTTGAAAGTTTGGGGATGAAATCAATGATGCAGATTTAAAACTATATATCTCATATATATACTGTATATATCCAACATTAAACCTACCCGTACCACATTCTCATATTTACACAACCTATTCCTAACCTTGACCATATCCAACTTTATTAGCTGTTAAGCTAAAATATAAGAAGATAACAATAAGAAAATTATTTTATATGTAAGTACATAGTAGTTAAGACCAACTGATATAAAGTAGGATCAGAAAAAAATGTTTTGTTTCAACAAGGCTCAACAGCTGTTTTTTTCATATATTGGTGAGAATGTAAGGAAGTTGAGTTACAAATATTTAAAATATATATAATATAAGCTTTTGCAAATTAAGCACATTATTATTTTAGGTTTTGAATTTATTGCCTGTTGCAATTAACTTTTTGTTTTAAACTAAACTTTTTTAGATAAAGGATTTTTTTTTTCTCCAAACTGTTCATTCTTGTATCATTTGCATGCAGTGCAAAACATTACTGATTGTAAGATTTAGTGAAAAGGCAGAAAGGATCCTTTAGCTGGCCAGAAAGCAGCTTGTTCTTATTGTAGAGTTTTGTATAAGTGGTGCATCTGTATGGACCCTCTGTTTCACAGGGTGAATGTAGCTCATATCCTCTAGATGTTGTCCAGTGCATGAGCTGCTTTTCATTGAGTTGGAAAGTTGAAGGCAGCAGCAATAACATCTCACCGCTCGCTGAGTGACAGAGCTCTGCCTGTGGATGTGCTCTTGTTAAGCAGCGATTGTGAAGTCTATGTTCTTTTTATGGCATCTACAGCCCATTCGTAGATGCTCTGGAGTCCATAAGCTTGTTAAAAGAGACGGACACACCGAGGAGAGGGATGCAGGAAAAATGATGCCCGTGTATATGTGTGACACAGATGGAATGACTTCTCTGGGATTACAGTGTGGCTGGGGGAGCAGAGAGGTGGTAATTGCATTTTAATTACAGTGTTGATGGTTTTGTGCTGTGCCAGATGGAAGCTTCTTTACAGATACACACAAAATAAATCAGCCCTGTGCTGCAGCCCTCCCCTTTCACCTCAACCACGATATTCTCTTTCTCTGTCATTCAGGTTTTTTTTTTATCCCTCTTATTTCTTTACACTCAGCCTCTTTCTTTTTATATCTGTGTCTCCACATATACAGTACAGTATATTTGTTACAGCTGTTTATATTTTTGCTCTCTCATTTTGTTTCCTTTTCTCTCTCTCTTTTTTTTAACTCTAGTGATTTTTTTGCCACCAGCATGCTTTTAAAATCCCTCCCAAACTCAGTTTGCCACAAGGTCAATGTTAAACCCCAAAGGAAACAAGTATTAGTGCATTAAGCAACATGCAAACTGTGCTCACATTCATTCAAACATGATACCAAAGATAAAGAACGTCTTTGGATCTCATAGTGTTTCCTGCCAAATTTAACTAGACTAGTGTATGGTTTCATCTTGAGAGTTCCTGAGCCATTCCAAACTTGAATTTAATATGTTGCCTAATTTATTAGATTTTTCAATCAGCATGATTTTGCACCTACCATATGTCACTGCTGGTATGGGGTTTGCAGATTTGGGTACTTTTAGATATGCACCTCACAAATTGCTTTGAACTTTGGCAAACAAACTCTAATTTGCCTTCTTTTAATTACAAAATCTATTCCTTTTGAATGTGGTTAACCATGAACACGGTGATTGAGCCTTCATTAGATATTACAACCAACGCTTAGCAGCTCAACTTGATCTCTTATCTTTGTTTGTTTTACGTATTTTTAGAGTATATAAGTAAATGTGACCCTGGACCACGAGTCAAAATGATTCATACATAATCAAAAACATATTTGGCCACGATACAACTATTTGAAAATCAGAAATCTGAGAATTCAAAAAAGTTTTATAGCAATGCATACCAACCAAAATGGACTTTAACTTACTTAAAATTAACTTATCTTTACTTTATATCCTATTAAGGCTATTGCTACAAATATACCAGTGCTACTTATGACAGGTTTTGTGGTCCAGGATTACACACCAGATTTTGAAAGAAGCCTCTTACTGCATTTTCTTTAAACAAAAATTCAGTTAAAATACATCTAAAAAGAACAGTTTTTGTTTATTATGTTTTAAAATGTAATTTTTCTGCCATTACTTCAGTCTTAAATATAACATTCTCTTTCAGAAATTATTCTAGCTCAAATAATGTTTCTTATTATCAATGTTAAACACAGTTGTGCTGCTTGGTGAAAACCATAACCATAACATTCCTTTGAAAAATAGAAAATTCAAGACAGCATTTATTTGAAATAATTTTGTTTTTCAAAGTATGTATGTAAACGACCTTTCACTTTTGACCAATTTAATCCATGCTTGTTGACCTCTAAAATTTGAATGATATGCATTTTTGTTAAAAAGTACTCTTTGTATTTTTGTATTATTACATTTGTGTTCTATTACATTTGCCAGTGGACAGCATCAAGGATGCTTTGTTATTAGGTCAGGCAAACTTGCAACACTACTGAGACTGTTTATGCAAACAGTTTTTTTAATATTGCCTATTTAATGTCTTAGGGAAAAACTCCAACGAATACTAAACTACAGTTTAGTAATTCATTAAATTGGGAGAGTCGAGTTAGACGTCTAAATTTCCTTTTGCAAAGAAATGTATCATGAAGATCTAATTAAATTTGTCTTTTCCTTTCTAATGTTTCTTGCAGCGTTTTTGTTTTGGCAGGCAGTGACGCGCTGTTTTGGCAATCTTTTGTTCTGTTGCCTCCTTTATGCTTTGTAATCTTCTGTCTACATTGCATTAGTCTCTGAAAAATCCCCATTGATGTGAAAATTTCATTAAAGTTTGACTGGAGCTAAACTAGCAATTTCTCAGAGGCCTCGTGTGTGTCTGGGTTCAAAGTTAAAAGAGAGGACAGTTGACTTTCTCTGATGGTTCAGGCCAGATCTCTTCTCCTCAAGTCATGACTCATGACAGGACTGGCCTTGGGGGCCGCGATTCAGACCCGAGCTCAGGATTTCAGAGACCGGATCACCTGTGGCTAGTCTCTGCTCTTTACTAACTGTCTGTCGGAGATAAGCTGTGTGTGATAAGATGTGTGCAGTGAAGGCTCAGAGCCATAGCTGCGAGGGAAATGTGGCTATGTATCACAGGAAGCAACGGCTGCTGGTGAGCTGATAGTAACTTAATAGCTTTATGATACAGGGAGGGGAAAATACTTGCTGTCTTACCTATTTCAGCCTAATGTCTGTACATACACCCCGACACACACACACAAAGAAGGAGGGGGCGGTAAGTCTGCATGTTATCCGGCAACACTTTTTTTCATCTGGTGAAAGAAAAGGTCAGTTTAATCTCAACACAGGCTTATCAGACTCTCTTTGCAGTTAACAGAGATTTTTTTAAATCGCCTAACTAATTCTCACCTCCCAATTAATATTTCCGAAACACATTCCTACGCGGGTGAAGATATGTTCAGCCGTGTGTGGCGATAGGTTTCCTGGGCTTAATGGCATTTGCGTGCAGGTCATTTTAATAAAGTCATCAATTACAACAGAGTTCAATTTAGTCTTGCCGCAAGCCACAGCAGTGCACAACCGTATTTTCAAGAACATTACAGTTGCTACTCTTATTTTCTTTTTTCCTTTTTTTTCATGCCAAAAGGGTAATTTGCTGAAAAATTACCTGTGTTGCCTTGTAATGTAAGCTAGTCTGTGTAATTTTAAAATGCAGCGACACACGCACAGTGCACTTGAGTTTTCTGATTGTGCGTCTTGAGATGTAACGCTACTTTTCTTTCTACCTCAGTGTTAATTTTCATTTGATTTTGATTTTTAATCTTAGTTTTCATTTTAATAAAAATATCCTTTACATTTTGTCAACATTTCATCATGCCATGTTCATAAATTTAAGTTGTTTGCCATATACTTTTTTTGAAAACATTAAACATTTATATACCAATAGGTACATTTTATTTACAATTGTTAAGTGGTGGGCCGTTATATGCGTTAACATGAGACTCTTATTGCGCAAAAAAAAAAAACATATCGACGTTAATCTATTCACAAAGTTGGGTTGGGAGCTGGGTCTATACGACGCAAGCTATAATGACTTTCACCTTGATATTGTAGCATGGATGTATACCTAGCCGAATCGCACTGTAGCCGTATTCAGACGGGACTGGTTTTCTAAATGGGTCTGCGATTTTCATGTACCATTTCGGACGGGACTAACATCTCCGTGTTTATTACAGAGGTGAGAGGGTGTGTTTTGTACATCTGGGCGTCACAGATATCACAAGCTCTGTATGCATGCATTGCTATAGTTATTCAGATTGATTACAATTAATATAATCACAAATACCATGGTGAAGCTAAATGGTTAGTACAGAGGTGTGGTTACTTTAGTTCAGCTATTATGTTTTTTATTTGTAGTAAACACATTTTGATAATTAAAACATATGTGCAGAAATGAACGTGAGTGATTTGGCCTGATACTGATATTACAATTGTCTGTCTTAACAGTTTATGTGATATGGCTCTTTATTTGTATTTATTTATTTATTTTATATATCAAAATGTATTAAATGTGCGTGTGGTAAGAGCATCTACGGCAAATTGTGTTGGCCAAAACACAAGGAAACGCATTGTGGAAAAAAATATCACAGACATCGCATTCACACTCTAGAATTATCAGAGAGGTTGTAAGAGAAAACATAGACATGACAGATTCGGATGGGAATAAAATCACAAAGTATGTCTGTGAAACAAAACATTCTCTAATAACCCCCTGTTAAAACTAGTCCCGTCCAAAAAGGGCTTTACTTTTAGTCATTATTTAGGTAGCACACATATTCTGAATGCCTTTGGCAGAATTCAAATGAGCCATTTTAATCTAGATATCTAAAATATCTACTGTATGCTCACCACAACTACATATATATCAGAATTGCTTTTTTCCAGTAGCCATACAAATTTGAAATTCTACTATGCAACTTCATAATATTGTAATTTTGAAATGTTGTACTTTTGTACAACATACCTGGCCAATAAATGCTGAATTGAATTAAATTGAATTGAAATTATTGACTTTCTGAACTCGCCGCTGCTTTATTGTAGTTTAGTTTCATATGTAAGCCAACATGGTGTGTTTTCTCAGAAAAAAACACTTTTGTTAATATTTGCCAGTCGTTTTTCTAATTTAGGTTCCTTTACTGCTTTGTTGTGTTAGCATAATTGATTGAACTGATTTTGATTGAATGAGGTCCCATGACTAAACAGGCCAATTAGTGTTTGGGAATGAAATCTGTCGGTTAATAGAATTGTTACAGTTTTATTTTATTCTCAACTGTGTTGTCTGTTTGTATGTTCGTATGAGGCCATCTTATAAAACAGGTCATTGTTTGTGTAATAGGTTGCCAAGTTGGGTGTGTGTTTAGTTGGATTACGGGTGATTTCTCTGGCAACACAAAGCTCAGCATAATCTCCTTATCATCAGATGAATTCCCAATAATCCTGTTATGACAGCTAACACTCTGTTGATCACAGAGCCGCTTCACTGGCTAAAAAAACTCCTTTGATTCCTGCCACTGACTCGGGTAAAGATGGGGCATTGGACGCCTGCTAATGCTAACTAGATTTTTTCATTTCCTAAGGCAATTGTGAGTGATGCTTAGCCATGCAAAAGTCCCTGCCTAGATGATGGAATGATTCCAGGGTGTTGCTATGCAGTTGCTAAGGTGTTTAATGTGGTTGCAGTTGTTTTGTGTGTAGATGCTTCTGTTTGGTAGCCACTTACAGTATATGCCCTGAAGTTTCTGAAACCTAATTCAGAAAGAGAAAAATAACCAAATCATTTATTGACCAGAAGTCACTTTTTTTCTGGAAAAATGTTTTTCTCTGGACAACCAGCACAATTATCTTCTGACCTCTGCAACACCTCCAGATGTGATTTTGCTCCACAGGCTTCTTTACAGTAGAGGTTTCTAAGGTTGAGAACCAAGGCTTGGATTGTCTCACACAGGAAGTGTAACACTGACACCTCCCTGAAGGGATTGTGGGTAGTTCAGTAAATGTTCATTTAGGACTGAGATGGCTGAAGCTTACATGTTCTTATGGATTTTACAGTGAAAGATTCTTCATGTTAAGCTCTTTCCATCTCGCTTACTTTCTCTTTGTCTCTGATCTGCCAGCATTTGTTCATAATGAGATTCCTACAGGATGGGAATTCCAGGGAGAGACAGACGTCTGACTGTACATGCTGCTGGCTTTCGCTGCAGCCCACATCCTCTGAGACGTGTGAATGAAGAAGAAAGAGAGGACAAGAAACACACACATCAAGTATTGCTAAAGCAAAGGCTATTGCCTATTGCTTCTTTCAGTTACTATTACTATAGTGGTACAGTATTTTCTATTTAACTCTCATTTCTGTTTAAATAAGCTCTGTGTTAGGAGTGTTTGAATTAGATGTGAGCTTAAAGGAATAGTTTATTAAAAAATTTTCATTTGCTGAAATTTACTCACCCTCAGGCCATCCGAGATGAGTTTGTTTCTTCATCAAAACAGATTTAGAGAAATTTAGCATTGTGCTCTCTAATGGATCCACTGCAATGAATGGGTGCCATCAGAAAGCACAAATAACTGATAAAAATATCACAATAATCCATAAGTAATCCACAAGACTCAGTCCATCAGTTATTCTAGAATGAAGTGAAAAGCTGCTTGTTTGTGGGGACAAAATCCTTTCAAAATGCAAAAAATACAACCCCATAATAATGTTTCCTCTCTTTTCCATCGCTGTTGTCCTCTCACTGACATATCTGTTTAGAATGAGTTTGTATTTTTTCACTTGTAAATGGTGCTTGATCTAAATGTCTTGATAATAGATTTGTTTATTTCTCCAATTCCAAGATGAAAAGACAAACAAGATGAATAATAGTTTGTTTAGATGTTCTTCTAAAATTCTACCCTTAAAGGGGTCATCCAGTGCCACATGCACTTTTACAAGCTGTTTGGACTGAAATGTGTGTTGGGAGTGTGTGTACACAACCACCCTACAATAATAAAGATCCACCAGTAGTTTTCTTTTAATTTAAGCCATTCTCAAATGCATGTCAGTGTGGTGTCACATAGACAGAGGCCACTCCCACAATATTTGATGGACAGCAGCGTGTCACACAGACTGAACTGGTGTCTTATCTTAGAGCCGCCCTGAGTGAGCCGTCATCAGACAGAGATGCAGAGACAAGCAAGACTCCTAAGAGATTGAGGTGATTTGTTGGTGATTGTATTAATGAACAGAGCAGTAGTGATTTACCTCCAACATCTGAGTGACTGAAGACGCAGAGGATTAACTTTTGCGTTTATCTTTGAGAAATTTTAAAATAAACTATTTTACAGACTTTCCATCAAGACCCTAAAGAATCACATAAGCTAGTGGAAAATTAGCTTTGTGTGACTCCTTTAAAGTCCACAAAAAAGTGCCCATGTTAATTCTGCTCGTAATATGTGCACACATTGTCATGTGGTTCATTGTTCTTGCAGTCAAAGAAATCCAAGTAAATAGATGCTTTTAGGTGCAATAGTGCTTGCGTTTGCATGAATATGATTTACTTTACTCATAGAAGCAAGAGGAATAATTGACAGGTCTGGTTTGGTTGCGCATGTGTGCTTTACAGGCCCAATTGTGTTGCTTTCTATGAAAAATGCACCCCCTTTCCCTTCCTCTCTTGCTCATCGTCTGACGAGCAGGCACGTGTCACCCAGAACGAACATGTTTAATTTCCTGTCAGCACTGGGTGTCTTCATTTTTTTCTGTTAAAGCACAATGCACACGCAGAACCTTGTCAGCCATTTTCATCTGCGATTTCCCCAAGGCCTGTTCCTCTTTTCTGTCTCCTCCCTCAATCATATGGATTCATTTGCTGGGAGTTTAGAGTTTAAAATCCTCCTCCTTCTCCTCTCTTACCTCTGCTTTGAAGAAGAACCTTCCTACAACTGGATAAGATATTGAATCCGACAGAGTTTAATCTGTACTATGGAGTGATGTTGCTAGTAAGCTTATGATACCAATAAAAAAAAGTGGTTCTCTGGAAACAATAAGAATATACAAAGGCCTATTTGCTTTACATTTTTGCTGTACTTCTATTAATCTCTTTGTGATACATAAAATATAACACTGACTAATGGGGTCAGTAATTTTCTTTGGTCACATGTTTCTATTTTGTTTTAAGGACTTTTATTATTATTCCAAAATATAAAAACAAATAGTAATATAAAGAATGTGTAGGTATATCCAGGTGTGATTCGTAGTGTATTATAAAACGGTATGAAGATAAATACATTAGTTTCTTTCTGTATCAGTGGGTTATGATTTCTTGCATTATGCAGTGAGTGATCAACATGCTTGAGATGTGCTTTGAAATTCACTTGATCATTTTTATTATGCCACATTGTTGTATTCGTGTGTGTGTGTGTGTGCATATAGGTGAAACTGAGAGGTTTGTATGTGAGTGAGAGTGTGAAGTTTATGTGTGTGTGTGCGACTGTCGCCTGGGGAGATGGCAGTGTTTCGTGTGCATATTGAGGAGTGCTGCTCCCATATGATGATTTATTACTTCTTTTAGAGATCCTGCCTGGCATTTAGTGGAGTCATATTGAAACCCACACGCCACCAAAACAAGCTCTGACACTTAGATCTGCTATGCCACATGCAGAGAGTGTGCGTGTGTCTGGAAAAAAGATTGTTAATTATAGTAGTTCTGGGCCTGGTAGAGCTCATCTTACACCAACTTTACACCAAGTACTGTCGTCTCATCTGAAGTGGTATCAATTTTAAAAAAAAAGTTATAAAGTAGTACATTTGTTTCATCTTTCTCTATTCGTCCTGCTGTCTTTCTCTCTGGTTCTCCTGAGGGAAACAGACAGTAGATAATAGGTATGAAGAAAGATCCAGGCCCTGGTGTTCCATACTAGGTGTGCAGCAGTCCATAGTAGGTATACCAGAGGTCAGATTCAATTTCAAAAGGACCATTTACTCTATATCCAGTCTTCACGCTCTTGATCATAAAGCACCGCTGTTAATGTGTGTGGCCAGATTTTATCAACAAACACCCCCTCTACCTTTGTAATTCTCCTAGTGGACCATGTTTTTAAAGGTGTGGGCTGTGGGGGTTCAGGTTCTTTCTGTAGATTACTAGTAAGGATTTCATGGACCAGTATGATGTTTACTAAGCCACAGTGTTATAGAGATGATGGTGCATGTTGTATATATAATTAGTAGTGCTCGTGTTTGAACAAGCCCCTAAACCTAAGTAAATTGCTTATCCTTCACCTAATTGGGTGTGGACATGGATTATACTGTTTTTTTAAATCATGCAGCATGTCAGTTGTGAGTTGTGTTCTCTTATAGTATCTAGCTGCACTTGTGATAGGACTAAAGGCCTGTTCACAACAAGAATACCTGTAATGCATGCTGCAGTTATATTGTCTGCTACATCAAATGATCACAGATCTTTAAAGTCATTTGGATTCTGATTGACTGTCAATTTTTGTTATTAATATCATTAATCAAAACTGTGCAAAACTACATATTTTCAAAAACAGCTACAGTACAGTTCAGTTGGGGTGTTTTTAGGATGTGTTTAAAATAATTTGTTTATGGAACTTTCTTCATTTTGAAAATAAAATAAATGATCAAGTCATAAATAAAACGATTTAATCTCCCTCTCAAATAATAAATCAGAGGCTATTCTATTTCGACATTTGGGGAAGCATATACATATTCATCAGTAAAATCATAGTTAAAACTATCATTTAATTATTAAAAGATAAATCAAATGTAAAAATCAACATCACAAATGAAGACTGAAATGCTCAATTTGAAATGGCAAAAGAAAAAACAAACAATCAACCTAACATCACAAATCATAAGTCAAATGCTTAAACTGACAAAAGTATAAAATAATGTTTTCATTTATTTTTGTTATGGTTTATGCTTTAGCAAATGAGGAAATTAAATTCCATTTAACATTGAATTCATTACTTGAGCTGCCGTTTTGACATAATTAATTTATTATTTTATAATTTGATATATCGTTTTAGTTTTGTTAGGTAATTATTTTCTTTCTTTTTTTCTTTCTTTCTTTCTTTCTTTCTTTCTTTCTTTCTTTCTTTCTTTCTTTCTTTCTTTCTTTCT
>JAUCMT010000154.1:6581316-6623112 GCA_032357475.1 Enteromius thamalakanensis | reverse complement strand
ATTAGCGACCTCGTCTCCAGCCTCTGGCGACATGCAGAAGTCGCTGCTAGTGTGAACGGGGCTTTAGCAGTATCACCTGCATTCACCTACAACTCAGAAATTTCGTCCCATGTTGCAGCACATTTCTTCGGGTCTCATGGGTATTCTGTGAGAATGCAGATCTATAGCGCAAAAAAAATTTTTTTTTTGGCAAATCCAAGAAACTTTTAAACAGCTTTGTTTCTTTAGATAAGTCTGTGTATTCTGACTCATGGCCAACCAATCGGAATGGAGCTTGCTGTATTTGTGTGCAGTAGGCATCTGACAGTCTGTGAGCGGCCTGGGAACATGGCTGGGACTGTTAGCCTAATGGGTGTTTTGGACTAGTTATAGGTATCACTCTCTTGCGCTATGGCCCATGTGGTTGTGTTTTAGCAAGCTGGCACCGGTGAGGAGGACTGATACATTGGGCTTATTGCATTTAAGTGGAAGGATGAAGTGGTTGTGAGCTCTTCACAGGACTGAGAGCTGTTTAGTATTCAACAAGAGAAAGAGTGAGAGAGACCTTTGACTGCTGATCCTCCTGACACATTAGATCCATTCTATGGCCATATTGAGATTCTGGGTGCTTATGGTAGGATAGACTGTACCTCTTTTTCTTCTGCATCATTGGTTCTCTCAGCTCTTTCTCTCTCTCAAGTGATTCTGCTGCTTGTTTGTTTTAGAAGAATCTGCCAGCCAGACCTATGTATTTCTTCTTAAGGGAATTTTGTTGATAAAAGGAAACTAAAGAGCAGATACTGATGTTTATAAAGCCCTGTTTGAATTTTCTAAATACCATCATTTCAGTGGTTGATAAAAAAAATGTTCAAAGGATTTCACCTCAATTTATCTCAATAGCAACTTTAGGGATATAACAGTGGTTTTTAAGTGATTTCTCAATCCCAAAATCTTTTTGTTGGGTTTAAATTTTTCTAAACTTCTGAATTCATTTTAGAACTGCTCAGTGGTGTGAAAGACCAACATTTAATACCCTAAAATCACCTATGTTTAGCTTATTAGGTGGCTTAGCATGGTCACATACAGTATACTACATTACACTATAGCAACATCTTTCTGTTGACAGCTGTTCAAATGTAGTTGTGCATTCTTGATATATCAATGATATACAGTTTCCTTAATGCCACATATATATTTCTCAATTCACAAATGCTTTCTCAGTCATTATAGAATAATCTGAGTTTAGCCACTTCTAGAGTGTTGTTAGCATACACTAAAGTTAAGTTTAGCTCTGAATAATTTGCAGGTTGTGTCATCTCTGGTGAAGTAGGTCTGTGTATCTTATTTTCTCATCTCTTTTTATGGAAAGCTTTTCCCCCCTTCATTCACACTTCAAGGTGACAACCTTCTCAACTCCGAGAAGGGGAGCCGGTTCTATACCCCCCCCCCCATCCCTTTCCCGCCCCCCCATCGTGTGGGCTTATTTGTTAGCCTGATAGAGCGGAGAATTAGCAAGCAGCTTCTTTCTGCCGGCATAAACGGCAAGCGCGGCGAGTGGAGTGTCACTGAGCTTCTGGCGTTCTGGGTTCTGTGAATATGGAGAGCTCTGTGGCACTCTCAGCAGATGCTGCTGGGAACTCCCAGCATGCAGTGGAGACAGAGAAGAACGGGTGCCATCCGTACTGAAAAACAAGAAACTTTTGCAAGCGATCAGTCCAGCGCTGGATGTCGTTTGAAAGAACGGTGAAGGATTGCAGCTGTGATTGCAACAGAGCTTTTCATCTCCTGGCACAAAGCGACAGAGCTGCTATTTGTGAATTAATGTGGATTCAAACGCCTGCAGGAGAACTGCAAGGCAAAATGACGGGTTTTCATAGGGGACTGTCACTGCCTTAATCTAGCAAACTGTGTTTAATGTAGGTCACATGACTTTATATTTAGAAAAGACCTATCATGTACATGTGACTGAGATGCTCAAGAGAAAAATTATAACTTTTTGTTTATGATAAAAACCTGCTTGGCACAATAAATTATAAGCTTAAAACTTTTTTTTCTATTTTTATACATTTTAAAATGTCATTCATTCCAGTATGTGGCAAAACTACATTTTCAGCATCCATGTTCTTGTGTCACATGATCCTTAATAAATCATTCTGATATGCAAATTTGGTGTTTAAGAAATGGTATTAATTAATTAAGTAGCAATTGATTCCAACTAACAGTAATGTTTTTAATTACACTTTTATATTGCAATAATTTCACATTGAAACATTAAATCAATGAACAAACAACATAAAGACAGCACATTTTTTTATATTTGTATAATAGCATCTTTTTTTGTGACTGAAAGCCAGCATTACTCTGATGTCTCTGGAATAGTTATTTAATCATTGAATAGCCATTCAACATTACAATCTCATAAAAACCACATAAAACCATTATAATACTAATACAGATTTCTTTATAAAATTGTGTGCAGTAAATTGTAGTAAATTTTGTGCATGCACGCTGCAAGCACAGTACCGTTTGCCTGACGATGAAGTAAGGTGGAACGCGCGTCTGAAATGTCTCCCATTTGATGTGGTAGGACAGACGTTCTGCGACTGAATAAATGTCAAGAGAAAAAGTGACAGAAGCAGCAGTTGTGAGTGGGGTGACCAATCCTAGTTACGCCCCTGCGTTAATTGCGTTAAATATTTTTAACGCATTAATCTGAAAAAAATAATTACATGTGTTAATTAATGACCAAATTTTTACACCACTAATATATATATATATATATATATATATATATATATTTGTGTATTTATATAATATATATATAATGTCTGCTTACAGTTTATTTGAATGTAAGATCTTCTAATGCATTATTGCTCATTTCTCCTTGCCTGGAGGACAACTTCGCTAAAAAAAAAAAAAAAGTCACAGTTCACCCCACTCCCCTCTAGTGTACAGTGTAAAAAGACTAGCTTTCACCTTGTCTTAATGTATCACTTTGAGAAGCCATTCTTATTACCATAATAAGTAGCTCACCGTTTATGTATTTAAAGAGATACTTCTAATGGTATACTTCTAACTCTTCTCTTACCAGCAGCAAAGACCTCTTCTATCACTCCTCAAAGAGAAAAACTATTATTGAGAAAAATACTTTCAAAAATAGCACAGGGGTTAGTGGGAAATAACCTTGGCCAAGGGTATGTTTTTATGAAAAAAGCGTGGAATGAAAACACACACGGTATGGAAGTTTTCCACCAGCAGGACTGCTCCACCATGAGTCCGCCTGGCAATTTTGCTTTTGTACTAAATCCTTCCTGTGAACGTCTGATGTAACAAAATAGTGAAATTGTATTTGGAGATGTCTCCGGATCCACCAGAGAGGCTGCTAGCGGTAATTGCCCTGTCAATCACTGGGCTCCTGCTGTTGAGTCTGATTGGTTAAGCTGTGGGTAGGGGAAGCTCACCTTAGAGGAGAGAAAACTCTTTCCTTGCTCTCCGTCTTTCTCCATCTCTTTCACCTTCTTTCTGTGTAGAGCCCATGGGCCTCGGGTCGCTCAGGGAGTCTTTGCTGCTTACAGGGTCTGCTTACTGTTAAAATAAATGTGGCATGTAGGACAAATGTTTCTTCCTTATTTTTAGGATTTAAATTTTTTTACATTTTCTTCATAACAAGACAACCTTTTCTGGAGTTAGTAGACATAAAGACGCAGTTTGAGCTGACATGCAGTTTGTTTGTTTGTTTATTTATTTATTTAGTTAGTTATTTTAAGCATACTGTATCTAGCGTAAGATTATAAAAAGTTAGGTAAAGGGTTAATAGTCCTTTTTAAAGGATTAATTTTTACATTACACACACATATTACACATATTTAGAGGTTAATGTGAATATATGTTTATGTACTGTATGTGTGTATATATATATATATATATAGTTCTAATTATGAATATAGATTGTAGGAACACAGCGTTTTGAGGCTAGATACAGTCAATTGCAAACATGTAGGATAGATTTAATAGATTCATATAATTGCAGATATATACTATGCTAATTCATATAAAGGTAAATCATTCATATATTGTTATAATACTTTATTTTAATATTTTTGTTAATTGGAATAAAAATTGTTATGCTGGTATTTGTAATGGGGAAAAAAGAGAAACTGCAAAATAGAAGTTGATTCCATTAGTGGACATTTGGAACTCATTGTACATCTCACACACCGACACACACACAAAACAGTCTCCTCTGCCTTGTTATGGGAACTCGCAATGAGCGATAGAAGGACAGCGCAGGGTTCGTTGAGTTTCTTTTTTATATTTGCCATCAGACTGAAAAGCCATTTCGTTTTGTGTCCCCATTCTGTCCCTTCCAAGAGGCTCTGAAGCTGGATTTCTGTGTCGGCGTAGTTTATGGCTTAAAGTTTTGAGGGTCGCTCCAAACATCTGACACAGTGAATGCCAATGTGAGATGGAAGAGCTTGGCAAGGAAAATATGATGGAAGTAATTTTGTAATGGCTTACATTGCTCTTTGAATGTAGTGGCCAAGAGGGGGTCCGCTTCTAAATGGGAATGCATTTGTGCTGCAGTGCAGTGCATTAGACTGATTAATCTTATTTTTGCCATTGCTTAGCACTTAGGTTTTCGTAAAGTATGTGTAGATCTTGAAGCTAGAAAAAATATTTCTGCTGTATTGTATGATCATAAGTGGTAACCTTCGGGAACTTAAGAGTGCTGTTTTTAAAGAAACTATTTACTTGTGTATAGTCTTGTGTATCTTTTGTTCCCTGCTCTTGTAAGGTAAAAGACCTTATATGTGTCCCTTGAAAACGCATCCAAGAATGTGATGATGCTTTCTGTACTTCTGTATTCTTTGTATACTTATGTATTTCTTTAAAATCAAACAATCATAATCTGAGTGGATAACAGAATAACATTAATGGAATATCTCCTTCATATACTGTAGATGTTCATGAAATCTTTAGGAAAGCACTTACTTTTAACACTCCCATTCGTTTTCCTCAGGCTAACATTAGCAAGTGATCAAAGTATAGCAAATTGGAAGCTGCAGATGTGTATGTGTGGGAAAAGCAGCAGTGTTTACGGTTTGCGATTGGATTTGCACATAGTCGGTAAGTGGTATTAATATATTAGTGTATAGACTATAGTTAGCTTTTTTCCAATTAACATTCAGTCATTACTTCAAAATATATTTTGACAGGATGATCAGTGATAACGATCATCCAATTGTACATTATTCTTTACATCATCATTCACACAGTCTTCCCTGCACGATCAGGAAGTTGCAGAACTTTTTATTTCAAACAGGAAAAGCTCATATAAATCTTCCGCTCTGATTCTCTCAGGTCTCCAGCATCTTCACACTGATGCGGCTGCCCGTCCCCTCGCACAATTAACCGTGTGGCATGATTTTAATAATTGGCCTTTTAATTGTCGACAAATGAAGAGTGATGTAAAATAGCTAATAGCTTGTTCTAATTAATAGGGGAATTGAAGGCTTGTTAATTAAGGGCATACAGGACAAGGACCGGCTCAGCTAATCTGAGCAATAAAACAGAGCCTAAGGATTCATATCCAAACAAATCGAACCCCTGATTTAGCAAGGCCTAAACTCTTACTAAACTTTATCAGTCTCACACATGGATCTAAGAGCGTCTCCGTCCATCATACTGCTGTAAATAAGCAGTGCACTCATAATCATCAGTGCTGGAGCAAATTTTGTTATTTTATTGTGGGTTTTTTAAAGGGTTATATTTATAAAGAATTTTCATTTGATTACCCCCATGTCATTCTAAACCAATTCTTCGGAACACAATTTACTGTAAGATATTTTGGATGCAAACTGGGAGGCTTGTGACTGTGCCATTGACTGCCAAGTAAATAACACTGTCAAGGTCCAGAAAGGTATGGAAGACATCATCAGAATACTCTATCTGCCATCAATGGTCTAAAAATAAAACAAAAATAATGACATTATTAAACTAATTCGGCACTGTAGCATCACCGTAGCACCATTTTGTAGAGTATCTCTGCTCACAAGTAGTGTATACTGTTCTATGAGTTTGTTCAATCAAAGCGTAAATGTATGTACAAGACATCCTTGACCTCATACAACATTTTGTACATACAAATTTGAATTGCAATTCTTGTCCTGTTCGCGGTTCAAACTGAAGAATCACATTGAAACACAACCCTGCTAGCAGCCACCCACATTATTGTAATGCGTAGTTACGTAGTTAAAAGTCTAGATATACACTTGCTGTGTGAGCAAACACTTCACATGCATTATTATTGCTGTTTGCATTGTATAAACACTCACACAAATACAAACACAAATTCTATTTAACACTAAGTCACGTTAGCCTTTTCCCTTAGCCTAGATGGAATAAACAAATAGTCCCTTAGATACACTCTTCTTGGAAACCGCCGTAGGAACGGAGCCTGTCGCGTCAGGTCCCCGGTGACCTGCATTTGAGGACTGATGCTTCAGTTCTTCAGGGAGAAGCTCATTTATTTAGCATCTCACATTTGGACGCTTGACCAACGCTCTGTGTCTGGAAATCCACAAATATTTACACTGACACTTAAAGGGCTATTAGCAAACTAACACCTCTTTCTTTTGTTGCTGAATTTCCCCAGTCCCTGCCAAACATAACCAACATGTCTTTTCTCTGTTTCTGATGTTTGTGTTCCAGGATTAGATGCTTCCTTTCCCCCTGGCCCTTCCTGAATTTGTCTTCATGCCGCTTTGTAGAGTTTGGCTTTCCTAACACGAGCTGTAGAGGAATCAGACTGGGGCTTCTGCATGTAGCGTGATAAGACACGAAGGCCTAAGCCCTTATTCTGAGCAACAGAGCATCTTCTTTGCATTTAGTGTGTGTGTGTGTGTGTGTGTTGGAGTTGGAATAGAGTAACTATAAAATGAAAAGAGGAGTGTAAAAAATCTATTTGATGTCGTAGTATTGGAGTTCATTAGGTCTGGCTGAGATGTGAGCGGTGGTCTTGCACTCTGGGAGATTCTTTAGAGCCAGCGGGGTCTAAGCACTTCTTTCAGAATGTAATTACGGAATTATATTTATTAGATGAAATTGCACCTCACTCCATTTTCACCCACCAGCTTCATCTAGAAGGACTCATTCACGTGTGTGTTACAATCGCCAGGAACAAAAAAAAGAACAAGTCGCTCTCCGATCGGAAATAATCTACACTGCCATGTTGTTCCGAGAGAGCTATTAGCATTCATGAGCTGAGCCAGTAAAGGAAGATTATAGGAGAAATAATGGAAGGAAATGTAACAAATAGATGAATAGTCTTAGCACAGCACGCATACGAGACAAAGAGATCTTTTTTTTGGGTGAAACGGTCCCTCTCCCTCTCCGTAAATGACTTACCTGGACAGTTTTATGTTTGCCTGGAGGAGAATTAAAAGATTCCATTCCCCCAGTTGAGCGTAGCGATTCGTGTCAGTGCTCTCCTGGTTGAAAAGCAGTCTAATCTAAATGCTTTTGTCAGGGGAGATTTTTGAGATTGCTGCCGCCCCTGCTACAAATTGGTTGTGTCATCTTATAATGAACTATTTGAGTGTTGCGTCTCTGCGGCCAACAGTCTGATGATTACTGTATGCTGCTTTCACCATTAGCTCCAGCCGTACCTGCCTCTTTACCTGCTTTATTCTTCCCTCCCACTCCAATCTAATAAACCACAGGGGGTGAGCGATGAGAAGAGGAATCATGGGTATCGTCTTCTCAAGGTTGATTGGCGTGGAAGTTTGAGAGGAGACGGAACGCTTGTGCTTGTGAGGTGACCTCTGACCTCGGCTGGGGGATTGAGAGTATCGCAGCCGCTCCACAAAGCGTGGTTGTCAGATGGGGAAAAGCCGGGCGGAGAGTGGATAATTTCTCGGCAGAGACAGACGGAAAGCATAGCGAATTTAAAAAAAAGAAAGACTGCTATGTCAACAGGCTGAGTGGTGGGACACAGAGCAAAGCTGCGGGCCTGTATCTGCAGAACGCAGACCTCTCCATGCATTTCCACACGCTTTTGAAGATTCATCCTTAAGAAATGCTACTCGCCCTTAATTGCATCCATCGGCTGACGCCCAATCCCTCCATTCTTCCTCTCCCCTCTCATCTCCCGCCTCTTCTCGACTCTCTTTTCCTCTCTCTCTATCCCCATATCGCTCCTCTCTTCCTGCTCTCCACCAAGCGTAGCCCTCTCTCAGACCACAAGTCTTTGCAAGCTGGTTTTTTACGACTTGTTCCTCATTAGCTGCCAGTCCTGCTGCTTAAGGGGATATGAATCCCTTTGATTGCACCTCTGAAACTCGTAAATGTGTATCTATATCGGAATGCAACAGCTAATCAAGATAATTGATAATGCATTTATTTGACGCTTGGCATGGAGAACCTCACTGAAGATATCTGTCTATAAAAGTAATTTCAGCAGCTATATTCCTTCAAATCGGGCTATTTTTATTTATATAGATATCTTGCACTAGAGCTGCAATTAAACATCTGCCAGTGTTGAACTTCAAATATATTGTGCAAACTGCATTGCATGTCAGTCAAAGGGAATGCAGCACAATCATCTAAAAAAAAAAAAAAAAAAAAAAAAGAAATTTTAGGTTTTAATTGAACAATAATTAAAAATAGAAATCGCATGCAGTGTGAAACACAACTAACTTGTACATTTATCTTCCTGTGACTGTGCCTTTTTCAGTTGAATGTTGTTTACGGGTTTGTGTCTCAGCATATGATATGCGGTCATGCTCGACTGCACGTGTTTGAGAGAGAAGTGCATTAAATGCAGTCTGAAGCTGAGCAGGACTGAGTATCTTAAAAATCTCCAGCCTGACTGAATTATTGCGGGCAACCAATCAAATTACACGGAATCAGAATGTCTGAGGAAGCAATGGCTGCCATCCAGTTCGCATTATCTGTTCAGTTTGTCTCTGTGCCTAATTTATCATGGAGAGCTGCTGACCAGGAGAATACATAAAGACTGCATCCTAGTTTGCATGCCGTGCATCCTAAATAGTATTCTAGATTAGAAATATTTAGTCCCCAAATTGTACTAAATTCCAAATAGTGTTGCATAAACTGTAAATTTTTACTAAATTTAAAGCTTGAGCAGGATGCACTTCAACAGTAACCATTATTTATTCCAAAAGATTAAGATTAACGTATCTAAATAAATTAATAGATTAGTAAAAATAATAAAAACAATACTGCTGGAGCTACTAAGTAATTTATTTAATAATAATTAATACCCCTACTTTGTAATAAATATCATAATTAGTATATTTAAAACAAAGTAAGCTAAATGAAATAGCTAAATGTATCTATTTATTTAAATAGTTTTGATTTTAGGACAAATATTATTAATCATATACAGAAAGTTGTATGTTTGGGGACAATGTGCAGTTAAGTGTCTTGCCTCTACTTTGTGTAAGATAAAACATTTAGGTGTACAACATGCATTTATATATTTTAGTACATATGCCAATTAAATGCAGCCTTTAAACTTATTGTTGAAGTTCGGTGACAGGCCAGATGACTTTCATCTGATGAGTATGCATGATAAAACATTACGTAATTAGTCTGTTTTGTGTTGCTGTGGCTGGACTCAAAGGTGAAGGGAGCGTCAGGCGGTCGATGTGAGCCAACTGTCATGAACCGACGGGTAACAGTGGGGATTATTATGAATGAAGAGAAATAGCTAATCTGAATATAGATTGGTCCCATCTGGTTTGGGTTGGCAACACTCGTCTGTAATTCGGTAAGCATCAGCACATCTGTGTGCTCTAATGAAACAAAAGGCCTGGGTGTGAAAAAGAAATAGAAAGACAAAGAGAAAGAGACAGATTGAGAGATTGTCAGTTCAAGAGCAGCAGGTGGGTCATGCATGTGTTAGGCTTGCTGTTTCAGTGGAGGACATCTATCTATCGCTCTCTCTTTCTCTATCTACAGTGTCTATCTAGCTATCTGTCATTCTGTCTATCAAAAAAACTTGCTCTGGTAAATATCTGTGAGGTGTTGTTTCACTCTGGACCCAGAGCTCATATGAGAGAGAATGTAACTGTCTAGCCCAAAAACAAACATTATAAGCACAGCACATCCTCTGGCTCTCCACTGAATGAGTATTACAGTGGCTTGACCCTCTGTCGGTGGCTGGATCACACAGCCAGCCCAACGCTACAGACCCACTTAAACATATTACAGCACTGCACTTCTGTCTTTCACTACATTTCCCCTTGGAAATGAAAAAGGAATGGGAGGAAAAACAATTCTTTTTGCTTTTTATTGCCATCTCTCCGCCTTTTTCTGGTGAAAAATGTAGCTGTGATTGGGAGGGACAGAATGTGCGTTTTTCCCTGGTTTTGAAATTACAAAACAATGAGAAAGAATGCAATAAGGCAGAGTCAGTTTAATTGTACTCGTTTTATATGAAATGTGTGTAGCACAGCCTATATATAACCTATAATAGCTGTACCAGGTTTGGTGTCATTATTTGAATACATAAAATGTGATTTTGGAAAAGAAAAAAAAATCTGTATGTTGTAAATTTTATGAAACGTTTTTTTCCCTTGTGTCTGCACACAGCTGATAGACGGGTTACTTTTGAGTTTCAGTTGTTTTGACCGAGGCATATATAATTTAACAGAATAAAATGTCAAAACCGATGATAGCAGTCAGTTCGGGGAGAAAGAGGATAGTGTTTCTTGTGAACCTATGTTTAAATAATTATATGGGTGTTTTGTAAGTAATTAAAGAGGCGGGAAAGATTGGTGACTCCCTCACAATACAGCCAAATTTTGCTCCGTTGAATCTTTGCTAAAATTACTAGATGAAACGTTCTTGTAATCACACAGTCTGCTTTCAGGAAACCCAACCCTTTACACACAACAAATAACACAATATCTAAAAGCCAGTGCTGTTTTATTATTTTTTTTTAAGGACCTCTATTTGCTCAAAAAAATAATGCAAAATCTGAATGTCAATGCTGAATGTCTGGTCTTGTTTGCGAGCTGATAATATTTCATTATACTGTGCGATATTTAGCGCTGGCTCTGAAATAGCTGCACCGTTTGCTCTGGCAAAAGGTAGAGCCACGCTGATTAAGATGGATTCACCAATCCAGCAAAGAGTATTAGACCGGGTTCAACACCTCCCAGAACCCCCCTCCTCATCTGAGCTGCGGTCACGTATAGGCACAGTTTCTGAAACTCGAAGATATTACTTTGGAAGTGTTAGGGCTGTGATTAGGGGTGAAAAAATGAAGAGAATTTTTCCTCTATTTCCGTCAGCTCCTCCATGCCGCCGTATGAACAGATAGCTCTGTGTGATGTCTTTGCTAGAGGACACAGAGAGTGACTCGAGTCCATTAAAATGATCATTGGGCCATTGAGTGTGTGAGAGAGCACTCCATCAGAGGCCCGCAGATTAACCCATTACAGTGGAGGCATGCGGGGCCCCTGGTAGGTGTGGGTATGTGCTGTGTGTGAGCGTCTCATGCTGCTCGCACCCTGGTTTCCTTAATGTCTTTCGTAATGATGTGTTCCTCACTGTATGTAGAAGTGCAGTATGCCGCATATTTCAGTTATTGCACTTATATAATAATAAATGCAAATGTACAGGCTCATAAATATTCTCATGCATAGCAAAGTCAAGAGGATATCACACTTGTTGCACGCACCGGTTACAAACCTCTATTTTTTCAGGTCCGATTAAAAAATATAAAAATAGAGTAATTTATTATGAGCCTAATTTTGCATTGAAACAAGCACGTTGTATCAAATATCATCTAAAAATGATGACTTTGCATGTGGTTAGTGAGTAAGATGCAGGTGTTTGCGGAATACCAGCACAACTGTGAATTTGCCCCAAGTGTGTTTTTGTAAATCCAGTCGCTCCCATTAAATTCTACTGTCTCTCTCACTGTTTCTGTCAGTGGTTAATGATGGGTGATAAGTCGCTCTTTGCAGAGCGGTTGTAATATTTAAGCGAGTTGATAACTGGCTGAGAGAGTGATTAGTGATACACATTGCACAGTAATTCCCTTTGAAATTCACCATGAAAGACACTTGTCTTTTATCTTTCCAAATGGCCTGTTATGTTATGGAGATGATGCCCTAAATGTATTCAAACTCTTAAGTTTTGCAAAAATAATGTGCCTGTGGTAACAGCCCCATAGTTGTCTTGTATGCACTGTTAAGTTTTGAGGCAGCCTCTGTTTTAGTCATTTACAAAGAGTATTTTCCATACAATTCAATGGTCTTTATTATAAAACAAAATACGTCTTATTCTGTATGCATCGCATTAGAAGTTCTCTTAAAATTGAAGCTATAGGCATCATTTCACATCAATTGAATTCTATATTAATGCACCAAGTTGCTGTGTTGCTTGGTAACCACAAACTGCCTACAGTTAGTCTAATGAACTATATTAGTTGGCAGAATTGTTTATTTCCACTAAGTAATATAGTCAATGTCAACAAAATATCCTCTTTGCATGAAAAACAGCTCCTCCCTGGAAGCTAAAAGTTTGCTGTTGACTCCAGTGTGCTTTTGTAATGTATTTATTATATTTACTGTTATCATGTATTTATATATAATTTAGGTAGCAAGTTTTTTTTTATTATTATTATTATATAATAAAAAGAAAAAAATAGAATAGAGGCAAGCTAGTGTTACAGGCCTTTTTTGCTTTTTGCTAATTGTATAGTAAATAAACAGGAAACAAAAAGATAGATTGCAAAAAGAATAGAGAATATAGTATTAGGTTTTGTGTGTGTGTGGGGGGGGGGTTTAAGAAAACAAGCAGTTAGTAAAGTTATTATTATTATTATTATTTGGCATGTTCCTCCAAAAATGAAAATGTTGTCGTCATTTACTCACCCTCAAGTTATTCCAAACCTGTATGCATTTCTTTTTTCTGTTAAAACTCAAAAAAAGCTATTTTGAAGAATATGGGTAACTAAACACTTGATGGTCCCCATTGACTTCCATTGTATGAAATAAAATACTATGGAAGTCAATGGGGACCATCAACTTGCAGCACTGGCTGCCCCCTGCTCCTGGAGTGTGTTCACGATATGTGTGTGTGTGTGTGTGTGTGTGTGTTCACTGCTGTGCATGTGCGCTTTGGATGGGTTAAATGCAGAGTACAACCTCGAAGTATGGGTCACCATACCTGACCACAAGTCATTAAACTTTCACTATCCCTTTAAAGCAGTTCTATTACATCTTCTAATCAAAGACTCTTTTCTTTCAAAAACATTATAGATGTTAATTAAAGATTATTGTTTTCTCGCTTTGGCAGCACATGACCCAGCCAGCATATTTCTACAATATCCAAACAGCGCAGCCATAGAACAGCACTATGGATATATATCATGGACATTCCCATTGGGACAACCTTGGGTTAAGTGCACAGTGGTGTTGACTCACAACCATTGAACCAAGAACCTTTGGCTACAACCCAAAGCCATAGCCACTACGCCACAGCCTCTTAAGGTAGATTTTATTATGATAAAGTCCTCAAGGATATGCTGAATTTGTAATCCTTGCTTCTAATGGCCACATGAGTCAGAGAATACTTCCCGTTGCTTTTGCAAACTCCATTTACCTGTAATCAACCATCCACACCGGAGTGGAGGACATTACACAGGCCATTTTCCTTCAGTTAGTGGCCCTTGAGAGAGAGGGAAAGGGTAGGTGAGGATCAGTCTTTGAGAATTACTGTATTTGTAGCTCACATGAGCAGAGAGAAGTGGAGAAGGAGAGGGCAAAGTTCACTGAGGAGACTCCTCCTGTGTCCTCCCACGGCTTGATGAGGTGACAATTCAAATCCCCCTTTAATTGCCCTTATACATAGCATCTGGATCCCTATCCTGAATGGATGAATGCATCTGTATGCATGGATGTATGTGTCATCAAGGTGGGATAAAAAGCTTCAGACTTTTTAAATTGGTTCACAGATGCTGTATGTCCTCTAACTAATGTTGGTAATCAGAGTCAGCTTCTCTGATGTACACCTGATTTAAAAGCCTGCAAAACGTATTTAGGGACTTGTGGGCATACTTTAGTTAAAGTTTTGCAAATAACTTGGTTTCGGGAGAAAACACTGTACTAGTAATCACACACAGCTGATAACTCGTTATCTAATCATCCCTGTTTGTTCGCGCCCAATCAAATCTCTCCCCTCCACTATAAATTCTCCTAGCTTCCATTTCCCAGCATCTCGCTTTTGTGCATCCCTCCTCCTCCCCTTCTCCCCCTTTTTTCCATTCAAATCTCACGCCTTTCCGGGGGGGCAAACAGTGAACGAGCCGAACGCCGAACTCTTGCCCTCACTAGGGTTCCATCCACTAGGGTTCGGAGTTCGGAGTTCTCCCGGCTCGCTCCCCAGACAGCTCGCCAAATTTCGCTTCATTATTATTACAAGGAAAGCGTGAACTCTTGAAAAGTCTTAAAGAGACGTTTTTTGAAGTCACATTAATAAACATTAATTGCAGAACATCAGAACAGAACAACAGAAAGCTCACTTAGTGGTATCTGCAAACAAATGAGCTTTTCTCAGACACAACTTCACATTTTTGAGCCACTTCAATTATGTTTAGACCAACCAGACTCATTGTCTTTTTTTATGCATGTATTCGCAGCGTCACATCTTTCAGAAATCATTCTAATATGCTGATATGGTGCTCAGAAATATTTCTTTTAATACTATTAATGTTAAAAAACAGTATGTGGAAACTTTTTTGATTGTTTGTTTGGTAATTTTTTTAAACAGTTTTTAGCAGAAATGTAAAAGTCTATCAATTTGATGCATCCTCACTAAATAAAAGTATTAATTTTATTTTAAAAATCCTTTTAAGCAGCAGTGCATGTTAAAATTATTCTGCCGTAATATACAGCTGCAGAGTCTTTTAAATGCCTATTAATAGAGTTCAAATTAATTTTTAGGCCCACATAGTGCAGCAGGTAAAAACTGTGCCATGCTAACCAGCCGAACCCTGACCCCTACAGACCAGCTACTATAATGTTACAGAAGGATTCCTCATGACATCACTTCCTGTTTTTGTCCGCTTAGTGCGAATCAGTGGCACTAAAGACTGACAGTGATGTGCTGTCCATAGCGAGTAGGGCTCATGCTACGTCATGTTTCTGGCGAGTGTGGAACTGCACTTTCACAAGTTCAAGGACAGCTCAGCGACAGACAGAGCCTGCACTGCTCTGTTATGACAGCTTTTCTCACACCTTAGCCACCAACAAGAATGTGTAGAAATCAGTCCTTAGCGCAGAGTTCCTCTCTCTCCCATCTTGCTGTCTCTGATCGGTCATACGGATGGATGCTGCGTTGGGGTGTAGCCCCCTAGCTACCTCCACCACTGAATGTGTGAGATTGTTGCCGGAGGCCATGCAGTCTTCTTGCATGCTTGACAGCTTGCCCACGTGTGTGTGTGTGTGTGTGTGTTGGGGTTCTTTCATTTGGGATGAGGGGTGCTGAGAGTGAGCTGTTTAGCTTTAACTGGATCTCATTTGTCAGAGACTGTCAGGCCTGCAGATGTCTGTGTCTCAGAGAGGTGCCTCCATAGATCCAGCCTGCTGCTTCCTGAAGAGACTTCAGCTCTACTCTCCGGCATGCAGTTGAAGAGAGGGAGTCTTCAGTCAAACTGGCACTCTTTCTCTCTTCCTCTCTCCCTGTCTGACTTTCTCTCCATTTCTCTCTCCCTCTATTTGCCAAACAGGTATCTCCTCGGCCAGCTCATTAAGACTCTTGATCATGCAGTAAAGTGTCTCGAGTGCATTGTCAAGCAGGTATTATTTGTCATGCTGTTGTTGTTTTTCTGTCCTCAGCTGCTGTTGTGGATTATTAACATGATAACGCTGTGGTGTTCTACAGATTACGTGTCTCCATTCTTTGTTTGAGACGCTTGGATCATAATGATGATGATAACACCCTTACAAAAAAAAGTAGCTGGCAGTTGCATGATTCATTGTTGGCATCAAATGGTAATGCTATAGGGCTTTGATTTATATTATGGTATTGCTAATTTGCATTTTCTTACAGTGGGGTTTAGCATTTAACACTGAAAATAGATCACGAATTTAAAATCTAATGTAAACCAGCTTAAAGTTTTTTTCTATATATATATATATATATATATATATATATTAAAGAAGTTCTAAAATTTCTTCTTTTGTTTTTTTTTTTTTGCTGAAATTGCTATGCTGATTATATACCAGTATTAATATATAGGCTATAGTGTTTTTTTAAACAATTACAATAACTAATGGTAATTTGCAGTATTGTAGTAATTTGATTGTATTTATTTATTTATTTAATGGTATTTCATAATACATAACATATAATAAATACATTTAATAAAAAATTTATTTCAATCAAAAGATTGATTCATTTATTTAAAAAAAGGAAATAAATAGTTCACCACATAAAAATATTAACTAATTTTTATGTTGTGAACTATTTATTTTTTGTCTTCCTTTATTTTATTTTATTTTATTTTATTTTATTTTATTATTTTTAACACTCTTTATTCTGAACTATATTTTGTTATAAACCATTTTTTTCCCACTATGATAGCCAAAAGTCTAGCCTAGTCAGGGCTCGAAATAAACTTAGGAGCACCAGCAAAAATTAATGACCACCACAACTACAAATGTATATTCAAAGATTTCTTTAATTTGAAAACAAATTTAGTGAAGGCGAGCTCTTCTTTGGCGAAAGTGTATGTGGTGTTGCCTGATGATGTCTGACCCTTCTCACATTTTGTATAAGAAATATTACATTTTGGCATTTTAGAAAGAATTCCAACTATAAAGTGTATTTGGATTAAATAATTGAATTGCAGAGAATTGAGTTTTGTGCATTTTTTAATTTTTTATATGGTGAGTGTGAAACACAAAGCACATCAGTTACACGATTTTATGGTAAAATGTGTTAATCGGGTCGGATCAAGAACAACGCACTGTCACTTTAATTCACCGTAAGCAGCTCAGCAAAAATAGCAACGTGCTGCTGCCCCGCCCCTGTGTACGGTGTGAAAGCTGTCATCCGTAAACATGGGCGCCGAAAAAAATATGCTGCTGATGCGTGCAGTGTGAAACCGGCGTTACAGTGAATGCAGTGCATAAAACCATTTTCATAGCAATATCGTGACACATTTTTGTAATAATAATTTCAACAGAATAGTTTGCATGCTCTATACATGTAGCATCCAGTTTGAATCGTCTAGTAAAACAGCATGGCTATGCGTTGTTAGTTATTCTAATCTTTAGCTAGATTGTGTGACAGAATGCTAATTCTATTTAGTGGTAAAATCACACAGATGTTGTGTTGTCTCTGGGCGGCAATCCATTGGCAGTGCAGTTATGGTAGAGCTGAGCTGTTTTGGGTGTGCTGCAGAAGATAACAGAGACAGAAGAGAACACACTAATGTGGTCGTAGTTTGAAATTAATTCACAGTAGTTTGCATCTTAACCGTGTCTGCTGGAATATACTGCTTTAGAATGCTTCTGTGGAGATAAAGTCACACTCATTTGTATGTATACATTTTCAACTATTTTGGTTAATGGTCGCCCTTGTTATCTCTACATTAAGAGTGTACTATAGCTTTTGTCTTATTCAGAAAATCAGATGTTTGCAAGTATAACAAGCAAGTCACTGAATCTTCATTCAAAGTGTTAATTCAAACCCACAACCGGGGTGACATCTTATAGGGCTTATGGGGGCTTATAATATTATATCCAATGTTTCTAAACTTCCGCTCTCTTTTAATTTCATGTTTGATATTTAATATACTAGGATTAGCGTGGAAGTGATATTTCTTTGCGCTGTGTCGCACACAATGTAAGACAAAAAAAACAAGTCACATGCTTTACGAATCAGTGCATGGAAGTGAAAGAAGACGATTTGTTCAGCACTAGTTCTTATTTTGGGAGGTCACACTGTGTTTGGCAGCATTTATGATTCATGACATTGTCAGAAACTTCAGGATCAGCATGTGTTTGTGTGACATTACCAGTGTTTGGATATATTCCTATCGAAGCGTGCTTTAGAATGCTTGTTTCGCTTTTGGTTAAGAGAGTGATATATTGACCGAAAAACAGATTGAAAGATTTTATATGTGGCCACAGACTTTATATAAACAGCGCGTGAAAAATCTGACACGTTTAAAACTTGCCTTCACTGTGTCGCCAGCAGATTTCATAAATTCAGAGCCGTTTTTCACACTTTGCAGATCAGTCCAGCAGTGAAAAACATACTGTAGCACATAAACAGCTTTTGTCTTTTTCTCCTAATCTGATGGTACAAGCATTTATAATCTTGACCGTATTATCGCATTCATTTAAGATGAGATCACCAGTCTTTCTGTGTGGCAAAAACTCAGTCAGGTCCGGATAACATTATCAGCATTCCTAACTATCACTGTGACAAATGAGCGCTTTGATCTTGTTAGATAAGCACCGAATTCATTTGTTTAATTAAAGCAGCCTGTCATGTGCTGGTGCGGAGGTCATTTTAAAAACTGTTGAAATTAGAGCAGGTAATTAAGTAGAGCTGTGATAAGGACCCCTGCGTGGAAGAACCGCATCTGCTGCTCGGAGAGAGAGGCTTCATCTCTCCCCTGGGCAATCCCTCAAGGTCACTGGCTTTATTAAAGTTAGCCAGCGCCAGCGTGATAAAATATTTTATGGACTTGTTGGACAGGAGAGGTTTTCAGGATAAATCTGCGCCCGTAGATGGCAGCGTCTTCGGGACAGAAGCAATTAGGATGCCCCCTGTTATCACGTCATTGAGGAGAACTTGTACGGCAACTAGCACCTTGACAAAGATATTTGTTTGGGCAATGGAGTGTGGCATTAATTATAAAAGGGTTTGATTAAAAAGTGTAGTACGGGAACGAGTGTCATTTATCCTGACACGTTTAGAGAGGGTCAAATTCAGGTTGGATCCAGCATCGCTTGTCCCGCAGGATGTTGAATATGAGCCCATTTTGTTTGGCTGCTCGGTGCACTCTTCCATTTAAGATTAGAAAGGCTTCCGAGTTTTTTCTGGGAAGCTGAGAGACCTCTGACAGAACCTGTGAGCGTGTCTCTGCCAGTGCGGTTACAGCTTTAAACTCCATTTATATTTGCTCATGTGATCAATGGAAAAAATCCATTAGAATTCATCATGAGAACATCAAATCCAGAATGTCTAATACTGAACCACCAATCAATATCAGCATCGTCGCAATTGGGACAGGTCCTTCCAGTCTTGATGGAAGTCATGTGCAAGGTTAAGAAAATGTATGGGGAAGCTAAAGTCAATCAAATGCTAACCTGGAGTCAAGTAGGATTCTCTGTGACATGTATGGATGTTTGTCTGTTTAAGTTTATTTATTTCGTAGTTTATTAATCAGATGCAAAAAGTATTTGTTTGCATAATAATACGTGTGTGTGTTCTGTGTATACTGTATTTATTATGTATATTTAAATAAACATTTAGTGTGTTTAAAAAATGCATGTATGTACATGTCTTTTTTTTATATTCTGATCATTTATATTACAAATAAATGTATTGACATACACACTGATCAAAAAAATAAAGGGAACACTTAGCACAATGTACTCCATGTCAATCACACTGAAATCAAACTGCCCACTTAGAAAAGCAACACTGATTGACAATCAATTTCACATGCTGTTGTGCAAATGAAATAGACAACAGGTGGAAATTATAGGCAATTAGCAAGACACTCCCAATAAAGGAGTGGTTCTGCAGGTGGTGACCACAGACCACTTCTCAGTTCCTGTGCTTTCTGGCTGATGTTTTGATGACTTTTGAATGCTGGCGGTGCTTTTACTCTAGTGGTAGCATGAGACTGAGTCTACAACCCACACAAGTGGCTCATGTAGTTCATCATTGCGAGCTGTGGCAAGAAGGTTTGCTGTGTCTGTCAGCGTAGTGTCCAGAGCATGGAGGCGCTACCAGGAGACAGGCCAGTACATCAGGAGATGTGAAGGAGACAGTAGGAGGGCAACAACCCAGCAGCAGGACCGCTACCTCCACCTTTGCACAAGGAGGAACAGGAGGAGCAGCGCCAGAGCCCTGCAAAATGACCTCTAGCAGACCACAAATGTGCATGTCTCTGCTCAAACGGTCAGAAACAGGTCCACAGGATGTTTTGCATCTGCCAGAGAACACCAAGATCGTCATATTTGCCACTGGAGGCCTGTGCTCTTCATAGATAAAAGCAGGTTCACACTGAGCACATGTGACAGACTCTGGAGACGCCGTGGAGAACGTTCTGCTGCCTGCAACATCCTCCAGCATTAAAAGGTTTGGCTGTGGCTCAGTAATGGTGTGGGGTAACATTTCTTTGGAGGGCTGCACAGCTCTCCATGTGCTCACCAGAGGTACCCTGACTGCCATTAGGTACCAAGATGAGATCCTCAGACCCCTTGTGAGACCATATGCCGGTGCGGTTGGCCTTGGGTTCCCCCTAAGCAAGACAATGCTAGACCTCATGTGGCTGGAGTACTGTATGTCAGCAGTTCCTGCAAGACGAAGACATTGATGCTATGGACTGGCCCACCCTTTCCCCCGACCTGAATCCAATTGAGCAAATCTAGGACATCATGTCTCGCTCCATCCAGCAACGCCACATAGCACCATAGACTGTCCAGGAGCTGGTAGATGATTTAGTCTGGGTCAGGAGCATGCCCAGGTGTTGTAGGGAGGTCATACAGGCACGTGGAGGCCACACACACTAGCCTCATTTTGACTGGTTTTAGGGAGTTTACATCAAAGTTGGATCAGCCTGTAGTGTGTTTTTCCACTTAATAAATTTGATTTCCATTGATATTGTTTGTGTTATTTTGTTGTCAGCACATTCAACTATGTAAAGAACAAAGTATTTAATAAGAATATTACATTCATTCCCTTTGTTGATGTTCCCTTAATTTTTTTGTTTTGAGCAGTGTGTATAAACATAACATATTTTTCTGAAATATATACAGTACATGCATTGCATTCACACACATGCATGCTATATAAACAAAAAACTTTTATTTTGGATGCGATTAATCACAATTAATCATTTAACAGCACCAGTTTATTTGTTTGTTTATCTTTTATAAACTGTGACCTTACCCTTTGACCTTTTTTTATTTCTTTGCCTTTAAATAACAGCAGTGATTTGACATATAGTGGCATTCTCCAGCTTACATACATATAAATTCTTCAAAAAATGTTTTGATTTCTTTCATTATTTAAGCACTAAGCTTTTAGATCTGTATTATCAAAGTATGCATGCTTTGTATAATTGTAATATTCAGTAGCTGTTGTGTTTGGTGCATTCATTGATCTGAGAGTCTCTGATGGCACACATCACACATCATCTTCAGGCTGAGCTCAAACAGGCTGTTAAATCAGGCTTTCAGGCCTGCAAGCTCACTCGAACACTCGTCTCTATGAAGTTAAGTGTGCCTCGTGTCTGTGTTTCCTGGATTCCTGCATAAGCTGCTGTTGATTCACTAAAACGAGACATGCTAAGTTTTTTCCTAACGTTATAAAATGAATAAAACTTTTATACCCAAAAGAGCCTTTTTCCCTTTATGTATGCTGGCATTTTTTCTGGTATGACCAGAATGTAGTCTATTGTGTTGTGTAGTTGTTTTACAGTATGATGACATTTTCTTTGGACTTCATATAAATAGCTCTGCATAAAGTCATAGACGTTTTTGTAAAAGGGATTTTAGTCTAAAAAGTTTGTGAAACTAAAACAATTTTTAGGCCTTTGACCCAATAACTAATTCGCATCGAGTTTGTTGATGGCTGGATGGCGTGTTGCCATCGTCTCCAAGAGCCCTTACGTGCGGGTCGCCCTCTGCCTCTCCCTTTTAGCACGCCTGCCATAACCGGGTCTGCCAGAGATCCCCTGCTGCACTGTTGCAGCCCCATACTAATTAATTGCCTTACTGCCTAATTACTAATACATCTCCCTCTTCACATCTCCTCACCACCTTCTCAGGCACCCGCCTGGAGGGCCGGCTCCACACGAGCATCGCCTGGCCCAACTGACACCCCAACTGACTAGACCAAGTGCCAGCCTGCTCCAGTCCTGAACTCTTTGAACTTGCATTTAAGGCATTTAGCAGATGCTCTTATCCAGAGCAACTCACAAAATATGCTTCAGCTTTGAGTCTGAGACTGTCAACAGATGGTAAGCGTGTAATTCTGAAAGTTGTCTGCTAATCGATGTCTTGCACATGGCCTAATACCACCATCTCCAGCCGTGAGACTCTCAATAGGCATAGATTTGGAAGGGGACAGAGGGGACATGACCCCAATATTTGAAAGGAAGTGCTTTGTCTCTGCAGCCATGTCTTCTTTGTTTGTTATTAATGTTGACTATGTTTTGAATCTCTAACAAAGGTCAGATGACCGAAACTATTGTATGCTTTGTTAGTTTTGAGTGGGATTTTTTTGGTAATTCTTGGTCCCGCTATTAACTACTTGCTTATTTAGCATTCCTAATATTAACATATTGGCTGTTTTATTATAAAGTATTCTGCCTGACCATATTTAACATACGTAATCCTAGCTAATACCTAAACTTAACAACTGCCTTATTGACAATTAATAAGCGGCAAAGTTAAATTTATTGAGGCAAAAATCTAAGTTAATAGTTAGAATTGGTGTAACCAAATTTTTTCCTTTTTTTGTTTACACTGCTATTCAGAAGTTTAAAGTTGTTTTGATTACAAAATAAAAATAATTAAAATCCAAATATTTTTGTAATGTTTAAAACAGATATGTTTTGTGGAAACTGTGATGCATTTAATTTTTCAGGTTTTGAATAGAAAGTTCAACAGAATTTATTTAAAATATATTTTTTAATATCTCTACTATCCATTTTCATCAGTTTATTAATTCCTATTATTTGATTTCTTTAAACAAATCTTACTGACTCCAAACATTCGAACATTCATTTGCTATTAGTGCTGAAATAATATTTTTTATGTTTATATAGTAATATCAGGCATGTTACAAATTTATCTCCAGTTGTTGATCCATATATTAAGCACCATTTCTCCTGTAGGTTGAATTTCTCTACATTTTGTCTTTCTCTCTTCACTCTCTTTGTACTTTTGTGATCTCTTTCTCTTGCTTTCTGTTTTTCTCTGGTATCATATGGTAGTTCTGGTTAGAATTCTCTGCACTGCTCTTTGTTTGGGTACATAAATCATAAGACCTGCAGCTGCACCGCAAAGGTCACTTCAAATCTCAAGTAAAATGAAGTAGAGCCCAGAGGGAGAGGACCTCCTAGTGCCAGCACGCTGCTTCCTTGCTGTCGAGTGTGTGTGTGTGTAAGGTGAGGGGCTAAAACTCAAAGAGAAATGTGAATGGAGTGAATCCAGCAAATCTCACATGCTCCTGTGCCCGCAGGAAAAGAGAGAGAGAAAGAGAAAGACTCCTTTTCCATCAAAATAGTGCCGGTGCTCATGTCAGAGCCAGTGCTGAATCTCTCTCAGATCTGGACTCTCTCTCTCTCTCTCTCTCTCTCTCTATATATATATATATATAGTTATTATATAAGTGTGTGTTTATATATTCTGTAGCATCCAAATAGCAAGAGAGCACATTTTTAAAGCTGGGTTGGTACAGTGTCAGAGTTGAGTTGTTATGAGACCTCGGGGTCAGCGCTGAATGTTCTTGCCACTCTGTGATTCAAAACTCCATTTTCAAGGCCACAGAAGCAAATCCTCCCGTTCAGCTGCATGTAAAGGGGAGGAGAAAGAGTAGAGCAAGAGAGACAGGTGTGCATCCTCACCCGGTCCATCTCCTTCATCAGCCCATGACAGCTTTATGATGAGAGCTGTTTCAATCATGCTCACACGTCACTGCATCAGTGTCACCCATACTCACATATACAGTACATGTACATAAAGAGTTCCATTTCTGAATTATTTTAAAGACATCTCTTATGCTCATAAAAAAAAATATGAATTTTTACCTTATAAAACTGAAATGTTAAAACAGTTGTCCTGCTTCTTAATATTTTAGTGTAAACTGTGATGCATTGAATTGTTCAGGCTTCTTTAATGAAGTTAGTTCAACAGAACAGAATGTATTGAAAATATTTATTTTAGATATCTATTCTGTTTCAAAATCCTGTAAAGAGTGGCAAATTCAATCGAATATAAATGCAGCCAATACTTAAATTCAGAATGTTGTACACAAGTGAAGCTTCCACACACACAACAAGAGAGCTGCAGCGGTAACACAGGGACACAGGCCCAGAGAGAGCTCTGACAAGCAGAGAATGAAGATTAAAACCACTGCAGGACACAAATTCTGCCGCGTGATTGTGTGTATGTGTGCTTTATGAGAGCAGGGGAAAATGCTCCAAAGCGTTTTCCAGTTTGTGTGTGTGTCTGGCTTCGACCGGCAAAGAAAAATTGTGGTCACGAACTCTCCGCTCTCCATTTTCCAGTTGTGAACTGTTATTTCTTACAGAGTAAGCACTAACTTGCCGTAACAATCCACCCATATCTCTGCAGTACCAATCCCAGCATTCAGTTCAATACGGAGCGAAGCCCCTCCCTTGCATGAATGAACAATAGGGCCCGAGCAGGGAGGGCGTGGAGCCATGCAGCCTCAGTGGGTTTAAATGAAAGTCATCCAGTGCATGCAGGAAGTCATAAGCAGACAGTGAAGAATGGCAGTGCTGTAATCTCTCTGCTGGGGAGCGGGACGGGATGGCGGCCAGCCGTAGTCAGCAAGCCGGGGAAACGCGACTGCGGCAGCGCAGGCTCAGCTGTGATCATTGTGTGTGCTTACTCGTTTCAGCGCGTGTTTGTCAAGCTCAGGTGTGGGCTATTACAGAAATGTGTGTTACACTGAGTGAAGGTGGCAGAGGCACCTGCTCTGTTTGAATGTTCCGTCTGTTTGATCTTAGGCCTGGAGCCCCACACACATGCACACCTCTCCTGGGGCTCTGTGTGGGTGAATCATACCAAAACATGCCCAGTTTTACCCTAACAAAAAAAAAAAGAAAAAAGGGAAGTATATTTTGCATAACAATTTTTTTTTTTGTTGAGTGATGGGTTTTTGGAAATTCACATTGTTCTTAAAATAATAGTTCAAACAGAAATGAAAATTCTGCATTGACTTGTGTTTCCCCCTTGTGTTGTTTCAAACCCGTAAGAATCTGGTTAGACCTTGAAACACTTATCTGTCTGTCCATCTGTCCATATAACCAAAACTTAGATGAACCAAACATGACATTATTATTAATAAACATCTTATTCCATATGAGTTGTGCTCTTTAATCCAAGTATTGTGAAGCGAAATTGTCACTTTATATGATAAACAGATTCAATTTGGAAAATTCATGGCATATTTTTTTTTCTTTTTTGCATGAACAAGCTCTTCATGGTGATTTACTAAAGCTTCTTAAAAATGTTCTTTACAGCGATCTCAAAGGAGAATCATTTTTCAAATGTGAGAGGTTCTTTATGGAACTATTTAGACAAAAAGTTTCTTCTGTGGCATCCTGAAGCAACTTTGTTTTTGGATTATACTGGATTCTCTGTACTATACCTAAAATAAAATTCAATTAAATGCTTCAAACTTTAAAAGTCTTACACAAAATGTATTTTATTTAATTTAATTTAAATGGATCAACTGGCAAGTGTAAGTACTTTTTTCTTTTTCTGTTATTTTGTTGTTATTCCTCAATAAGGAGGTACAAATATAAAATAAAAATGCTCTAAAAATCAATAGTAATATATAAAAAACAAAATAACAAAATATACTTTAAATTAAATTAAATTACATATCATTTTTCCACTTCATCTTAATGAAAATAAAGCATTTTTGAAATATATATAGGAATATGAATATATTGTCACAATGCAGAAAATCTTAAGACTTTTTGCTTTACTTTGAGGTGAATGGATGTTCTTGACTGGCTTTATGATTTACTCATATTGTGTGTGGTGTGTGTGTGTAGGTCTTTGCATTGCCTCTGAATTAAGTGTATTTTCTTAACCTCTAGGTTTCCCTAACACTCGAAGTTAATCAGATTCTAGATCACATTTTATCATCAGCAAGAATAATTCATTCGACCTGGGTCCTTTTTTTCCCTTCTTTTTTTTTTTTTAATAAACTTGAATTTCCCTCCCCCTGAATCAATTCATCTGGTTGACCTGGGGTGATTTTTTATAAAGCTTACCGGTGCCCATTAAGGTTCTGCGGCATGTGTGAAAGATCTCAGTAGGTTTGAGAGAGGAGCGTGTGGTCACTGTATAGCTCGAAGTCTTCCCCTGGATCCACTAATGCGGTTCTCCTTCTCTCTCTCTCTCTTTTCTCTCCTCTAGACACAAATAAATAAGTGATATTTTCATTAATCCTTGCCTTCCTTCAAAATAATATGGTGGCTACTTCATAAAACATTGATGCCAATCTTTCATTATTCATTTTGGGGGTCCTGTTCTTTCGTTCCTGAAAGGAAATGAGAAATGTGGGGTGGGGGGGATGGGGGTAGACACAGAGTGACAGACTAGAGGCAAGGGAAGGATAACATGGTGGATGACAAGGCCAGGCAGAGTGGCGTTTTTGCATTATGTTTTATCTCCGTTCTGGCTGAATGCCATTTCCTGCCGTGTTGGAGCTTATAGCTCAGGCAGGACTGAGTAGCGAAGTGTGGAGAGGGAACACATATCCCAAACATATTTTCAGATTAACGAGAGCCCTGATCGCTGAGACGCGAACATTTGAACTTGTATGCAATAATAAACACGAATGCCAATATACTCAATACAGTGGATCTTCCACTCTATGTGTTTTACACGAACGCTTTATTGAAGGAAAGATACTGATACATGCATCCCATATCCCGTTTACATCTCATTTGTGGTTAGCCTAATGGATGCATGTATGGAGTACATAAAAGGTCACTTTTTCCCCTTTCCCATGGCCCTTTGCCTTCATTAAAGCCCTCCATGAAAGCCTTCCCTATTGATTTGTGAGTTTCTCAAGGATGCACTTTGAACTCTCCACCATTATATAGAGATAATGGTTGTTTGCATGTAGTTTAGACCAGCTACATGTGATTTGCGGCCCCTGAGGTAACCATTTTGACGGTCGCGTGGCAGAAAACACCGCTGGAACGAGAATAGGTGTATGTGCTTTTGATAATGAGCACCTAATTTGCTAATGATGCTAAATGACAAGGATGGCAAACCATCCGTCAAGCTGTTCAGCTGAAAGAATGGACGAATAGGTCCTGTAAAAATGAGGGATATTAGAACTATGGAGTCTATGTTATCAAGCCCAACCAGAGCTCAGGGCCATTGCTGGAGATGAAGGACCTTATATGCTTAATTAGCCAGTGGTTTGGGGGACAACAGGTCAGAAATGATTTATACTATTTGTGATTTCAAAAATGAGTTCTTCCTTTCTGAATTAGAGAGAAATGTTTTCCGTATCGACCTGCGAGGTGACGAAAATATTTCTGCAAAATTTCCAGTAATAATAGTAAAGGTTAATTACTCTTTCTTTTTTTCCCCTCCTGTGTAATTACTTTAAGTACAGTTTCACAGCACAAAGGGAAAAGCTTATTAGCACGGGCTAATTAGCACAACACCGTCACATTTTCACGAAATCGCACATATCATAAAGAAAAAGATTCTTTAGCTCCACCAGCAGCGTATGCAATTATTCTCTGATTCGTGCGTGTTCCAACAACAAACCAACATTATTGACTTTATAAGCGGTTTCGATCCCCGCCGCATCAGCTTCATCAATCGCCCAGACTCTTAGCAGATGCTTGGCTGTACTTTACATCCGGAAGACGGAGCGGAGGAGGGAGAGAAGGAGAGGTTATACTCAGTCAAACCCTGCACGTACCTGCCCGGCGTGCGGCAAGCCGTTATGAATTTGCATGCAGAGGTGCTATATGTGTAAATGGCTTTGTAGAGCTCCATCGCGCTGAGTGATTTACCTTTACTGCATAATGCCGCAGTTCCAGCTTCTCCTTCGCCGTTTGCAGCCAAAGTTCTCCCTCTCTCCTCAGTAAGTAGTAATCTGTCACTCGTCTAATACAAGAATGAGAGACAGAAAGCAGGGAAGTCGCCATTTTAATCTCTCAAGCAGAAATTAAAGCCCACGCGACGTCCTCTGGCGAGCTCATAGAGGAAGAATTACAATCGGCTTTACTGATCTACGTAACAGTACTTTACTAATCGCTTTCTATCAGTTAACTGTTTCAATTGTTTTCTCTCCGTGAGCATTTTTACTATTTTCTGCTGAGTTGTAATGCACTTTTTTAATAGTTGGTTTGACTTTTACCAAGTCAGTTTCATAAATACAGAGACTGTGTGCGTGTAGCTGGTCGCATGGCCAGTACCCAGCTGCCCCTGTTTTCACACTTGCCTCCACACGCATACACCTGTCAATCAAACACATTTGCTGAGGTGCCACTAGACATCTGAGACTCTCTGGTTCCTTGTTTGCCTTGTTTTGTACCTCATGTTGTTCTCTCCTCCTGAGTGCAAATCCACTAAACTTCTTCACACGCCACTTTTCGTTTTCGATGGATCTTGTCACAACTGTTGCATTCAGATCAAATCTATAAACATATTTACTGACATACAGTGCAGTTTAAGACTTACTGATATAAAAATTGTGATTAAACTTTATTTGGAGTACTACTTAACATTAAGCTTAAATTTAGTTTTAATGTCACTGACACTTTTGATACCGATTGTATCTTTTAAAGATTTTTAAAGTATACCTGAAGTATTGTTACACTAATTTGACCTTAGCACAATCAAATATACTTCAGTATACAGTTTCTTTAGTTGGATTACAGTACTGAAATTTGTCAGATTGTAAGTATATCATTTTAGTATAAAAAATATTGCAGGTTATTTTTATTAAGTACATTAATATGTAAATGTATTTGTGGTATACTTAGCATGGTATAATTGTTTTTCCATTTCTTTTATTACTCGGGTATGAAATATGTTTAAATTGACATGAATTTATTATAGAAATTAGAATAAGATTTCTGATAAAAAAAGAAAATGTATATTTTCCCAGTGCAAAACATATTTCTTTTGATTTTGTGGTGAAATTTTACCATTTTATTTTCATCAGATAAATACAGATAATAATATAATAATAAACTAATATTATTAACAATAATATAATGATAATTAAGCTAATTAAAAATGTTTTACCTAAAACAGGTGTGTTTCCATTACAGATTTACAGATTACAGATTTGCACAAAACATAAATTTTATGAGTGTTGAAAAAAATATTGTGAAATGAGGGCTTTTGGGTAATCAGATTGCCTGGAAACACCTTGTGTGAGCGTAAAAATTGTTTTGTGTTAAATAGAAGCTTTTTGTGAAATTGCTGCATATCTAATTAGGCTAATTTTCAAATCCCATTTTTTATTGGTGCAGTTTAAAGTGTAATGGAAACGTAGCTAATGAATCTGCACCAAAAAAACTGTAAGGCACAGGACCATTTTACCATCTCTCTTTGCCTTTAAAAACAGGTTGTTTTTGCTATATGTAAATGACCTCTGTTCTGATCCTATCTCTACCACCATTTGCATCAATGTCATAACCGTTGTCAGTTTTAACAGGTAGTCAGGGTGGATTGGGAAGTATCTGTGTGGACAGTGGGTTTACATAGTAAATTTATCTTCTCTATTTCCTACAAATTAAATAATTTAGCATGATAAGTGACACTTTATTTTGTAATGAGTGGTAAAACAGCAAAGCTGTGTGGAATCCTGCGTGTCCAGCCCTCACAGGGACATGGCCGGTTGGCTAAGATGTTGTTCACTGGATGTAATTGAGACGTTTCAAAGCCTTCAGTGTGGCGTGTGGCACTAAGGGACAGGCCAAGAGCTCATGGGGAAAAGAGAGCATAGTGCTGTCTGTCTGCCTGAGACAAGATGGCTTGGGTCAATTCAGTAAACACCATGACCAATATACCCCCAAACATACATACCTCCCCACAACTTCCCCTCTGCCCCTGCACCCGCACACACTCCCTCTGAGAGCCTGTGGCGGGGAAGTTAATTGGCAGCATCTGCTGTCTAGGAGGCGGCGTACCCTCCCAAACCCCCGGGCATCTGGAGACACCAGCCTGGCTGTAGGCACCAAAAGTGATGGAGGGTGGACGGGGTAGAGAGAGAGAAGCAGAGATGCAGAGAGCAAACTTGCAGCTGGCACTCTCGCCAGCGGGGATGTGGTCAGACAGGCTGGCAAGCTGTGCCAGGCAGGGACGCCCCCAAGGGACAGATGGTTTACAGATCTGGACAGGATGCAAGGAGAGAGAGAGAGAGAGAGAGAGATGAGATCCTGACAAATGCAAAAAATGACTTGCTTTAAAGATTAAAATGCAGCACTTAGAATTTGGCAGTATAATTAATTTTACACAAATAGGGCAAACCATCTAAATTCTCATTTTTTGATAGTTCTAGGCCTTAGTCTTTCAGGAGTTATAGAAGCATTACTGAGATGAATGATGCTGATATAGATTTGTATGCCGTAGAAGAATTGATTAATATGCTGTGAAATTGTTTAGTGTAGTGTAGGATAGTGAAAGTTGCACGACACAAGATTCTGAGTAACTGGAAATTTAAAGTATAGCTTTGTAGATTTTGAACAGTGCGATCTATTAACCAACCCAATCGATTCTGCTTTTTAAATATGGTGTAAAATAGGTTTCAGTGAAAAGCCTGTTTCTGCCACTGAATAAAAAATAAAAAATAAAGTTAATAAACCTTTTTATCCCACAATTCTGACTTTTATTTATTTTTTTGTGATAATTGTGAGAAAAAAATGGAATTACTTTATTTTTAGAAAATGTCAGAATTTATTTCCCCCATAGTGCATATAGCAAATTCTAAAATGTACATTTCTGAGAAAAAAGTTGCGGATATTAAATGTGATTAAAAAAATTTAAATCTTTGACTCTTTTTTTTCTCAAAATTGAAAGTTAATTCTGCAATTCTGACGTTATGACTCAAAATTGCTTAATTTTATCTAAACAATGTGGACAATTTTACTCACAATTGTGTACATGTCACAATAGAGAAAAAAATATATATATACAATATATATTTTTATTTAATTAATTCATTCATTCTATGACAGAAACCAGCTTCCATACTTCACACTTCTTTTATAGCCCATCCATTGGTAGATAGTGGTCAAAATATGACGCTGCATAGTTGTAATTGCCTGTTTTAACCTCAGAAATTAACTGGTCATTTAACTGGATTTGTGCAGGCACTGTATTAGGCCCCCTAATTTCTCTCATTGAGATTTCTACAAGTAGTCCATCTTTTCTTCCTCTACTGTGTCTGCTTTGAGTCACCAGCCCTCTGACCTTCATCCGGCTTTTACCGCTGTCTTGCGCTGATATCACTTCCTTTGAGACCTTATTTAGCCGAGTGTGTCATTGTTTTGATCTTGCAGAAGTCACCTTGTGTGGTATTGGACAAAAAAACACAGCTGACATCATCACCGTCCCTGCTTACATTACAATATGTAATGTAATACAACATCACAGACTTACTAGCATGCCTTGACATCATTCAGGCCAAATCCAGCTGCCCATTCATCTCATAAAAACAGATCTACTTATTAATATGAAACCCTTAGTGTTCAGCTAATGTACAACTGTGGTTTTTTTTTCCCAGAAGGCATTATTAGATTACGCAGTTGAAAACTCCTCTTGCACGCCAGCGTATATGAACACTTTTCCTGTTGACTGTGAGAAAGACAAATCAGAAGTGATGTTGTGTAGGGTTTATGAGGAGAGTAAACCCTATCTCTGTCTGCTCTCAGCATCTTAACACCAGGGCTGCCTGGGGCTACATTAGCCGGCGGCCTGTACCCTACGATACTACTTCCTGCTGTACAAACTCAACCTGGACCTAATGCTCACATCTAATGGAACTAATGTGGATGGATTTCAGCTTGTATCTCTGCCATCTTCCTCATCCCTCTGTTTTTCCATCTCTCAGAGCCATCTCTATCAGTGTTTCTGTGTGTGTATGTACATGTGTGTGTGAGTGGAGTAGAGATGGAGTGCAGACTGGCGCCAGGCTGTCTCCTTGGGTCCACTCCACCTACTCTGCTGATGCAGTCAGCCAACACATCTCAGCCATCCCCTGGGAAAGAGGAATAGAGGAAGAGAGGGAAAAGAGACGGCACACCTGCATCAAAGCATCCCTTTTTCTCCCCCCCACCCAACATTTTCGTACTGTGTTTTTATCATGTGAAGTGTTAGATCTCACTAAGAACATGAGTCATCATGCCAATAATCAAGCTTTTATGTTCTGGTTTTCTTATAAACAAATATTAATATTAGTTCTGGGCAATAATTAAGTGCAAACAGTAGCATTCAAAATTTATGTTTTTTTTTATAGTATAAAAACACAATATTAATACTATTACTAATACTGACTGTAGTATTTTAATAGCAGTAAATTGCCGTAAAATTACCAGAAGGACTTTACCAGCAAGTACAAAAATGTGCTGTTTTAGTAATATATAATGCAATTTTCATTATTTAAAAAAATCTATATCAAATCTAAAATAAAAAAAAATAATATATATAATATAATTTGTTAATCATCTTTTTTTGTTGTTGTGGTGTTTTTACAGTATGTATCACATTGCTAGGCGTTTCTGGGTGGTTGTTTGGTGTTTTCTAGGTTGTTAGGTGACACTCAAGCATCTGTGTGTTTGTCCTGTTTTCTACTGTAGATGGGACTTGAGTCGTATAACTTCTTGTGACCGGCAATCAGATAGTTGGATGAATTTTGATGGAGTTTACACTGTTGTGGGTCCCATGTGATTATAGATATAATGAATATTCGTTACATCTCATGTGATTCACTTGTATAGCAAAAAGTAATGCATTTAAAATACATTTACATTTGTTTACTTATTTACTGACATTTCGCACGAGACTTCTAATTAAACTTTATTTGGAGTACTACTTGCGCACAATCCACATATCTTAATATTAAACCTAAAATGTCTTTATTGATGAGGATTACATGATCTTTGAATAATATCAGTCTTAAAATGCGAGTTTAAAAGTACAGTTCCACGTTAGCACAATCAAATATACTTCCATATATCTTTAGTTGGATCCTCATGATCGAAGGCACCACTCATGTCCACAGCACAAATGCTTGCATCACTAATGGTGACTTCCAAACAGGTTATCCAAATCCAATCTGTTATTGTTCGGACAAACAGGTAGTCCCAACCCAAAAAACACACCAGAAGTTGACACGTTAAACCACTCAAAACAAGCCAAATATTTAGCAATCGCCATAAGGATGCAGTGTTTACAGTCTTTGGGGAAATTATTCTATGAATAGCGTACTTATTGCACAGGATAGCAAAAGGCATTTCAACATTACCTTCACGTAAACAGCAGAGTAGCTTTTTACTCAAATAACTAAATGTGTGTAATGGGAAGTCTGACGACACCGTCTGTGCCCTCACAATCTCAGACGTCCCAGAAGGCCACGGGGTACTCAGGTGGGGAAAGCCGACAAAACCATGGAAAACCAACACGTAAACATACACACAGACATTCACACCAGGGCACCTCTTAGACGTCACCCTGTCTGGCTGTTATTACCCTCTTTTCTCTAATGCACACCTGCCTCCACCTCCTACAGTCTGCGTATGGATGTGTGTAAGTGCCCTGTGTGATTTCTGCCCCTGTGCCCCATGAGGGGGCATGGCGCCATGTTGACTGGTTCATAGGGCTCATCTGCTCTATGATAATTACCCCAGACATCCCTAAGCGCAGCAGGGCAGCTACTTACCACTGTGGGGTCACACTTATGCAAACACACACATACACAAGCATTATATTATGTTAGCTACTGCTGTATGAGGCTCGCTATAGTTTGATCACTACACACACACACACACACACACACACACACACACACACTATTATGCTGCTGCTACAGATGGGATGAGCCACCTGGGACATTGCAGCCCCGCGATGGGGTGTTGTGGAGTATTTTACTGATGACGCATTAGTGAGTGAAAGAGGGAGATCACATGAGCCTCATTGTGTGCAGGCAGACTGGGTGTGGCCCATATTTTTCCACCCTTTTTATAAGTGTGATGTAAGATGAGTCATTTTGGATTAAAGGGTGGGTCAATTCTTTAAGGCCCTAAACACAAGATCTGTGGCCATCTACTGGCCAAGCAAAGAGTTTTCTGTCAGCCAGTGCTTTCTGTTATACATTCGTTCACCTTTTGTAAAGTGAAGATACTAAATGTGGAGGTGCATTTATTTGATCAAAAATACAGTAAAAATAGTAATGTTGCAAAATATTACTACTATTTAAAATAACTTGAAATGTAAGTAAAGTGTCTACTTTTTAAGGTTTTTATTTAAGTTTTTGGGTCAACAACAATTTAAAGCACTATTACACTTATTATTTTATGGTTAAACCCTTTCTCGTAATTGAATTCTATATATATATATATAATGTGATTAGTTAAATTTGCATGCTCTGGTGATTGACTCAATAAGTTAAATGAGGTAAGATCCAGATTTCAAATCACATACTTCTGAACAGTTCTGCACCAGTTGAGCAACTGCCATTGAGATGAATGAGACTGTTAATGGTTAGCTTTTGTCATGCATTATAGACATCTTTGAATGTATGTGTTATTAGGTAATGGTATGGATTTTGGATTCAAGCGTTTTTTGTCTTTTAAATTTCAGTGCATTTATGTTCCTGCGATTGCATGGTTAGCGCTTCAGGCTCTTGAAGTTGATTCGTAATGAGAATCTGTGCTGTTGACCCTCTGCCTGTTCTCTCTGTCTGTGGATGTTGCTTCTTATAGCATCACTATAGACACTATAGGGAAATCTCATCTCTTCCCACACACAGCCAGTGACAGGGTCCGCACTAGCCACCTGCACACTGCTGGAGCCATCCGGTAACCAATTATCTAAAGATTACTGTTTTCATGTTTGTTCGAATTTCCTTGCGCTTGTTTGTTTTCATTTATTTAGTGCCCATTCATTTCCATCCATTTGCATATGGGCCTCAGTTGTTAAATGTCCATAAACCTTAGAGACAGAAGCTTTTCACCCTTTCATGTTTATAGTCTGTAACAGCCCCAGATCATAATTTGTTCCATGTACACTTGTGAGTCAAGCTCATAACTATGTTTCCAAAGTTGTTTGAAATCTGACCGACCTGCCAGGTGTGCACACTGTCTCCAGCAAGCAAGAGAAATGAGCAATATGCATAGAAAGACAGATGATGTGTATGCCTGAATAATAGGGCAAGATGGTGGAAGATGCTGCTGTTTAAAAACTCTTTTTTTAAATATAAGTAAACATTCTATTTACATTTATTTATTTTAACAATTTAGTTGAACAACTGAATGATGGTCAAATCAAATAACATAATCCCTTAAAGCTGAAGTTATTAATTATTTATAGGCCTATTTATAGGCCCACATGTTGTAGACTAATTATACAGATTAAACTCTTCCCCAATTTGCCCTATAGGTTATGTTGAATAATGAGCATGTTTTAAATGTGCGTCTAATTAATGGAATCCTTAAATAATTACTTAATGAATTATAATAATGGTTAAATTAAATTATACAAATGCCAACATATTTTTTTTTAGATCATTTACCTTAGACTGTTCAGATCTTATTTGTTGATGTTCAGATGTGGTTTAGTATAGTTAATTAAAACTATAAATGAGTAAAAACATATTTTATTTCAATCATTAGTCATGGCAAAAATGTACATTTTCCTTAAGTGTAACTTAAAATACTAAAAATAACTCAAACATATAGACACATTAAAAATATAATAATAATAATAATAATAATTCTATTAACATTATATTTGAAATTAAGAGCCAAGGGTAAGATGATCTTGCAGTCGACATAGTCTGTGATTAGCTTTGTGAAGTGTGCCCCATAATGCCGACTCCACGACAGTAAGCTGAACGGTGAGTGTCTAAAAGTGTGCAAGTTCCTGTTCTGCAGGAGTAAAATAAAAGGGCCTGTCCTTTATGTCAGGAAGTGTTTGCACCAGCCAGTGCAGCATTAACGTGCCCTATGCAGAGCTACCCTATTGATTAACCACTTACCGTTTAGCCTTTATAGCTCTTATAGCCTTTGGTGCAACTTTTTGTATTTTGTTCAATAGTAATGAGTGGCAAATCTCTCCAGCGCCCCTGTACGCAGGCCGCTTAATCTCAAAGCTAATCTGAACAGAGACACACCCGGGATATCTGTATCCTTTCTCCGTTTAGTTTTTAAGACAGGCCAACGTGTGGTAGTGCATCTGAATGTGCCATTTGCCGTCCAAATGTTCTAGTATTATATGCCCAATATCACCCCAGAGGTGCCCGTACGCTCTTTTTGGCGGGCAGCAGTCGTAAAGAGCGCTAGGTTGGAATATATTAGCCTGAGAGTTTGTCTCTTTCTCTCTCTCAGGGGTGTACGTTTATGATCTGAGCTGTAATGAGTGGATGATTTACGAGCTGTGAAGGCAGTATGATGGCCAGGGCTCTTAGCGCTAATATTACACGTGTCCCCCTGTGCTTGTGAAGAGCACTGCATCTCAGACTCAAACATTCGTGTGTGTGTGTGTGTGTGTGTGTGTGTGTGTGTGTGTGTTCTTAATTCATGCACTTGGCATGTTCAGCCATGATACCACTTAATAGACAAGCTCATGCTATTCTGCAGAATTCATAAACACTTGAGCTCAATTTCAGCTATGCGTTTCAATCTAGTGAGGGTAGTAGATCACGATAGACTCTGTAATCTGTCACTGCTTATTAAAGACAGTAAACCCCTATAGGCTCACTTAGCATCAGTAAAATAAAATGCTGTGCTGTAATCAATATTAGGAGCCTCTTGTAATTCATTTTTGTGCTGGTGCCTTCTTAGAATGAGACTAATGTAAAAAGTCTAGGAGATGTTAAACATTGAAACTTTGAAGCAATTTTCATTGAGAATTGATATAAACTTTAATGGACTTTCTTCAAACAGAAAAATATACTTTGTACCAGGTTTTATAAAATAGTTTTCATAGACATAGAATATTGTTTATTAGTAATTTGTTTCCATTGACTCAAATTCTAAAATATAGATGGGAACAATTAACTTGTATATTTTTTCTATTATTGAATAAATGAAAAAAAAAATATTGTTTTTATATTATTTATATTGTTAAGAAACAGCTTAATTCGTTTCCAGAGATTAAGTTTATACAAGCAAAAAGCAGCATAAACATCAGAAGGTGTGGATTCATATCAAATCACATTGTGCGAAAACAGGGAAAAACATAAGCTATATATAAAAGAAATAAATAGACCCATATGCAAAATATATTTTTCTAAATAAATAATAAATTAACAAAACAAAAGGAAAAAAAGAACTGCAACAAGTAGCAGTCTTTATGCAGAATTTCAGTTAATTTCTGTGATTCGTAGTAATAAAATATTTAAAATGTGTTAATTTTATATAACATATATAATATATAAATATATACTCTTAAATTAAAGGCCTCTTGAGAAAGTGGCATCCAATTTGTTTCCTTAATTTACAAAAGCACAACTGTTTTTACTGTGAATGTACACAAAAAAAATAAATATTTGGAATAGTTTCGAACAATGCCTTATTCTTGAACAAGTGTAGTAAGCTGTTTCCACATTTCCAGGAAAAAAAAAATCAAGTGATCCTGCCGGCGCCTCACGCAGCTATGCATTACTAACTAGACACCTTTCATCTTCAGAACAAAATTAATACATTATACATTTTAACGTATTAAAGCAACATCGAATTGAGATATTCAGATATATGACACATTAGAAATGTTATGAATAAATTCCATCAGCTATATCGGTAAAGAAAAGAAAACCTTTTGAAGCGCTGTGTATTTCAGCTGAAAGCACCTTAATTTTTTTATGCATTTAAACCCCCTCTAGAGCCTGCTCGTCTCACCTTTATTCATAGGGTGGGGGAAGAGAAAGGTGGTTTGAGCAGTGTAGCTAAAAAAGGGACACCAATAACACCCTCTCTTTAACAATTGTGAGGTTAGTTCTTGCAGTTTTAAGGGTTGCTATAGAACTTGGGGGTTGGGGTGATTATTCTCTTTTTTTCTGATAATATCTTAGAAATTTTCTTTTTAATTTTTTTTTTTTTTACATGGCACTAAAATGACATTGCACCTAATAACTCTAGGCTATTCTGACTTCGATTTTATATTGCTATGACTTTGTTCACATCAGTATGGGAATGACTTTTTGATGATTTTCATAATTTTGATTTTATTCTTTTTTTTTAACATTTATTATTTTCTTTAGAGGCACTAATGGAATTGTAGCTCTTTGGGTGTTTAACAGCTGATTGTTAGTCTTGTAGGCTGCAGTAGGCTATTTGCTGTCTAGTCAAAAGCATTATGGTTTTATAAAATATTTTGGCAATGAAAGGAAAATGCTTAGCGTTTTTTTTCTTTAAGTTATATTCAAACATTTGCTACAATGTTTTTAAAAACGTTACAATGAAAGTGCGTTTTTGGGAGGAAATAAGGCCGCCGCCAATTGCCACCTGGACAGCGCGCAAACACACAGAACAGTGAGCAACAGCGATTTGAGTTGTTTATGGCTTACTTCACTCAACACATTTTTGCCTAAAGCATCACTCACAATCAACAGCATGAGGCTGTGTTCATGCTGACGGTACAGATATTAATGACATTGACATTGATATATTTAAGTGATTGTAAAAAAAAAAAATGTGCAAAGAGAAGAAATACACTTTTAACTCAAAAACAAAATTAAACGAAAATAAATATAATTATTATTCAGAGCAGCATATCTACCATGACTCTCACAAAAATCCTTGAAAGCGCGCTGATGCGTTCATTTCTTATCATAGCATGAGAACTTACATGGCCATAATAGTAGAACATAATTCGTATAGCTACTTTTAGGCTATATTTGGCAACTAGAAATGTGGAATTGAAATAATCCGTCAAAACGAAAACAAAATATAAATGCCAATATGCATAAATGACCACTTTTGCATCAATCGGTTTGTTGCTTTTCAATTTAGCCTACTTTTGAAAGACTTATTAAATCATAAGGCTGACTTTGTTTAGCTACAGCCTATAGTAACCTGCATATTATCAATGCACGCAGAAAGCTCAATAAAGTGTGCATTTACAAATATTGAAAATGTAAATAGGTTTCGATTCCTTTTTAATAAATATTTGTGTGAATTATATTTTCATCAGTATATTTTAATATGAACACACTATTTTATTTATTAATTGAACAGACGCTATCAGAAAAAAAAATCTTATCAAAAGCAGTCAAATCTGGGCCTTATTCGGTGTAGTTCGAATTACACAATTTTGTGATGCTGTTTATGAAGGTTCGTTTAAACCGTGCTTTCGGAAAACAGATGTCTATTGAAGCTTTTGGGAAACGCCCCCCAGAGCTGGCTGTGGTGTTTGACTACAGAATGTTGTTACTTGCGCCACCTGGAGGATATTGTGTGAAGCACAACAACGTAAAAAGCGCCTACAAGGACAACAGACGCATTTTAAATGACCAGATCTGTAAGTCCACAAAATATTGGAGACCTGGCAACCAAGCCATCATGTATCCACACTGATTAACCAACACAAAATACAATGTCTACCTTGCTTCCTAAATTGGCTAATTTGGACCTCAGCTCCTAGATTCATTCTGCTACCTCTGATCCTCCACATGTATTCAATGCTCTTCACCATTTAGAGAATCACACAGTGAATTCGCACGCCAAAAACCCCTCATTTCAAACATACCATCGCACATGGACAGCTCGACCACAAAGCAAGTGAGGTTGCTTGGTAACTGTGCCATCCAGTGCTATTCTCCAGTCTGATTCATGTCCCAAATGATAGATCAATCACAGGAGGGCCACTCCACTCCCTCTACCTCTCACATTACGGCGGAAAAATCCAGAGAAAAGAAACTGTATCAAATGTAAAACAATAAATGCATTAGAAGAGGGAACGCTTGTTTGAGCAATACGGAACACAATACGGGCCTACATACAAAGTCAAAAGAGCCTGCGCAGATCTGAGAGTATCATTGTCGTGATGAAATGTAATATCCGTACGTGTAATACATCTTCTTTTTTCTTCAACTTTTTTTTGTCAGGAGGATGAGAGAAGAATCGTGGCACTTGACAGCTTCGTGGTCATATTTTTGAAATCATTTAACCTTCACAACATTAAGCATATGACAGCCAGTGCGCTAAGAAAAGAATAGGGGAGGGCGACAAATGCCGAGCAAGAGAGAGAGACGGAAAGAGTCAGAGAGACAGGAGCCACTGCGATGACCTCTACGCTTGATTGATTTGAGAATATAGACAAGATGTCCCGCTCCGTATGAAAGCTAGCAATTTTCCCCCTCGTCTAGTTCCCTTCAGAGGGAAGCCGACAGCCGCGGCGGCATCAAAGGCCCCGTCGTGTTCCTGCTAACGGAGTTGAAAAGCGCCGCAATGGGGAATGACACCTCTGTATGGGCCGGCCCGTTTAGCTAACAGCACACACACACACACACACATATATACACATGAAAACTAGTCTGCGATAGCCCTGTCTGCACAAGTTGAAGAAAGTTTGGGTTTCTTTAGCAAGTTATAAAAACTTTATAAGTCCATGACCTTGAGCATTGGACGCTGACCTTTATATGGAAAGAGAGCTGGAGAGCAACAGCCCACTGTGTGTTTGTGTTTCTCAGGGTGGGGAGTGTGTATAAAAGGCAGAGGCGTTTGGTAGGCAGCTCAATCGTTAAGCCGTGTGTGTGTAGGTTATTGTCCGCCGGCCTGTTTTTTTTTCCCCCGTCTCAGACACACAGCGAGATAAATGTGTTTTGGAACGGGGGGCATTGTACCACATCCACCAGCACAGGGAGGCATGGGGCACTATCATTTAGATAAAACAAATTACCAACAGCCACAACGAGAGAGAGAGCACGAGAATGATAGAGGGGAGAACATACATTGCAGCGAAGATAGAAAACGCCCAGCAGGTTCGTGATTCACCAGGCTCTTTCCCTCTTTCTCTCTCTCTCTCTCTATCACATAGAGGGGCAACACACAAAGCTATTTTCTCTGGCCAATAGTGGCGCAGCGGCGCGGGAAAGGCGAGCAGTAAATTCCCACTGGGTAATTAAAATCAATAGCCACGACTCGCTCAGTAGCCAACAAGGTCAAACGCTGGAGAGGAACCGGGATAATGCCCAAACAGATAAATAAAAAAATAAAGTGAGGTGTCACGCTGTTTCATTAACCCTGCGTGGGGAGAGGTGTGTGAGCATGTGTGTGTGTGTGAGAGCTAATGTCTGCTTGGCAGGGTAGTCGAGGTGCATGGCAAACAGCCGCGGGTCCTGAACCTGACCCCACTCAAACGCAGGCCAAATACTGCAGCGAGCACAGCTGATCCCGAGCATGAGACTCACACATACATTATATAGAAATACTGTATATACATATACAGTATATGTGTATGTATATAAACATATGTACAGCGCACTCCACTAATATTGGCACCCTCAGGTAAATCTGAGCAAGGGCGAATGTGATAATAAATCTGCATTGTTTATTCTTTTGATCTTTCAAAAAATTCACAAAATTCTAACATATCAGTGCAGTAAAACAATTGAAATTGGGAG
>JAUCMT010000154.1:6565588-6581216 GCA_032357475.1 Enteromius thamalakanensis | reverse complement strand
ATCCCGAGCATGAGACTCACACATACATTATATAGAAATACTGTATATACATATATGTGTATGTATATAAACATATGTACAGCGCACTCCACTAATATTGGCACCCTCAGGTAAAGGGCGACTGTGAAAATAAATCTGCATTGTTTATTCTTTTAACCTTTTTAAAAAAATCACAAAATTCTAACATATCAGTGCAGTAAAACTATTGAAAATTGGGAGAAATGTTTTTCTCCAATACATGTTAGTCATAATTATTGGCACCCAATTATTGCTACATCCTTTTCCCAATATTCCCATCCTTTTCTGAGTTTTCTCATGCAATGCCTTAAGACTTTGGAGAACACCTGATAAGAGAAAAGAGACCATTCCCTTATCCATTTAGGTTACCAGCTCCATGTTGGTTCTCCTCTTTACTTACAGGGTTCAAGTCAGAGGACTTGGACGGCAAAGGCTTGATTTTGTGCTCAGTGACTAATTCTTATGTTTATTTTGATGTTTGTGTTGTCCCAGTCGAAGACCCAACCATTGCCCATTATAAGGTTTCTAATCAGAAATCTTATAATGAAGTCAGTGAATTAATTGATTTTTATCTGGTGGTATTTGACAGAATCCATGACGCCATGTGTCTAAACAAGACGTGCAGGATGAGTAACAAACAGTGAAGGGTCATGAGTTTGTGATGTACTGTAGTATATTTGTTGCCAAGCCTGACATGCATTAGAGATCATGTAATGTGTCAGTGAGGGTGTGTTAGCACTAGAATGTGTTTGGGACGAGTAGGTACCTGTCCTGTGTGTTAACACTCTTTTGAGACCCGTAGAGATAGCAGTTCCCCAGAGGATTTCTCAGCTTGATCGTTCATTTGCTGTCTTTTCCTCCACAGAGGAAAGCTAATTCACTTTCATTTCGGCTCAGCAGTTCACTTTGTTCAGGTAGCAGAGGAGTCTAGGAATGAGTGTGTGTACATTCTGCGCTGCGTGTGTGTGGATGATGCTCTGTTATGTTGACTTGCAATCTGCGTGGCTGTTTCATATCTGCATAGTTTTACATACGATAGCTTTAATTCTCTCGGGGTTCCTAATGAACATCAGGGTGGAGCATGCTGTTTTAAACGGCCAATCACAATGCTGCACCCGAGGGGCCTGCTAATACTCCAACAAGCTGAGCAGTGCATATGTTGTATGTTGGTTGCTGTAAACTGCCCTTGACAGCATTTGGAACAGGCCTATGATTCTTTAAAATGATGCTTATGTAGACACTGCATAAATTTATTAAACTGTAACATTTAGTTTCATTTTGCATGTTTCTAATATAATGCAATGCTATTTTATTGATGGTGATCAGTAATTTATTATTCATTTATTTTAATACAGTGATGTAGATTAAAGCACAATCTGAAATATTTCTTATTAATTTTACTGTAAATGATTTTATGTTTCTAATCATAAAACTTATATTAACAGGTTTAAATAGGATTTTGTATCTCTTTGTATTTATTTGTTGTTTTTTTTTCATATACAATACAGCATTTTATTTTATAATTGTATTAAATTTAACCTTATTTTATCTTTTTAAATCTCAAAATTTGATATATAGATTATTAATGCATGAATTTCAGAATACTTTTGAAGTTTATAATATTTAATATTAAACCAGTTTTTTAGTGTTTTAAGCTTGATGGAGATCAAAGCTATTTAATATTAAAATATAGTGACATAGATTAATTCAGAATAAGAAATACTTAATCTTACATAATAACTTTTCTTAGTATTAAACAGTTTGAACCCTAAAAAATCTCCTATTTGCAATATAATCTCAGGCTTTTGCGTTTGCTTCTTTTAAACATTTAATTAAATTTCTGTATTTTTTTATTTAATTTTGCTTTGCATCGTTTTACTCTGTTATTCTTTTCATAATCACATTTTATCATATCATTGTATTTCATATATTTAAAAAAAATAATAATATCAGTTAATAAATGAATTAATTAAAATGTTTTAGTATTTATTTTAGCTTGATTGTAGTCAATGTAATACATTTGTTTATTTTAATTTTAAAACAGTGACATACAGTAGATTGGTCCAGAATAAGAAAAACTATCTTTTTTTTTAAATGTTAGAAATTCCAAAAAGTTTATTTTCAGGTTTAAATATGGTTTAGAATCTCATATTTTCAACATAGTCTGAGGCTTTTGGATTCCTCTGTATATGCCTGTGTGTTTGTATGCATTTATGCGTATGGGTCACTGAAGATAAGGGAACAGGTGTGTGTTTAGAACTTTTCGAGCGTTCAAACAAAGACAGTAACCCAGTTCCCATCAGTGTATAGTGTGCATGTGAGTTGTTTAGTAGAAAAGAATGAAATGGAAGGACTGGAGGCTGATTTTAGAGAGCTGCTTCCTCTTTCTTATCAGTATGGCCGTGTGGAAGCTTCTGTGCTGTTCACATAGATAGCATCTCCATCTGATCTCTCTCTCTCTCTCTCTCTCTCTCTTCCCACGGTCAGCCCAGCCCAGTTCTGATCTTTTCTCTCTTTCTCATCTTCTCACTATCTCCCTCCCCCTGTTTTTCCCTCCAATGCCTTCCATCGTATGTTCTTTGCCTGTCCTTCACTGTTATTTGCTCTCTCTCTCTCTTTCTCTGCAGATGTGCAGATTTACTTTCAGCAGCGCCACATAAAACTGATTAACAGCACAGTGTATCATTTTATATGCAAATAACATAGCTTTCATTGTTCAGGCTGCTCATTGTGCACTGCAGAAAATTTTCATTGTTTACAGTTTGCTGGTAGTGTTTGCTTTCATCTAGATGGGTTTTTAAAGAGAGAGAGAGAGCTGACTGAACAACAGTACTGTGAATGACTGTTGGGATGTAGAGGATTTCTTGGCCTGCAAGTTTCCAGACTTGTTTTTTTAATTAATTAATTAATTTATTCCTTTATTTATTTTGGTGCTGTCAAACGATTAATCACATCCAAAATAAAAGTTTTTGTGTGCGTAATATATATGTGTGTGTACTGTGTATATTTATTATGTATATATAAATACACAAACATGCATGTATATCTTTATGAAAATATTTTATATTTGTATATTGAAAATATTTATACAAGTATAGACATGTACATTTCTAAATATATTATGTATGTATGTGTGTGTATTTACATATACATAATAAATATACACAACACACACAAACATATTAAATAAACAAAAACGTTTTGGATGTGATTTATATACAAATTCAGCAATTATTTATGAATGTATTTATACAATCTTATTCACTTGATTTCATGTAGTCTTCTCTTCACACCTATTTCTTTATTTTATTTTTATTTTATTACACATATATTATTGTTATTATTCATACTCTTTGTGTCACTTTATCTTATTTCACCAAATCTTCTCTTTGTGTGTGTGTGTGTGTGTGTGTGTGTGTGTGTGTGTGTTTGTCGTTTTATTACAAAGACCCTTCTTCACTTAATCTCACTTCATTTAGTCTTCTCTTCTCACCTTTTCTTTTTTATTTTATTCTGTCGTTTCATCTCATCCTGTCTAAATTTTTATTATATCGTAAGTAAATGGTCTTGTCAGGCAGCAATTGTCTGTCACACCCCAAAAAATCTTATTTACTACCACTGATGACATGAAAAGCTATTTGAAACACATCAAACTTCAGTAATGTTAAATATTTCCCAGTGACAAGAACATTAGGACTTTATTAATCAAGACTTGATTGAGTTGTGATCGTGCCGATATGGCTGATTAAAAATAATATTTTCCTCATCATCATCATTACGGAGAATATTTTCACATTATAAATGTTAGGAACAAACTTTTTATTTCTTTAGAACCACCTCACATTAACCCACAAATTGTCACTGAGATAGCAAAAAAGGTTCATTCATTGTCATATTGTCTTTCTTTCTTTGTCACAGGCAAAGACTGCCAGCCAAGAATGTGTATTACTATCGCTGCCCTGACCATCGGAGGAACTACGTGATGTCTTTCGCTTTCTGTTTCGACCGCGAGGATGACATTTATCAGTTTGCCTACTGCTACCCTTACACTTACTCCCGTCTGCAGCATTACCTGGCCAGCCTGGAGCGCAGAAATCTGGATTACCTCCAGCGAGAGCAGCTGGGCCTCAGTGTGGTTAGTCACTGCATGTTTGCAAACTACATCACTTTACCTCTTTGTTGCGTTTCAGGTGTTTCTGTCAGTGTGTATTATGTTAGCATCTTCTTGTATCTGCTGTGCACTGCACACTCATTTTCTTTAAGGGGACGGACACATGTAAGTGTCTTTGAGGATGCATGACTGTGTGTGTGTGTGTGTGTGCATGATCTGCACAGGTACTGGATCATTCACATTGCCTACAGTCCCGTCTCGCTCTTATCAAATAATTGTAGAGGAAAACTCATTAGGAATGCTCGAGAGATTAAAGCCCTCTTTTGGGGCCTTCATCAGTTTCACGTTCGTCAAGGAGAGCCAGGCACGGGAAGCCACTGATGAAAGGACATTTATTGATAAGAAATATGGTGTCAATGGAAAAAAAGAAATCGGTTTCACATGAAATGGGATTTGAAAGGGCAAATATATCAGGGGGGAAATAAATGGCAAAACTATATGTTAAAGTCATGCAAGAACAAAAATGCAGACTTGATGGTGAAAACAGACTTGTTTTTAATCATCCTTTTCAATTCATTTACTGCATAAACCCAGATCAGTTGTGTAAGCTGTTTTCTGTCTCTTCAGATTTCTCACAACTTAAACATGTTTGAATGTCATTGCATTAGATAACAAGATATCAAATCAAAGGTTATGTTATTAAGATTTTTTAAATGTATTTTTATGTGTTTTATGTATTTGATTAAAATACAAAAACAAATACAGTAAAAACAGTAGCATTGCATATTTTGCAGATTAAAATGACTTTTTTTCTATTTTAAAATATGTAAAAAATAATTTATTAGAAATCTAATTAAATCAATTTTTTTATATATTTGAGGCCTCTGACTTTTAAAATTTTGACTAAGGGTCAGTGTTGCTGTTGTTAAAGTTGTTATTAATTGAAACAAAGCTGAAATAAAATTAAATCAAAATATTAGATGACAAACTTAAAAAAAAACACTAAATGTAAATAACAAATGTCTTAAAATAAGTTTAGGATTAAAAGGACTTAAAATAAAACAGAAATAAACATTTTAAGCCAAATAGAAATAAGAAAATTACATAAAATTATTTAAAATAATAAAAAGGATAAAAAAGTTAATTCACCATATTAAATACTATAAAATAAATAATACTAAAATAACAAGTAGAGGTTCTGAATTTGAGTAAGTCCACTGTGCCTTGCCTTGCCATTTCATTAGCATTTACAATCAGCCTTTTTTATAATTTATATAGAAGATATAATGTCAGAAACTAAGCAAGAACAAAAGAATAGATACTGAATCAGAGAGAAAAAGTCATGGAGGGACATAGTGACAGAACAAGAGAGAGTGAGAGCGAATGTATTTGTATGCACAGGCATAGGGACTTTTTATGGCCTTATTTGTCTTTTTATGTCCTTTGTTCTTGGGTATGTGGCAGTACAACACTCTTAATGACCTGCAGAGATGGAGGAGAGAGGGAGGGAATGAAGAAAAAGAGAGCAGGATGAGGCTACAACAGCTTGGACTGCAGTAGTAAAACACTCTCTGGTGTAACACACAGACGTGATGTACTTAAACAGACACCCTGTGAGGAGGAAGTCAGTGCACACACACACACATGTTATAAGTAAAGCACCAGAGAACAAGCCTGGATTCAGTGTAATACTGGGATTACTTCTCTCATATCTTTCACTTTCAATGAGGCAAGTAAATGCGAAGAGCGTTCCAGAAAAAGAGTCCTCTAGTACATCTCAATTACCTCTTTTGCTCTGTTAATGCTTCGCCTCTCAGGGTCAAACTCGTTTCTTTTTAGTAGGCTCCTTGCTGGTGAGGTATACGTTCGCATTTGTAATGCAACAGCCAATCAGATACCTCTCTATTCCGAAGTCTATGAAGATGAATCGAGCAATACAAGCAATCACGGTCCAAACGGCCCAAATACGCTCTTACGCACTGTTTTCACGACTTTAAAATGCAGACTCGCAACAACTGTCATGTTCAACAGCAATCGTCACATCTGTTTATTGTATCTTTAGTCATCAAAGTCCTCTAACAGCGTTATAAAGACAGAGAAGCATAGCGGGTTTTGACAGTCGCTTTGATGGATGATTATGCGTAGAAGCTTCTTGTACCGTCAGCTCGTCTGTTCGCCGCTGCCCATTTCCAACGTCGGGATCGCATCAGCAAATGGAGAATGAAGTTGTTTTGAAGGCTGCGCATCCAGATCCATTATCCATATCCGAGTGTGAAACGCTCGAGCCATCTGAATATTTAAAAGAGATCAAACTGCATTTATGGATGTGAATTATTTAGACGTGCGGTGAAACGTATAGCACAAGATGCATGGTTTTGTCGATTAAAATAAGTGTGTCGGAATAAATATTTAAGCATGGATAAATGTTTTTTTTGCATAAAAGCAGTAGGCCTCTGGGTCTTTGTTAATGCTCAGTTAACACGACTCAGATGACCTGCCTGTCTAGACACAGCTCCCCAGTTTCATCCACTCCTCTCATGCAACCTTCAGTCGGTTTTTTTTTTGTTGGCACACAGCCCGTCAATCTCAACAGAGGCCCGTCACGTGACTCGAGCTCCGCTCCCTCACACAGGTGCCTTGTTGTGTTGAATTCTGAGCGCCTGCTCCTCTCCAGATGTGGAGACAGAGCAACAGTTGTGGATCTGACAGGCTAGCAAGAGCACTTACTGCAACAAAGAGCAGAGACTCAAAGACAAGCAGACAGACAGAATCCAGCCTGAGGGCCTGACCGGCACTCTCTGCTTCACTTCACGTCTCTCTCTGTCTCTCCCTATTGCCATTTACAACTATATATATATATAATCAGGTTTACATTCGTACAGTCAGGCTTATAAAAAATATATTTTTAAAAATGATGATTTCCTTGTTTTGCTTTACTGAAATTGAAATGCTATGTTGCAGTGTAGTATCTTTTGATGTTTTTTGTTTGTTTATTCTACTTTGAGTGGTTGAGCTCAAAATTAAATATTTTAGGAAGTACAAGGAGAAAATGAAAGTCCTGTAGCGCCCGGAAAATGATTCAAAGATAGAGACCAAGTGTAAGATAAATATTTCCTCATTAGTGTAATTGTTTTTCATCTGTGTAAATTTAGAGCTTCGATAATGCAAAAGACTGAATGTCCTGAATACAGTCCAATCAGTAAACAAGTCATTTTGTTTATTTAATTTGGAGATTCCTGGAATCGGTTTTAATGGATATTGAAATTAAATAGATATTTTTTATTTCTTTTAGCTATACAATTAGTTCTTGTATGATGTTTTTGTTAAAGGAGACTATCTGGGTGCATTGAGCCGTATGTACGTTGTTCACTGACGAGCTGCCCAAATCCACGCTGATAATGAACATGGTTTTGCGCAGCTTGTCAGTGAACAATGGCTGTGTGTAGTATATACGGTATATGTGTGTAGTATGTGAAATTACACACCTGATGGCATTTACCGCTGATTATAGGACCGGCTTTGCTGACAAAACGTGCAAACATATCGGCCGATCCGGATCGATGCATCCCTAGTTTTAAGTAGTCGTCTATGAAAGGCATAAGAGGAATAAGAAAAAGTCAAATTTGAGTTTATTTGACTTTATTCTCACAATTACAAAAATTGTAGCTCACCATTCTGAAAAGAAAAACCATCCCTCCGGCTTTTTTCCCCTCAGAATTGACAAACTCACCATTGTTGAGTTAAATCGAATTATGAAGTCTGAACTAGGAGAACATAAACATACATTTGCAAGAAAAAAAGTCAGAACTGTGAAATAAAATATACAAATGTTATGTAAAATGTTAATTCCCTAGTGGAAAATTAAATATAGTTAATGCATTTATTTCATGCTAAATATACTGCACATTCATTTCTATATTTATGTACTTAATAAAAGTCCTGCAATTGAACCTGTAGTATACTAAACTGGTATAGCCTACTTAAAGTCTGATAAACTGGAACACCTCATTTTAGAGTAGAGTTGTAGTACAATTAAAGATATTATATTTTATTGTGCTAAAGTGGAACGATTACAATTATTCTTCAGATTTAAATATTTAGCATTTAAAGTCTGATATTATTTAAAGATTTGACTTATAGTTAGTATTAAATACATGGATTTTAAATATATTACTTTTAAATTTAAACTTACGTTTAAATCAAATTTATGCTTTAAAAGAAGCGTAATCATAGCAGTTTTCAAACATACTGTCAGTTTAAACGTCTGCGTTTAACTTTAAATGGCTTCTTTCAGGACAGGGTTCAGTAAAACTGATGAATGTACTTGATTCATTTGTCATGTCTAGAGAGTAGCCAGACCCTTCAAAAACTTGCTTTTAATTTGTACTGAGGTCAGGTTAAACGGTATCTTTTCTTCATATCCATTGCTGTAAGTGATTTACATTTAAAACAGACCTTAAGTCTTTTATGACCAGACATTCAGGACTATTCTGTGAGTTTATGCTCACTCTCCGTCTGTCTGTTTTACGGCACATAAAGTTTCCATTGGGAAGAGCCTTGAGTCAGGTTGGTGCAGAGTGACTGCGGTTACTGGTTGCTTAGCGGTAGTGTTTCATCCAATACAGTCAGTTCACTGCACCTTTCATGTCTCTAAAAGAGAGAAACATCGATAAGATCAGCGGTGTCATTCTAAACACTGTCATGTTCACTTTGATAAGGTGACTTTTGATTAAATTCTAAACATTCTATTAACAGGATGTGTATATGAACTGTGTTGTGCAATGTAGTTTTCAATTTGAACAAAACTAACAGTAAAAAAAAAAAAATACAAGTCTTTAACTTGTCCTTGAAGAGTTGTTTCTTAAAAGGATGATCATGCTGTTATGATGAAGTTGTTTAGATTTCATGATGTTCAAGATATTTTTATATGAATATATTTTTTCATATGAAAGCAGCAATACAAGATTTTTTTAAAGGCATATACTGTATGCTGATAATGGCTGTATTTATTTACTCAAAAATACTGTAAATGCCGTAATGTTGAGAAATTTCTTTCTGTTTTAATATATTTTAAAATGTAATTTACTCCTGCGGTGGTAAAGCTGAATTTTCAGTCTTTTTTGTAACAATATAAACTTTTTGGTTTTTTACTTTTGTTAAATTTAATGAATCGTTTGTATATAGTTTGTGTATACATTACTAATTAAAAAGTCTCCTCATGATAAACTTTTTTTTTATTTTGCAACTTAAATAATTGGGTTTTGGCTTTTGGTTTTTAATTGGGTAATATTAAAAACATTTTAATTAAGCAAATATTAGAATCAGAAAAACTCATTGTCAGAGGCATATACAACAGCACCATACTGTACATTACATACATACACATAACATACATATTCACTTTCTTGTACAGTATGTTTTATATGGGTTACACTGCCTCACACCTCTCTGTGATTTGAGATGGTTGTTTCCACTGAGATGACTTTGTGCTGTTGTTCTTTATCTCGCTCTTTGAGATTTACCGTTCTTCTAGTACAAGAAGCTGATGCACCTCCCAGCAGGGATGTCGGTCTTCTGAGGCGCTAAGCAAAACTCAAGGCAACCAGCATTAGCACTATTCTGGCTGTCCCTAACCCCTCTCTCTACATCCTAAAGTCCTCTGTTGTAAAATCCTGAGTCTCGTAGCCAGGGCCGAAGAAATCCTCCGATCATCTAGTTCTGGAATTGACTGAGCATTTTAAAATGTGAGTTGAGTTGACCGGCTGCCTGTGAAGGATGAACGTTAAGCAGGCAAATGGGATCTGGTTTGATGGAGTACAGGTTTATGGATGTAGTCAGAGGGTGCAGGGTATGCACTTTTACCTCAAGTCCTTTTTTTGTATCCTCTGTCACCAGTGGCTAGTCCTTATAGGAGTGAGTTTAATAACAGCTCCTCTAATAGAAGGTGGACTGAAATGTGTATGTGTGATTACTGGCTCTTTAATGGCCATCTCAGAGTTGCACCCTTGAGCTGCATGCTGGGCACTGCTAGATTTCTCATGTTTCATCAGTAAGAGCCAAAAGTACAAGAACAACCTAGAGGCAAAATGAAATTCTCTTAATAAATCCGTAAAACAGACGTTTAGTTGACAGAGATAAATTACTTCTCTGTCTTATCAGAAAGATATACTTTCATGTTTGATATTTGATAAAGAATGCGGTTGGTGTTGGAAAGATACAATCAAGGGTGTAGATTACAAACAGTAACGATTTTCTTGTGTTAATACCATACAGTTATCCATTTGAACCTATTCCTTGTTTGTTTGTGTATTAAATATTTATATACATCTGCAATAAAGTGTGCCTCTCCATCTTATCTGTTATACCATGTAATTCTAAATTAGTTTTTTAATATAACTTTTGTCATCATCTCTACATTGACATAAAGGGCATAAATCCAGATTATGGGTTTTATGCACCATTTCTTGAAGAGCACTTTCCTGTAATAGAGGCCCATCTCTATAAATAGTCTTCCATATAACAGAGGTCTCACCTCTATTATATTAAGTACTTTTTATTATTTATACAGACCTTTTTCTTTAGAAGATCTAAAAAAAAATGTTGTGATGCCTAAAAAGTAGCCAAAAGTGACAGAAAATGTAGTACTTTAATTTTATTTTTTTACTACTCATATAGTGTATTTCAATGAAAAAAACAAGAATAATAATTTACTAAAATAATGCACGTAATAACACACAAACTAACATATAACATCTGCTATTTAATGTCTATGAATTATAGATAATATTTTTAAGCTTATTATATTGGTCAAAAATTTTAAAATTGCTGTATCCGCTGTGTCCCTTCTACTTATTTTCATAATTCACGTTGAATCTAAGGATAACTTTAGAACCCTCTAAAATAATTGGGTCTCAGAGTGTCAGTGGAACATGTGGCCATCACATTCATACACATTCATTGCTCTCTGTGTGAACGAAACAGCTCGGTAGGCCCTTTTAGTCTGAAAAATGGGGAAAAGGATCGCTGGCTGTGAGAGGGACAGAACAAGGGAGGAGGAGGAGAGGAAAGAAGCATGGAATCTACAGACAAACACTGAAGAGGGGAAGAAGGTCGTTTTTTTGTTGTTCTAATGGTCACTGGAGCCCCTGCAGACAGATGAACAGTGGGGGATCTTGTTCAGGAGCCTGTTAGCTGGAATAAAGGATGGAAAGCTCCTTGGACGGACGCGTCTCTGGCCTTCGCACGCTTTTCTCTATCTCTTACTTTACGCCCAGGTTTATCTCCGTGTTTGTACACCCCGTGCCAAGATTTAATCAATAGCAGTTCTGCCTTGCGTGAAGAGAGAAGGTCAAAGTCGGACCGGAGAGATGGAGGGAGGGCGGAGAAGGAAGAGACAGGAGGAAAGAGAAAAGGGAGGAGGATGAGAAGGAGACGAGGCAGAATCCGTGAGCTGTGAAACAGTGATGGATAATCGCATGAAATCTGGTTGTTTATGGACTGCAAAGCAGAAATAGAGTCCTCCTCCATCACATGGCGAATCTCTCATCGCTGTCTCTGTCTGTCTCTCTACCTTTCTCATTTGCGCTGCTGTTTACTTGTCAAATCTTTTGTGAATCCTCGTCCAATAGGTTTAGTAATTTGAAGAGCTCTCCACCAGCTGCCTGGTATTGTCCTCTCAATAGCTGACCAGTCTTTCTCTATTTGTCACTGACTCTATTATCTGAGGACTCACAAACAGTGGCTGTAAATCCTATCATCAGTCTCTCACAATTGAGAGTGATTTTTTTTGTCATTTTTGTGAAATTTTATATCTCTCTTGTCATTGGAAAGCTCGTTTAGAGTCCACTTCTGACTTGTCCTTGGGAGTTCTGAAATACTAGAAGTACAGTTGTAGGAAAAAGAAGTGAAGGGAACTTTTTTCCTAGACAAGAGTTTTGTTTAACTGGGTATTTTGTTTGCAAACAGTATTTATTTACTGTATGAGTTGTAGTCTAGCTGTCAGTACACATGCATCAACACATTTATCCTTTACTGGCTTGTTCATTTATAGTTCATGCATACTGCCGCAATTAAGTTCACAGAAAGATGTAATGGTGTCATTCAAAGACTTGATAATGTCTAAAGACAACCAAGGCTTTATGTAATGCTCTAAACCAAGTTTTAAATGCCGATGTTGTTGTGGATAATAATAAACGCTGCTACAGAAACATTTCCCTTGCAGGGCGAGCTGTCGAGTCTGTCTTTTGTAATTTCCCAGTATCATTTACCCCAACATTTCTCTCTCTGGTATCACTGCCAATAAGAGTGGCAAAAAAGAAAATAGTGTTTTAAGAAGTGTAAAAGCATAAAATACAACAACCGTTTCACGTCTGTCGATACAACTGTGCTGTGTTTCACTGCTGTGCAATGCCTATGGGGGTAGAATTGTTGCATATTTCCAAATAGATGTATTATGATCCACAAATAAATGTAAAGCCATTGACAAAAAAAACAAGCATGTTCACAAATAAATCTTAGAGTTCCACAAACATGAATGACATTCACAAATAAGTAAAATTAGACTTGCAAATAAAAAACATACTCACAAATATTTATTTTATTCTACAAACACAACTTTGCCTGACATTTCTATGCGAATTGCATCCTCCGCATGTAGATCCCTCCGCCTATTTGTGGATTGCCCTCTGTGCATTTGTGGATCGTTTCGCGTAAGACGCAGAGGATTAACGTTTTGTTTGGTTCTGAAGGGAAACGCGCCCTTCATCAACTGAAATGTGTTTATGTTTATGTGAATCATTCATGATCAAGCCTCACCTACAGAAACAGTGAGTATAATGCCTTTTAATGAATCTTTGCAAATCGCCTTTCCTAATAATGTGCTAATTAGCAAGTTACACTATGAATATTTCTAAAGAGAGAGCCTCGGAAAAGAGGGGCAGGGTCAACGGAGCTTGAGAAGATTTAAAGGGGAAGTACACAGAATAGAGTGATTTCAAAAGAGCTGTTTGACGGTAAAATTAAAATCTCTAAGAAATTTTAAAACAAACTATATTACAAACTTTCCATTAAGACCCTAAATAATCATATTAGCTTATGGAAAATCGGCTTTGTATGACTCCTTTAAAAAAGAAATTTACCATGTTTTATTGTCACTTTTGATCAACTAAATGAAACTTTTAACCTTTTTTAAAAAAGGCTTTTAAAAACCCTTTTTACGTTTTCATGTAATTTGCATAATAAAGTCTGAAAACTCTAAGAACTAGTATTTTCGATGCAAAGGCAAATGAATACCATTTTTATCCGTGCAGTTTGCCTCAGACTGCCTTTTGCCGATGTCTGCGAAGGAACGGACGATGGGAATTCGATTGGCTAGTTTTTTCTGGTTCTGATGATGGTGCTGCTTCAAAAGAGCCTCTTTGACCTTCTTCCTGACATCCTCGTCAAGATGCCCAGCCACTTCCTGTTGGTCCAGCACCATTTCTAAGAAATTCAACAACACAAATGATCAGCTGCAGAATGTAAAATGGATTATTATCGGCTGAAGAAAACACATCCTATTTGTTCAAAATGGTAATAAACACATTTAAAATTCTGATCAAGCATTTATATATATATATATATATATATATATATGTATATATATATATATATATAAATAAAACAAAAAAACTAAATTGCACCAAAATAACAAATCACTGTATTTATACATACATATACAACGTAAAAAAAAATATGTGAGAGAGAGAAACAGAGAGAAATTAGAAAACATTTATTTAAAAGAATACAATTTTTTTATCTGTTAACACTGCACAGCACAGGTGTGCAGCAGCATAGATCTGCTGAATGTGTGCCATCAAAGTGTTAATTATTCATGTCAAACCTGAATAATAAATTCAATTATGAATTCTTAACACAGCATATGTCTGGCCAGTGCTGTCTTGATACTGAGATAATGTGATCTTTAAATGGCTAATCTGTGCTAAATGTTTGGCAAAGACCCTATCTGTGTCTATTTTGCAGATGTTACTTTAACTCTGCATCAAAATACTGACATTGATGTTAATGACAAGCGATGGAGCAGGTGCTCAGAGATCCGACACATGTATCTGAAGATGCAGAACATGTGCAAAATTCACATGCTTAAGAGAGTGAGGTGCAAACACTGTATAATTCATGACTGACACTAAGCCATAAACACAATTTCCACAGTGCACTCACCTCTTGGTCAGGAGGTTTGTTCTAGTGCATTGAAATTCATCATTCTATTTAAGTTTCAGGTTTGAAACGTGTGTTTGTAACAAAAAATAAATAAAAATTATATAATATATATATACAGTGAGGTCAATAAATATTTAAACACCCTCTAGTTTTGCAAGAGAACTGTTGTGAGAGACAAAATCTATTCTATGATTTTTTTATCAATTTATTTATTTATTTATTTTATTTGGGAAATAAGTATTTGATCGCTTGCTTATCATGCAGATTCCTGACTGTCAAGAACCTGTTATTTTGTTATTTTTAAAACAAACACACAAGAGACAAAATTGTAGACGTTCACAAAAGTGGAAAGGGCTACGGGGCAATAGCCAAGCAGCTTGGTTAAAAAAGAACAACTGTTGGAGCAATTGTCAGAATATGGAAGACGCTAATAATCACTGTCAATGTCCCTCGGACTGGAGTCCCATGGAAGATCTTTCCTTGTGGGGTATCAAAAATGCTAAGAATGGTGAAGAATCAGTCCAGAACTACACAAGATGAGCTGGTTTATGCCGTGACGAGAGCTGGGACCATTTTTTCCAAGGCTACTATCAGTAATACACTAACACGTAATGGTTAAAATCTTGCATCGCACGGAAGGTTCCCCTGCTTAAATCAGCCCATGTCCAGGACTGTCTGAAGTTTGCCAAGGACCATGTTGATGATCCAGAGAAGCTTGGTGACTCTGTGTCCTCTATTGCCCCTCTTGTGTGCGGTGTCCTCCAGGGCTCAGTACTTGGCCCTCTTCTTTTTTCTTTGTATTTGTTGCCTCTTGGCTCCATAATTAGGAAGCATGGCATATTTTTTCATTTTTATGCAGATGAGACTCAGATTTATGTGCCCCTTAGAAAAGGTAAAAATCACATAATCCGGTTACTTACAGTAGGTGTCTTGAGGATATGAGGTCCTGGATGGCTTTAAATTTTTTAAACTTTAATGATAGGAAGACTGAGGTGATGGTCTTTGGTGACAATGCTGGACTGCCCCTGGAAGATCTGGGGTCCTTAGCCCAATATGTGAAACCTACTATTACAAACCTTGGGTTTAAGACCTGGACCTTAGATTTGAAAACCAGATCAGATCCATAGTTAAAACAAGTTTCTTTCAATTGAGAAAGCTGGCAAAAATAAAATCTATTATCCCTAGAAAACAGTTTGGGTAACAATTTAGAATAGCGGATGGTTATAAGTCATTTATAAGAGATTAGTTAATGATGAAATGTACATCTACAAAACATTCACA
>JAUCMT010000154.1:6536291-6547895 GCA_032357475.1 Enteromius thamalakanensis | reverse complement strand
CCTTATGCGATTTAGAAATTGCATGTGCTTAAATTGCGATTTTTTTAGCGATTGCGATTAATTGCACAGCCCTACTGTATGTATGGGGTATACAGTAAAGCTAGTTGTTTTTTGCTTTGATGTCTGGGATTTACAATAGATGCTCCACCAAATCCAATTTCCCCAAAATGACTTTTCAGTCAGAGAAGACTGGTGATAATGTAGTAACCGATGTACTCCAACAGATTATCCTGGCTGCTCAAAACCAATTTAGTTAGATCAGTTTCTTTTGTTAATCAGAGTTATGAATCATAAAGCTTTTTGAGCACTCATTTTTCCATTCTAATGCTGTACTGTTGGCACAACAGGGTTTCCATCAACTGGTATCATAGCAACAGATGCATCAGAAAGGTGCTTCTCTCTGAAGCGCAAGAAAAGAGACTTTCGAAGGCGAAAATTACAGCACGCACACTCTTTGAATGTCTCGGGAGGGTCACTGTAACTTTCTGCCTTTTTAGATCATTTTGTAAGTACAATCGACCTTTTTGTGTGCCGAGGTTAGGACATGTGATGTGTAATTGTCCCTCAGCAGTTCTTGTAGCAGTGTGTTGTGCTGGGCTGGATTACACAGCGTAGCGTGTCGACTCCTCTCGGAGCTGGCGGGAGGTCATTGATCTCACGTCTCTGTAAATATCAGTTCATGCGTGTCACCTGTGCGGCTGCTCATCTAGAGGGGGTTTGCTAGGGTCTGGGGTGAGGGAGGACAGTAGGGTTGGAGTTCACATGGGCTTCCTGTGTGTTTTAGATATGCCAGAGATATTTAAATATTTCAACAAAATTGGCCTGGTGAAGGAAAAGAAATATGAAATAAAGATTCAAGAATTGATGCCAAAGTATTCCGAAAACTTTGACATACATTTTTTAAAAGTCTGTAAGATTTTTATTTTATATTTATTTATTTTATTTTATTTTATTTTTTTGTATGGTGACCAAGGCTATTTGTTAAAAAAAATTCACTGAAATCCATATCATCATTACATATTGGTTCAAATACATATATTAAAATATATTTAAAATACATAAAAATAATATAATAAAATATATAAAAATAAAACAATTAAAATACAGTTTAAATACATATATATTAATTAATATATTAATATATTAAGTGCTGTTAATAGTGATTAACCTCATCCAAAAATAAAAGTTTTTGCTTACATAATGAGTACTTTGTATATTTTGTATGTATATATAAATACAAACACATGCATGCAATTATTTAAGAAAAATGTTATTTATATATATATATATATATATATATATATATATATATATATAAATATGTAATGTGAAATATAAATATATATATATATTTAAATGTATATAAATGCAAAAATCTATATATGTCTTCATATACTAACACAGTACACACACATATTTTATGTAAACATAAACTTTTATTTTGGAATTTACTCATTTGACAGCACTAATTAATGTATGTTAAATGTAATTTATTCCTGTGGTGGCAAAGCTAAAGTTCAGCATCATCATCATTCAGTCTGTCACTTGGTCCTTCAGAAATGATTCTGGTAAGTTGATTTGCTACTCAAGAAACATTTCTTATTATTATCAAAACAGTGGCTGAAACAGTAATACTTTTTTTATGATTCTTTGATGAAAATAAGGTTCAAAAGAACAACATGACTTTTGCTATCGCTTTTGATGCATTCTCGCTGTATAAAAATGTGAATTTCTTTAAAGAAAAACATCTTACTGACCTCAAGCCTTTCAGCTGTAGTTTAGATCCACCTACAGTAATCATTCAAATTAAACAAGACACACAGAGTCAATATTTAATGCACTAGTTTCATTTGTCACAACAAAAGCAGCTATAAACAAGAATTTCGCTGCTATGTTGCCAAGGTAACTGTCATGAAAGGAAAAAAGTGGGAATAATGTATGTCTTTGGCCAGTAGCTTCTTGTACCAAACAGCACATATTAGATGGTAATGTCCTGCACCCTTCAGAGTGCTGAAGTACACTGCCCTCCAGAGCAGGTCACAGTAATGGTCACTTCTGAATGCTATTCACTGTTAGAGCCAGATTTACAGCTGGGCAAAAAAAAATATATCATGATAAAATTTATTTTATCAGTCGATATTGATAATTATCACGATCAGTTTCAAATCTTTATTTCTTTTTAAGTTTAAAGGCAGGTTTTTGCTTCAAAGTGAAAGCGACCTTATATATATATATATATATATATATATATTAGGGCCGGGACTAGATTAAAAGAATGTATCTAATTAATTAGAGACTTTGTAATCAATTAATCGAAATTAATTGCATTTTAATCGCATATAAATATTTGACCTTAGAACAGTGAGAAGTAAGTTTTTTCATATGGATTTTTAGTATACCGTTTAATAATGACTGAATACATAAGCTTAAGCAACAAAATATTGTTTATTTTTGCTAATTACGGTCTCTCTGGAATGCTTGATTCTGATTGGTCAGTTGAGACATTTGCAGGTTCGTTCTTTTCTAATAATTACCGCTCCAAAGTAATAACGCTTAGCCAGGACTACTTTTATGTTTAAATCCCTCCGCGCCAACAAAGATTACCGTTTGGCGCCATCTTGTGACAATAAAATAACTTAAATGCAATAAATAAGTTAAATACATCAGTTGTTATAAATTCATATGTAGATGTTATAAATTGTCTTAAGGTTGAATGTTAGTCACGTGGTACTATATCGTTTCGCGGAAGGATGGAAAACTTAATTTAAAACAAATACAAATAAAATAAAATGTTTCAAATTCATATTCATGTTCAGTTATTTTTCCTTATTTGGCAAGAAGTAGCCGTGTAATAAGCGTGATAATTGCTAGCAGTGTAATTTTACTTATTGTTCATAAATGATCAGCACAAATATGAATTATAAGAATTGGTAAATCTGATAAAATAGACAAATTCATCGAAACGAAATAAAGAGCTTTATATATTTAAAAAAAGTAAAATGTATCATAAATAATCAGATACATTTGGTCTTAAAAGAGCCAACCGAACAACTGAGCCAACTTAATGTACATGCATACTGTACACATAGTAAGATTGCAGAATCTGAAGCTTTAGAAATAATTTAGAATGGATTTGGCAATATTTCCCAGCAGCAGCTCACACTATCTTCAACTGATTTTGTCCAGGAATCATAAAATTAAGTAACACACATAAATAAATAATGAATTAATTACCTACCGCATTCTTCATTATTGCTCTTTCAAATTCCACTCCGTGTGTCCGTGCGCGCACCCATGTTGCCTAGTAACGAACGTGCTGGCAATCTGGCACATCGTATGTTTGCGCCTTGTATATTAATTGTATATACAAGTTATAATTATCTCTTACTTTTCAGCGTGAGAAATACGTGGTGTGGCTGAAATGCGCGTGGCTCATGGTGAATGCGTGAGACTTGAGAGCCCTGCTTCAAATGCATTCAGAACATTAGAAACACTAGTTGGTGCTCCATTATAATCGGTCCTCCGAAACTCATCCAGTGAGAAACGTTCCTCGGTGCAAAAATAAGTGCGATTAAAATGCGTTTAAAAAATGTAACACGTTATTTTTGTGTAATTAATTACTCTAAATTTACGCGTTATAGTCCCAGTCCTAATATATGTATATATATATATATATATATATATATATTTAAACTTGATAAGATCTTCATTTGGACAACTTTAAAGGTGATTTATTACCTATTGCCCTATCCATCCAAGTCATACATCAATGGGAAGTTTACTTATGCAGCTTTCAGATCATGTATAAATCTCAATTTCAGAAAATTTACTTAAGACTGGTTTTCTTGTCCAGGGTCACACACACACACACACACACACACACACACGTATATATATATCACATTATCACAATGCATATTTGACAGTAGCTTAAGTTGATAGTAGTAGCAGGTTGAGTTAGAAGGAAGGTGTAAATTTATTTTCAGATTAAAAAACAGTAACATCAATAAGTTCAAATGAGTAGTGTCTTTCCATTATGTTGTTGTTGTATATGTTGTTTCTTTACATTTATTGAAACGTTCTATTGAGGAAAATTATATTGCAATAATTATAATTTCATCGACCTTCAAACCTTATAACAGCCAGTGCAAATAAAAAACTACTGTCATGATTTACTAAAGACACCCAGTGAAGCATTAGTAATGAAAAGGTGTGGACAGTTATTTTTATAAATAATATTGCATTTGTAGGATTTTCTTTTTTTACAAAATGTATTTCAATAAAACATGTAAAATGAAACATGAAGGTTTGCTGTAGTCCCAAAAATAGCATGCTTTAATATTCTGCACCTGTGCTGTTGGTGGATTACCTGTTTATCAATATGGAAATGCCCCGGCTGTGTCTGTGTTCTTTAATTTGCTTATTGTCAGTAAATCACCCCAAAAACCTTCCACTACTATTGGGTGCTTTTATGGGATTGTGCTCTGTTCAGTATATTAGGCCCTATATCTCTTCAAATGCTGTACACACTCAAGCTATATACTGTACAGACACAAACTCCAGAAATACCTGCACAGACTGGTATCAGCCCTTTCCCGCAGCTATAAATCCAATTATAGCATCACAAATAATTATAATAACCGTTGTTGTTGCTTTTATATTCAACCACCTATTCTCTCACTCTCTCTTCATCTACCTATCCATTCTCTCATCCTCTATCTCACCTCCAGCGTCTATTCACACTCAACTCACTTTGATGCTCTATTTATCACACAACAGAACGTCCCCGCAGGGGATAAATTGTCCTCCGAGGGTCCGGCACAATACGCTCTGCTCCTTATAGAGTATGATGTTGTCTGCTCTTATTCCCTTATGATATCATTTCTGCCTTCCATTATTCTCATTTGTTACATGTTAGTTGCTAGGATCAATTCATATCTGCTCTTTCAGTAATTAGACACATTTACTTTTCATCTAACATGCATGCTTCAGTCCAGCTGAGTAGGAATAGGAGCGGGCGAGCGAGAGAGAGAGAGCGTAGGAAGAGTTTGGTCTTGTGGCCTTTAAGGGCGATCTTTCAGAGGCAGGACCTGATAGAGCACAGAAGCAGATGATGGAGAGGAGTCTTTACCGCCAGCAAGAGCTGCCCTTCTAATTGGCCTTTATAAATATTTAATGGCATCAAGATGAAATTCAATCATGGCTTTTAAGTGCTGAATAGGTTGGATGCAAAGTTGTCTGTGGGGTGATTAGATTTCTCTGGTCTGGGCTGCAGTCCTTCTGCAGGTGGGCAGCAAGATGTTTCAGGGCTGAGGGGAGCAGGTGCTCTCCTAAGAAATGAATCTTTTATTTGTTGTGGTATATTTTTAAAACCAAGGCTGTCCTGGTCACGCGATAGAGTAACCCCAGCAGACAGTCGTGACGCTCTTCTCCGCAGCTGATCTGGCTGTCCATTTCTCTCTCCAAACAGGAACAGAACAGAGCTTTCCTTTGCAATGGCAAGATAAGAATACCTTCATGATATAAAACATTTCTTTTATCCAAGATGGGGGGGTATTTATATGGAAATGTATATTTTTATAGTGTATGAATTTATCTAAATAAAAAATGTAAAGGTATAAAATATAAACATGCACTATTTAATTAGTATTTTTTTGTTTTTACATTTTTTATTATATGTTACATTTAAATCACTTTGTAATAAGGTTTCAAAAATATGTCTAAAGCATTTATTAATCTTAGTTAATGATTAGCTGATTCCAGAATTTACTACTAATAATTAAAAATTAAAATTTTAGTTTATTTAATGTTATTTACTGGACTTGAGCTAACATGAACTAACAATTAACTAACATTAATACAAATTAATAAATACTGTATCAAATGTATTGCTCTTTGTTATTTAATATTGGTTAATGTATTAAATATAGTTAACAAATTCACCCTTATTGTAAAATAATTAGAGAAAATTGTTCAAGGATTTGTTGAGGAATGGGGGGGGGGTAAGATTTTGTTTTATCGCATTCATAATGTAAATATTATTTATATAGAAAAAAATATTATTTTTAGAATCAATAATAAAATGTGACTTAAATAAAAATGCAGCTTACCTTTTTATCTATGAAATATCTACTTATTTCCTGGGAAATTGGGAAATGATTAATATATTTTGTATATATTAATATTTTAGTTATTAAACTACGCATTTAACATTAAGAGAAAAGCTTTTAGAAAAATAGGCCTGGCCTTCCACTCTGTTATAAGCTGTTTTATAATTGGCCGTATATCTGTAATTGGCTTAATGAAGAGTTTTGAACTACATTGTATCTGTTGCTTTTCATTTTTGCTACACAATGAGGTATTTTACATGACAAAGCATCCTATATTCAGAGCATGATAAAGAGCATTACAGTGACTGTGACAGTAAGTGCTCAGTGAAGAGAGAGACCCAGGGGAGGATGACCTCATGGTGAGCTCATCCCTCAGATGTGTGCTATAAAAGAGCAAAGCGTCTTCCCAGAGGGGAGAAAGGTGAGCCGCGCACTAGAAGAAGCCAGAGAGTAGAGAAGTGAATGTATGTGTGTTTTGGTCGCAGATGACTCACCTACACAGTAGTGTTTCCCTCTCTAAGATGAGGTGAGTCAGATTGTTGACTCACTCGCATCTTTCTCTTTTTCCTCTTCTTTTCCTCTTTATGGGAGGGCTGGCGTCAGACAGAGGGGTCTGCAGGGATTGATGCCAGTGACGATGACTCCTGCTTCTAGGACTACAGCAGATGGTTTAAATAGTCCTGCGTTAATCTGCCTTACCTCATCACCACTGGGCTGTGCATGTGTGTGTTTATAGAGGGAGGAATGTCCGCTGGGGTCCATAATTCATGACATATCTCCACCATCAGCTAGTTTATGGCACAGAACGAGTTTATCCCTGAGTAAACGTATAAAGTCTGCCTCCCTTCTGCCTAAATTGCTAATATAACTTTCTCTTTACTGTGTATCCGATATTTTAAGTCAAATAATTTAGCCTACGGCTTCCATATGTATTTTTTAAATGAGTGGTTAAGATGGGGGAGCTCAGGTTAATCTCATTATATTGACCTTACATGCATGCCAAATGAGACTCAAATTGTTGGGTGTATTTTTCAATAACGGCCCGATCGTACCCTGCCCATGATAATCATCCGCAAATAAGAAGAGTAAATTCAGGGGGAAATATTGCAAATGGGTTTTCAGGGTGGTTGTGCATTAATATTTAATTCTGTTATAAGACGAAAGGTCCAATAAATGAATGATTTTTTTTTTTTTTTTTTGGTCTGTCTGGTGGCCAGCCCTCTTAATTGCAGTCGTGCAGTTTTGCACCTTGCACAGATTAAGACTCTTTGAAAAGGTACGGATGCCCCTGATAAGATTAATGACATTTTAAAAGGAAAGTTTGGGATGTCTGGCCTATTTGCAGTTTTGGACTGAATGTAGGTCAAGTGATGGAGGAAAAGTTTTAGCAGGAGTTTAGTTAGCTTGTTTAAAATATTCAAAATATAAAACAGTGTAAAGGTGTCAGTGTAAAAAAAATGTAAACTATGACATACATCAAGAAAAGTGTGCAGTGCAAAAATGGAAAAACCGTGTATGATTTTTTATAAAATATAAATATTTATTAATTGTAGTATATATTTCATTTGAAAGTCATACACTATTTCAGCTGCTTAGGACATAACAGTATACAAATATACATTTTTAGATGGGGGCGGAGGCTTGTATGTATATAGAAAGAGAGAGAGATATTTTATATATACAGTGGATGCCGAAAGTATTTAGACCCCCTTAAATTTTTCACCTTGTTATACTGCAGCCATTTGCTAAACTCATTTAAGTTCATTTTTTCCTCATTGATGCAGACACAGCACCCCATATTAACTCAAAAGCACAGAATTGTTGACATTTTTGCAGATTTATCAAAAAAGAAAAACTGAATTATCACATGCTGTGACACTCATATATTTTACTCAGTTGCTGTTTATTTCTTCTGATCATCCTTAAGACTTCATTTGAGTCCAGCTGTGTTTGATTATACTGATTGGACTTTATTAGGAAAGCCACACGCCTGTCTATATAAGACCTTGCAACTCACAATGCATGTCAGAGCAAATGAGAATCATGAGGTCAAAGGAAGTGTCTGAAAGGTTTAGAGACAGTAATGTGGCAAGGCACAGATCTGGACAAGGTTACAAAAAAATTCTGTGAGCAGAGTGGCCTCCATAATCCTTAAATACAAGACGTTTGGAACTACCAGAACCCTTCCTATAGCTGGCCGTCTGGCCAAACTGAGCTATCGGGGGAGAAGAGCCTTGGTGAGAGAAGTAAAGAAGAACCCAAAGATCCCAGAGATGCCGTTGGTAAATGGGGAAAAAGTTGTAGAAAGTCAACCATCACTGCAGACCTCCACCAGTCTGGGCTTTATGGAAGAGTGGCCCGATGGAAGCTTCTCCTCAGTGCAAGACACATAAAAGCCTGCATGGAGTTTGCTAAAAACCACCTGAAGGACTCCAAGATGGTAAGAAATAAGATTCTCTGGTCTGATGAGACCAAGATAGAACTCCTTGGCCTTAATTCTAAGCAGAATTCTTAATTCTAATGCTCATCACGTCCAATACAGTTCCAACAGTGAAGCATGCTGGTGGCAGCATCATGCTGTGGGGATGTTTTTCAGCTGCAGGCACAGGATGACTGGTAGCAATCGAAGGAAAGATGAATACGGCCAAGTACAGGGATATCCTGGACAAAAACCGTCTCAGGACCTCAGACTGGGCCAAAGGTTTACCTTCCAACAAGACAATGACCATAAGCACACAGCTAAAATAATCAAAGAGTGGCTTCACAACAACTCTGTAAATATTCTTGAATGGTCCAGCCAGAGCCATGACTTAAACCCAATTGAGCATCTCTGGAGAGACCTGAAAATGGCTGTCCACCAATGTTTACCATCCAACCTGACAGAACTGGAGAGGATCTGCAAGCAGGCAGAGGATCCCCAAATCCAGGTGTGAAAAACTTGTTGCATCTTTCCTAAAAAGACTAAATACTGAGCAAAGGGTCTGAATACTTAGGACCATGTGATTATTTCAGTTTTTATTAAATCTGCGGAAATTTCAACAACTCTGTGTTTTTCTGTCAATACTGTATGTGTGTACATTAATGAGGAAATAAAATTAACTTAAATTATTTTAGCAAAAATGTAAGGGGGTCTAAATATTTCCATACCCACTGTATGTATAATCTTTGACTATTGAATAATACTATTTACTCTGCCATTCTCATTTTTTGCCTAGTTTACATTTCCTAGGATCAAAGCCTGAGTTGACAAATAAGCTGATGTTTAGTGTAATGATTTGTTTAACTAGCTTCTTGGTATAGGCCTCATATAAATTGGGTTGGATTTGTTTGTTTTTCAAATCTAAACCTACTCCAAAATTTAGAGTTTGTTTAAATAGCTTATGTAACAAGCCACTGGTAAAGACCTAAAAGATAAAAAATGCTTTCAGAGGTGGAGCAACATGAAAATTCACAAAAACAACACCGGTAACATTAAAAAATTTAAAATATACTTTTAAATTAATTAATAAAAAATAATTGCAAATTTACAAATGATCTAGCAAAGTTTCAAACTGTATAAAGTAAGCTTACTCTAACCTTTATCGCCTTTCTCACCCCTCGGCCCATCACGGCCATCTCTGCCATCTCTTCCAGGTTTACCACTGTGCCCAGGTGTGCCAGGAACACCTCCCATCCACATGGCACAGGGCTGTCTACTATCAGGTTGAATGACATCTGTTCCCGGACCATCAAGCTCTTCCACGTTCTCTTCTCCCTCAGTCTTTTTATCTAATGCTGTCTGCTCTATATTCTCCTCCAGAAGGTCTTGACTTTGACTGAGTTGTCCAATGAGAAGGATTCCCAATAAGATCTTCCATAGTTGCATCATACTGATGTCAAATAAAATTATGAAGTATGTTATACTGATAAATGAGATGTTGCACTTAACAAATTATCACTTTATTTCATTTTTTGTGAAGATTTTTTAACACAACTTTATAACTTAACCCAAACCTAATCTGCTTTACAATTGGAAATTTCATCACATGTTAGTAATCTCAAGCCTATATTTGCTTATATATAGGCTATAATAATGCTATGAAAACCTTACTGTCTTACCTGGTCTGTTAAAGTTTGTCTCTCAGAAGCACAGAACAGTAAGAACAACCACTGAGCGATGCAACTGCCTTCGATGGTGATGTGCTGTCATCACAGTGGGCTTTTCTGAACTATATATATCCTAGTCTAAATACTAAATGTATTTATGGCTCATTGAACAGCAGATGACTTGATGCTATCTGATACTAGTCTGACATGCATTGTTAAAAGAAGGTTTCTTTTCTTGTCTTTGCATGTAGGCATAGTTTCAAAATACATACAATAAGTGTAAATGAAAAACACAATTCATTGTTGTATTTAGTTAAAGATGTGTTAAAAAGCAAAGTTGTGCATTTAATGACTAATTAAATGTCTTTAATGACTTAATGACTAATGCATTGTTTTGTCTTGGTAGGATAATTTCAGTAATTGTCTATTATTTATAAATGTGTCATTTGTATTAGAAAAGACTTTATTCTTGTGGCATCTTTGTCCCATTTTATTTGATGAAAAACTAAAAGCATAATTTAGTTTCCTTGGAGCAGAATATTCTGTCAAATTAAGAAATATTAGCCTGTACAAAACATTTAAATCATAATTTATTACAGGACATGTCATCTGTAGGCCTATATAAATTAAACTGGAAGAAAGATTGTAAAAACCAACCAGATGGGGGCAGTACTTGTTCATCTGGCAATAAGCTTTTCCTACATTAACTCAAGCGCTAGTGTTAGCACCTCAAGTATGCACATTACCAACCTTTCCTTAAAAATTACAAAAAATCACACAGATTTAAAACTAGATTTTGAGTTTCAGGCGGCTTATTAGTACAACAGATGGGCAAAGTCTCATTATAATGGAAGGAATAAAATTCATGGACTAGCTGTTTCAGCTGCACAATAGATCGAGTAGGTAAGAGTAAAGGATAAAGCCATCTCATAAATTACTTTATATTTTTATTACGTTTATTGTTCTTTCAATTCATTAATACATAGAGAGAAGCCATAAAATGAGAAATGGATTTTTATTGTAATATTTGCAGTTATAGAGAAAGGATTACTGCAGGTGCTCAAGGTAAACTGGTAACACTTTATAAACCATTGTTCCAACATTATAATACATTAGTAAACAGTTTACAAGTGCATCTATAAATTATTATTATATATATATATATGCGCAATTTTCATATTATCATATATATTATCATATATATGTTTAATTATCATATTTTCATACTTTATTAATGATCAGTTTATGTTATTTACAAACCAGTTATTTAGGAGTTGTCAGTGTTTAATAAGACCATTTAGAAGGTCTAATTAAATACTTAATAAATGACTTAACTTTACATTAATAAATCATATTATTTAGAAACATGATAATAGTTGCTCAGTGTGTTAATAAATGGTTTATTAAC
>JAUCMT010000154.1:6525938-6536191 GCA_032357475.1 Enteromius thamalakanensis | reverse complement strand
ATGGACATCTTGGATGACATGGTGGTGAGTAAATTATCAGCAAAAGTTTTTTTGAAAGTGAACTTCTCCTTTAATTTAACATTTAATATTGGGAGCATCCAAGTTTGCCATTTGATTTTTTATTTTTTTTTGTAGGTTAATGCAATAGTTACTTTTCGAGGTAATTAGTTAATTTAATAAAGCTGTAACTCAGTTACGAACTCAGTTACTGTTTGTGATAAGTAACTAGTAACAATAACTAATTACTTTTTTTAAAGCAATGTGCCCAACACTGGTGATAGCCCCATCCTAGTAATGCAGTGTGTAATGCAGTGCAACTCTTTCAGTTTTACTTTCCCTGTTCTTAGTATCTGCTCAGAAAATGAGCTGAATTGTGTTGTATTTGTTTTATTTACCAGCAGGGGGCGAATTAGAAAATAAAACAATAGACATCATTCCAGGGGTTTGTCAAAACAAAACCTTATACAATTTATCTTTAACGTCAGCTAGTATTATATTACACTATAAACACTTTAAAAGAGCTTTTTATTAGTTTGCAAAAGAAAATGCTCAGTGAGTTGGCACCTATGAGTCACGACACATATTTTCCAATTATCGCATAAACAACACATTAACACATAGTTTTTTGACAGGTGCCAGCGTATTTTATGCATAAATTATTCTGTTTTTAAATTATTGTTAGCAGATAGAAAATGAACATTATATATAAGTCAAATGGCTCCAGTAAAAGACGTAATGCTATTGTAAATGCGTATTACTAACAAGCAAAATGCATAACACAACAAATACCACATACATTACAAACACACTGACTGTTCATTAAAACTGATTCACTGACTCTCTTTTCATATTTTCAGACTTTGCTACATTTTATGAATTCAAAACCAAGTTAAAGCCCTGTGGCTTCACTGGATAATTGCTAATCGTCAGGAAATGACCAGACACTGAAAAGTAGAGCTGTGTGTGTGCGTGAATGATATCAGTGTATGCTCTCTGCTCTACTATGCGTGTAGTGGCTCTCATGTAGAAGGACCTGCAGTACTGTTACCACAAGAGTGTTAAAGTACAGCTCTTGAGCTGTCAGGCCTAACAGTGTGTGTGTTATGTGTGTCCGCCTCACACTGCAGCGCGCCATTGAGGACGCCATCAGTCTTTGATTGGGCACTTATCGATCTCAGAGTGTGACCTGTGTGGATTGCTGTAGCCTCTGTCACGCCCTCTCTCCAGGAAACGACCCGCATCTACTGCAGCACATGAATACATAACTCACAAAACGCAATGGATTATGTACACAATCACACACCCCAGTATTGGAGAAGTATCATAGCAGGCCAGAAAAACAAAAACAGAGACACACTAAAGAACACAAGCTATATGTATATATATATATATATATATATATATATATATATATATATACACACACACACACACACACATGTGTGTGACCCTGGCTGTGAAATCACAGCTAAAGTCATTTTTTGGTGATTTACAATTTTCTACCTGAAAATAGCAGGTGGTGCTGCTTTGTGTACAGCATTACTGGGCAAATCGCAATTTGTTTGGATGTATTGTTTTACTTAGAGATGTGTTATACTTTGCATGAATAAGTGCACTTTATTATTGCCTAGACCAAATAGAAAGATTTAGTGAAATTACTGGTTGAAATCAAACTTTGATGCTTGTTATCTCATAATTAGATTAGGTTTTTTGATTGGTTGGTCACTTAAGAATTCTTGGCGATATACTTTTTAACTGGGATGTTTAAATTTTTACCTCTGAGCTCAATGTAAGACTTGAAAGATTTATATGTTATTGCTAAAAATCTACCCTTTGCTGTCTAAACATATCCTTAGAAATAAATAGTTTGAGTCAATTTTTTATATTTATTTTTGCTGCGAATAGGCCTAAAGAAAAGTGTAAGATTAGAACGAGAGTGATATATATGCTCTGTATATGTACATATATTTACATAAAATTGATGTAAAATGCGTGACACACTTTTATCTCTCCAGAGAGAGATAGAGAGCAAAATGTGCTTAACAGGCAGACAGCGCAAACTGATTTCTGAGCAAAAAAGGAAAAAATCTGTTTCATCTTTCTGACAGAAGACCTCTGATGCGTCTTTGTTTCTTTTTCAGCAACAACGAAGGCTGGATCTTCTGACCATCACCAACCCCGGTGAGTATGCACATTTTGGTTTGTGTGCATGTGTGTTTGTCATTCACTGCACAGCACACCACACAACAACACTGAATACTTACATGGCTACAGTGTTACAATACGTGAGGGCTTTGTGACTTCTCTTACTTCTCACAACAAGCATCAGCTGCACCCCAAGAGCAAAAACCTGCAAAAAAGACCTTTTCCCGCGACGTGTCAGCATTTCCGTGAGTTTGTTGTAGCACCCCGGGCGTGCTTGTCCCAGAGCAGCGGGTACAGCCTGCGTTTCTGCGTCTCTATGGGAAGCTGAATGTTTTGTCAATGCATCTGGGTGAAAGCTGAAACTGCATTCAGAGCTCTGGGAGAGACAGATGGGGTAGCCAGGAAGGATGCAGCCCCCATATGTCTAAAATATCTGGCTGCTCTAATACACTTTGATTAAAATAATGTTTATGTAAGGCACGTGGAGTAAGCTAATTTTCCCAGCTTTGCTCAGCATCTGTTACCCAAAGCCACACAAGACTGTACCGCTGACCTTCACAACTTCACAAAAGACATGCACAGTGCAACATGGTTTTTAGCTTACCTCGTTTCGGCTTATATAATGAAAGTGACTTTTTTCCCCCTCTCACTCTATAGCCCTTGCCATTTTGGGAGGGTAATTTTGCTGATTTCAGCGTGCAGTAAAATCTACTTTTTCTCCATAAAAACTCCACAATTGTGCACAGCAGACTGCAGAGGGTCTCTGGAGAGCCGTTGCGCTTTTTGCTGATCTAGAACTCCCAGGATGCAGTTATTAAAACTAACCGTTGAAAGAACAACTACTAAACCAGTATTAGATCACTGGGCTACAGATGGGCCTAATGACTTATTGATGAGGTGAACAGGGTATTTTAGTTGCTGTAAATGAAGAATCGCTGCTGTAAATGAGCTCATTGGTCCCTGTCTTCCTCTATAAGCCCACAGCTTATTAGGAGTCAGTGTGGAAAGTGTATATACGACTGCGCTGACCTCTGACCTGTGTTTGTCCATGCAGAGTGTGACGGAAACTTGTTTTTTTTTGCTATATGGAAAGCAGCTTGCATTTCTTAGATGACAGAGGCAGATACAGCAACAGGACGTGCCGACCTATCCACATATTAGAAAGGTGTGAGTATATGTGAGAGAGGGATGGTAAAAATTAACATACATGTATCCATAAACCGTAATGAGATCAAGCCGTGTCCTTCCCGTTGCCCTTGGAGGTCTTTTTCGGAGTACACCGAGTGTCGGAACCTGCCGCTCTGCTTGAGGCCCTGCAGATCAGTGCCGAGGGGGTCTCTGTGCCCTGGCCCCCTCATTAGCTCTCCTGTGTGAAGAGTGCTTCCCACTCAGCCCCTGCCAGACCCTCTTTAATTGGACACTTGAGCAGCACGATGTGAATCTGGCTCCATTGAAGCCTGACATTTCAAACAGCTGACCTTTCTAAGGCCAGAACAGCTAAAGAATGATTAGCCTCGCCCACCGTTCTCATCGCAATGCAGAACGCAAAATAAACACTACGTACATGGTGGGGAAAAAAAGGGATAAAGGAATTCTAGGATGAAAGGACTACATTTGAAGGAATTGTGCTTGGTAGGTTTTAAAAGAACTGGTAAAGTTCACTTTAATAGAAGGGCTAGATTATTTAAAATAAGTCCTCAATGATAAAATATATTATAAAAAAATATATTGTGTTCAACAAAAACATTCCAAAAAAATGTAGTTGCATTTTGTAATCAACTTTTTGAAATTAAACTATTTTAATGAATTACATGCAGTAATAAACAACACGTGAACACTGCAAAATATTTTGCCACAAACTAACAGGCAAGAACTCTTACAATAAATAACAAAAAAAATGTAAAGTAGTATAAATAAAAAACTAATTACACAAATATTCCTTTAAAATCAGGGTAAGGGTAAGAGTCGGGCCGAAAACGAATCAAACTTGACTACAGCAATTGCTGCGCCAGCTTAAAGACCAAAATATACTTCGGCCATCTGCATTACGTCATTTTGGTCATCAGAAAGGGGTGTCTGCGTGCAGGCAATTTTTTGAGCTTTTCACACCCCTTCTAATGTATGATTTTCATAACCATTATGACACTCAGTATGTGTCTTGTGTTCTGTCAGCTGTGCACCAAAATAAACTACTTTTTCCCCAGTGGAAAGGCAGCTAAATGTTTAAATATATGCAAGAAAATAGACCAATTACAATTCAGTATGCACATCGCAATTCATTATTTATAAGTAATTATGACATCACTGCAGGCTTAAAAAATACAGAAACATTATCAAAGGGATATTCAGAACTAAAATGCATTATGAAACAGTAAAGCTGTAGCTGTTTTAAAGATTTTTTATTTGTATTTTAAATATAAATATTTAAATAGAAAATAATATAGATATCGCTAGATATATAGTATATGTGAATAAAATAGAAATTAATAAAAATAATTGAATCGAATTGTAAATTGGTCCCTATATATATGAATAATTTTAGAGTCTATAAATATATATTTTTTTTTTCAATAAAAGTTATTGAAAAGAAAAAGAAGTAAAAATGAAGACCAAGAATAAGAAGCATTGCAAACATAAAAATCTCTCTGTCGATTGAAGAGTTCTGGGCACTGGGGTTGTGGGGGTCTTAAAGGGGGGTTGCAATGTGTGTGGAGCTTAGAGGATGTCCGTGGCCAGAAAATTGAGTTCAGCCATCTTTTCGGAAAGGCTATTGTCGATCTATTGATTTGAATGCCCTTTTCATATCTGCAGTCTCTGTTGTGTTATTGTTCAGCTGGACAATTAACTTTGCTTGGCTGGTGTTTAGTCTCTGTGTCACTGCCCCCCCATGGCCACCATCTCAGCTGCGCTACAGAAAAAAAGGTCAATTACATTCATGAGACTTGGAGAGATGTGCAAGCTCACTGCTCTGAGAACAGATATTAGACAACCTTTAGATCTCCTCAAACGCTGTGAGCTCTTGTTCTGTGCAAGACACACACACTCACACATGTCTTCATCTGTGGATATATGTAAATAATCTCTGTAATGAGAGCCTGTAAAGGTCCTCAGTCTGAGGAAAACAGCGTTCAATACTGTTGTTCTGTTCAGCTGCTCCTTTATTGACACATTTACACTGACAGCTCAAAGTATGAAAATAAATTATGATATAAACTTTTACTAATTACAATTATATTCTATCCATACTCCATATCAATCACACAATCACTGTCATATCACACACACACATATAAATGTATGTATAAGATACATACACATATGTAGAGTGTGTGTGTGTAGGAGCAAAATCAGACAGAATTTATTCATTAAAAAAAAACAATATAGAAAATCAATAACAAAAATCATTTGTAACAATACTGTATACACTACATTTCTAAAGTCTGTGCTCAGTACAACCTTTTTTTTAAGCAAGGATGTGTTAAATTGTTAAATAGTGATAATTGTCTTCTATTTTTTTTTTTAATTGTATTTTTATTCATCAAAGAATCCTGAAAAATATATCACAGGTTACAAAAAAATAATAATAATTAATTAAGCAGCACAATAACAAATCCGCATATTACAATAAAGGATCATGTGACTGATGAAAATTTGGCTTTGCATCACAGAAATAAACTGTATTTTAATTTACTGTTTTTTAAAACAAATACAGCCTTGATGAGCATAAGAGACTTCTTCTAAAACCCTTAAAAAAATCTTACTGATCCCAAATTTTTAAGCGTATGAATTTGTAACTTTTCTCAGCAGTAAATCAGTCAAAGCCTTTTGCATTACAATGATTGTTTTTTGCGCATTTGGCCTAATGCGCTAGAATGTCACATATTCAATGAATCCCTTCTTTTGCTGTGACTGGCCTCAATGGCCCTCTGATATAAATGTTTAAAACGCATTCCCAGCCAGTTCCACCGCCCAGCCTGAGCAAATGTGTCCCTGAGTGTTTTCTTGGCCGTTTCTGTGATGGTGTCTGTATGGCATCCAGCAGCAAAACAGGTCTGAGCCTGATGGTCTCTGGACTGGGGCCGTGTGGCCAGACACCCTGATGTTTGTGCTTTTGTGTCTGGCCACAGCATCTCTCGGCCAAAGCGGCAACTTGGACAGCTGCACCTCTCAGTGGCCAATACCTGCACCAGTGAGATCTGCCTTTAATGGAGCAGAGGGACCAGGCTTGGCACAGAGAGACAGAGAGGAGAAGATGTAGTGCAAAGTAATGCAAGAGGGGAATGATCATAACCCATTTAAACTTCTCTGTGAACATTTCGTCTTAACATCCAGATCAGTCACTGAGTGACGGAAGGTGGTTAAAAGCAAATACAATGAATAAAATAAAATAATAATGAACAGCGGTTGGTAGAGTCCACACAGAGATAGAGAAACCAAAACGTCTGTTCGGCTGCCTCATGCTGTCTATTTTCCAGTTGATTTTTTCCAAATGCACACAAAGGAGCATAGCGAAAGGGCTGTGAGCCTGTTAATGAAGAAAGAATAAGAGCGTTAATGTAGTCTGGAGGAGAGAGAGAGAGAGGGTGCGTGCCGCTAGTCTGGCTTGGAAAATATTTGTAAAATATGCATCATTAAACCATTATTTAAAAACATGTCTGGAGCCCAGCCTTGAAGCTTTTCAACAACTAATGCCTCTAGTTAATATCCCCAGCCATGCAAATATCACAATTTCACGCCTTCTTCACATAATCAGCCATGGGTTTTTCTGTTCGCCGTGTGAAAAACAAAACAACACGCTAAAGATACTAAATGAAAATGCAGTGTGCTGTTTGCTATTAACTTGTCTTTCTCTTTTCACGGCTTGCCATTTGTACGTATGCGTGTTTGTTTGCACGAGAAAAGGGGAGATATGTGGGAAAATGTAAATAGTGTTTTAGCAGCCTTTCTGCGGTGACAGACTAGACAGCGATGACTGTTTCGTTGTCACCAGGGCCACTGCTGTTGCCAAGTGCATCAAATCCATAAGGGGGAGAAAAAGAGTGCGATTTCAGGTCGGAGGACCTTTTGTTTTTTCTTGCAGTGGCGGGAAATAACTCATCACTGACAAAAGGTGTATTGACATATGTTTTTATTTGTTGCTACTATAAGGTGCTTCATAAACTTATAGTAAGAAGTTATGATACTTAAAACCAAGTTTACTAAAAACAACAATTTAGTGTCATTCCATAAAAGCACAGATGGGAGGGGAAAACTACGGACATAATGACCAGCAGAATCTACCAAGAGCAGAACAAATTACCAGACGTGATTTTTGGTGGGGGGCACAAATACCTGTAAATTGACATGCAAACACTAGCAAATCACATTGCAATTCTCTCCTCCAATACATTTTGCATCTGAAAAAAATAACTGTCCATGCTTTTTCAGCACTATTTTTGCACTGTGCATCTTGAGTAAATTCTGACAATGCTATTTTAAAGCCAACGCATGCTGTTCGTAAATCTGGCCCTTAATTTAATCAAGCTAAATAATTGCATTATATTTCGACATTAAACAAAAAGGCACACTGTTCGTGCACTTGTGTTTCAAAACAACGTCAGTCGTTGTTGCAAAGACCCATGAATTTGAGAGCTCAGCCAATCATTAAATACAGAAGGCAGGGTTCCACTTGAGACATAAATAAATATATGATGGGACTATAGGGCAGTGCAAACAGTATAATGGCCTTATAGATTTATAGTGAAGCACTGCAAGTGACTGGAACTAAGGAAAACATGCTTGGAGTCTAATGAAAATGTATCTGTACTTTTATTTAAGATAAAGGGTTCAGGTATGTACCACTGATGTGTAGACATTTTCATGTAGAAAACTGATATTTTATGTTATTTTATGTTATTTAAAGAAGTACTGAGTGATGATGCTAAAAATTAAACTTTGCATCGCAGGAATAAATTACAATATAAAATATACAGTATTAAAAGAACAATGCTATTTTAATTTGCAATAATATTTCACAATACTACTGTGCTTTTTCTCAAATAAATCCAGCCTTAGTTAAAGGAATAATTCACCCAAAAAATCATTTACTCACCCTAAGGTAGTTCCAAACCTGTATGAGTTTGTTCTACCGAACACAAAGGAAGATATTTTGAAGAAAGTTTATAAGCAGGCTGTTTCGGTCACTATTTTATTCCATAGTAGAAAAAAAAATACTATGGGAGTCAATGGTGACCCAAAACAGCCTGCTTATAAACTTTCTTTAAAATATCTTCCTTTAGGGCTTTTCACACTTGAAATTGTTAACCCAGGGTTATCCTAAACCCCAGATAAATGGAATCCTGGGTTATCTGTAATCATGTTTCACACTGCTTATATTAAACCTGGGGTTAGCGGTTAATCCTGGGTATTCATTAACAGACGTTTCACACCACGCATTCCTAAACCCCGGGTTTACGTTCTAATTTGCATATTTGCAGTGTTACTGTACCTAATTGGACGTACGGCAAAGTGCAGGCAAACCTGCCACTTCCAGTTATGCTACCAGTAAAAAAAAAAAAGTCGACGCATAGGTCCACCTGTGTTCCTGGACACCATAAGCTGGTTCAGGTGTGCTTGATTAGAGTGTTTTATTAACATCCACTCCAATACCTATACATCAACCCTAAACCTACCGCTTACAGTAAGGCAAATAAAGTATGGTTGCTCATGACAAAAATGACAATATATTGATGTGTGCATGCAGTGAGCCCTGGAGGCTGTATCCCTTCTAGCCTCAAACCACTTTCTCCTATTCAGAAATAAATGACTGGATACAATTTAGATCCGACTCCTTTCAATGCCAGTGTTGAAACATACACCAATACTGACTTTTTTTTGTTTTTTTCAATTATTTGTTACAATAAAATTGACAATTGTACTCAAAGTATATACACTTTTTTTTCAATAAATCTTCACTGTAAATTGTTTGAGATAAATGATGCACTAAGGTCTTCACCTGATTGTTTCTGGAAAAGATTTAAGGTTTAGAGAGTGTCGAAATCTTGTGGTTAATAATAAAGCACCTAAAAGTCTTAAGAAGCTTTACTGGATGAAGCAGGTGCCACACATAAGTTAATTATGTTATGTGCGCAAATAAAAGCCAAACTCTCTCTTTCCTAATGTGTGTGTGTTTGATGAATTCATCAAAACGGCTTTTAATGCCAATATGGAGCAATTATGTAATGAACACAGTATGTTTCTCGTCATTATTCTAAATCGTTAAAGAATCACTAAAGCTTTTCATGAACCACGAAAAGATGAACGACCCAAACAAAACTGCTCAATGTAGAATGAAGTCTTGAATTCGTGTGCCAAACGGTTTGAAGTATATACTTTTTTTTTTTTTTAAATAGCTCACCCTTAAGCGTGTTTTGTTGTGGTCTCCAGCTGTCTCCGGTCCAAGATTTAAAACTGACGCGGAAGTGCATAACGTCGATGCTGTGCGTATGACGTCACGCAAACAATGAGGGACCGTGAGTTGTTCAACAAAATATTTATTTATAGATTATGAAAACATCAAATGAGTTAAGCTTCTTACTTTACAAGGAAAATAATAAATAATAAATAAAAAATATATTATTATTATTATTTTTTTTTAAAAACGTTAAGTAAACGTCTACACGTCCCTATCTATTGATAATCGTACAGTGGCTTTCTAAAACTGACAGTTTATTTTGTCCAGCATATGTTTTCACTTAATGTGCATAAATTTTAAACATATAGTTGCCAGAATTGGCTCAAATTAAAGACAGATATTTAATATAGAAAGATAACACTCTGTGTTAAGACACACAGACTTTAAGAATCAGTGTGAGAATCACAACTATGGTGACCATCTAAAAAAAAACATCTATATGTGGTTATATCTGAACACAACCATCAGCACTTAGTGATTCTGGCTCTTTGCAAATGTCTGTCTGTCTGTCTGTTATAAACCCTTTTTAGGAAAATTTCTTTATTTTTTTCCAAAATAAAATATCAAAATAAAACCATCTTTAATTTTTAATTTACCAGCATAAATTCAACATGAATTACTTTATGAGACACCACATATAACAGCGACCGTACTT
>JAUCMT010000154.1:6502838-6518286 GCA_032357475.1 Enteromius thamalakanensis | reverse complement strand
ACCCCAAATGATCTACTGCTTCCGCCCGAATTCTGTACTACCCATACCATGGACACTTTCCTATCCCATAAGGCTCTGGGAGAGGAGGTGTCATATTCGAAAAAGAAAGTGGATACGCGACTTATTTCAAGTGTAAGTACCTCAGGAAAAAAACTTTGTTTGTTGTTATTAAATTACAGTTGTTTCACAAATTCTAAATAAACGGATAACTTATCGAAAGTTAACATTTTCGCGCTGTTGTGATGACGCATCATACATGACAACATTAATATGGCGGATGTAGTACATCCCATTTCCATTCATACTACCCACATTCATTCTATATAGAGCATACTTTTTTAACGGTCGTGTAGTACGTTCAATTTTAAATGTAATACCTACTAGAGCAGGAGGCAAGTATATGTCTTCCACAGACACACCGATTTTAGTTCCTTTAGTCTCTACTAACGAGCTGATGAATGGAATCAGGTGTACTAGATTAGGGAAGCACACAAAATGTGCAAGGCAGGGGTCCTTCAGCACAGGTTTGAGATGCCCCCCAACAGGGCACATTTTTCCTTTTTCTGACTTTGTTACTGTTCCAGGCAAATTACGCAAAACTGCCTTAGGTCTTGTGCCAAACTAGGAATTGTGGTCGCTAGATATAAACAAACCAGCTTGGCGGACCATACGGGCTTATGTTCATTTACAATCATTTATTTCGCCAAAGGTGCTTTCCTTGCTTATTTGAGGGAAACGGAGGAGGAAAAACAGTGCATGAGGCAAGAAAAGCTGTTCCACCTTTTATTTTAGTGTACTACTTGCATAAACACTGCCACTGTTGTTTTGTGGGCTATGTGTTGTCAAAACTCGGAACTAGGAGTACATTGATGTAGTACGAGGTCACGGGTTAGGAAGTCATGGTGTTGACTGCCATTCCAGTGCACTTTCACCAGAAGGTTGGAAAAACACTGGTATTAGGGTATTAATGGGATGATAATCTGAATCAGGTGTGTTTGATTACGAAGACATGGAAAACACGAGCCCTGTGTCCCAATTCCCATACCATACATACTTAAATTCTATGTGACATTAGTCATTTTCAGTACTATTTAGGGCAGAGAGGGTGGGTAGTATGCACATTGGGACACAGGGGCAGTATTAGGGGGCCTCCAGGAACATGGTTGGGAACCACTGCTTTAAAGAACTAAAGCTTCTCTGTTGTGCAAAACTGTTTAGAAGTCTCTTCAAACTATTTTCCACAACACAAAGAATGCTGGGTAACTGAAAGCACTATACTTTGATAAATGTACAGTTATATAACAGTTCTAGTTATTCAATATATATATTTTAGAAATATTATTTTTTTTAATGAAGCACAATCCTGTTTTATCTATAACTGCAATGATTATTTAAATTATAATATTTTTATTATTTTTTCTATTACTATTTATTTTAGTTTATTCAATTATAATTAAGGGCAAACGACATTTTAACCCCCAAAATAAACCTCTCGTCAAATCTGTTTTGATTAGTACAGTCTGTGGCGATCAAGCTCTGCATTTCCTCAACTGATACGCACCAGCCAGACAGAAGCAGTCGATCGCAGAGGCCTCCCCACTGTCTCCCCCCTCTTTGTGTTTATATGTGTTTTTTAATATCTTTTTTGAGGGAAACTGTCAAGCCCTATCCCAAAGAGCAGGGACCAAAGAGCAAAAATAATGTACGCTTTCGTGCGTTTCTTGGAGGACGATATGTGCTACGCGTTACCTGTGTCAGACGTGAAAGATTTCCAGCCTGTGCACAAAAGAGATTTTGATGATCAGAAGGTGTATGTGGTGCTGAGAGGCACAGGCCAGCCTGCCAAAGCACACATCCTCGCCCTGGCAGGTGAGTTCTGCTCTTCTTGCTTATTAACTATAATAATAACAACCTTCATAAATAACAGTAGCACGCATGCTACGGTATATCAAAGATTAACGATGTCATCTAAAATGTCATGCAATTTTGATATAAATCATGTTTTTTATTTGCATGTGCATAAAACATTACCTGTGAAGCATTATATTATGGCGTAATATGAAAGGTTACCACACAAATGATAATTTTAATTTGACATGAGACGCACATGAGATGCAAGAACATGCTTTAACACGCATGTAATGATGTGTTAAGAGAAAATTAATGATATAACTTGTGTGTTTTGATGTGATGAATGGGTGTAGACCGGAGAATATGTCAGGTTTGATGTCTTCTTGATTGCCCTGTTGTTTTTAGCTCATCGTGATTGCGGGGTTTTTATAATAGAGAGATGTAAGAATGTCTATGCTTGACAATGCCAGCAATCTGAATATAAAGTAAAAGAAATGCGTGTCAAAAAAGTCTGAACAAGTTCGTGAAAGTAGAAACGAAAGATAAGAGGGTTTTAAAGCAGAGAGAGGCTCAGGATGCTAAGCGATTGTTAGCCTGCTGCTAACGCTTCCTTCATCTATCGGCGGTGCTTAAGAGCTAAAACGCAAATAAAATCACTGTAGCAGTCTTTTCAGATTGATAAAGATGCGAAAAAGCAGATATGATAACTAGAAAGTTGTACATTTGAACGGTTTGTTTTAGTTCTAGCAGCTAGGTTAGTGTCAACACATTAGCTAGCAAGGTAAGGCTTATTTGATGTCGTTTTCTTTTGGTTCCTATTAGTTTGTTTCAAACCTTACGTCAGCATGTAACACTGTTAAATTATAACTTGTCAGTTGTCAGAGGTTTAAATCAGTGCTGGTGAAACATCTGTTATCATGTGACACTTCCTGCTTCAGCTCATATTATAAAAACCCCCAACCACTTTCACTCCTGCAAGTCTATTTAGATACATTTCTAATCTACATGTGTGGCTCAACCTGGTCTTACAACCCTGATCTTGTTAGGGACAGAAGTTTGGAGTCTAGTACAGCTTTTAAATCAGTTGCTTTAACTTAAGCAGTCTGCAATCTGTTGTGGCTGACCTTGAGGCTCATCTTTCATACCTGGCCAATGTAAAACCTTTAATGCATTGAGGGCATTTTCCACTTGACACGATAAGGGGTTAGGTAGGCACATTTATATGGTCCGTCTTCTTCAAGTGGCCTTGGGTACTTGACACTGAATCAGACGGCGATAGCTGTGATGACCTCGCATGTCAAAATCATATTGATGCTGCACCGTCAACGCCGCTTTGCAAAGTTAAACGCTCCATTAATAGTTTATTGCAACAATAGCTAGTCATCTGTGTCATTACAAGGTTACTGGAAATCTTCCACCAAACTCATAAAATGTTTCTGTTGCTGATGTGGCCTTGTTTTAACTGTATCAGCATTCCTGAGCAAAGAGATGAAATAGTTGCATCTCTGACTTGTTTTTTTTTTTTTTTTAGAAAGCATTGAGGAATTTGAGCACAGTATTATGCAAAAGAAGATGAAAATACCCAAGATGTCAAACAGGAACACAGTGGAGAATCATTTTGGCGAGGAGAGAATGCCCCTTAGACATAAAAAGGTTGGTATATGGGTTTTTAAGAAAGGTTTTAAGATTTAGGAGACTGCAAGACATTTACAGGCTTGCTGTTACTGGTCTGGATTTGTAATGTGGACAGATCAGTAATGGCTCAACAGGGATTTTCTACTGATGTTAAGAGTGTATTTTATATTCCGCAAGCAAAACATGACAAAATGCTAGAACATGTTTTGATGCTCACAGAAGGGATTTTAGGGAATTGTTTTTTAGTTGTAATTTCATGCAATAAAATCTGTATTTAGTATCATTCAAGTTTATACTATTTGATCATTTAAGAGCAGTCCAGCTTTTCGAGTTCAATTTTATTTCAGTAGCGTTTTCTTCCAACCATGCTAGAAAAGGAAAGTCACACTAGATGTTGTGTTCTTTCATTCATACCGTTGTGAATGCAAGCATATGAGTAGGATATTGTAAGATTGGTGAACTCTGCCCACATTTGCTCTAAACATCAAAGTTAGACCTCATTAGTTAACATTAAAATTTTAAACCGCTGGAGAAAGTGGAGTAGATTATTTATAATCTATAGTAATACATTTAAAGATATATACACATACATTAAAAAACTGATTCATATAAACCTATGTGAAAATTTGTTTACATAAAAAAATTCTCGTTTGCGAGTGAAATCCTATCTCTGGAGAAAGGTAGATATCCAAAAAATAAATAGCGTAGTATTATTTAATTGTATGCAATTTGCACTGGTCATGATGCTGAATGTCGTGATGCAGGTCCAGTCACAGGAACAGCAGAGGGCCAGTTCCAACTCCTCAAAGAGCCTGGCTGCTGTGGTGGCACGGCTGGAGAGGAACGCTGTCAACTCCTGCACTGAGGGAGAAGAACTGGATAGACTCACAACAGAGGAAGAGGAAGAGCAGGATGAGGCCGTGGTGCCTCGTGTCCTGTACGAGGAGCTGGTGCACAGCTACAGGCAGCAGGAAGAGGAAATGAGACGCCTGCAGCAGGAACTGGAGCGCACACGCAGGCAGCTGCTACAGCAGGCCAAGAAACTTAAGGAGTATGGCAGTCTGCTGACTGAAGTCAAGGAGCTGCGTGATTTCAATCGACGCCTACAGGACGTCCTGCTCATGAGGCTTGGCAGCGGTGAGAGTTGCACAATAATACTACATGCACACTTGACAAACTAAAGGCCTGATCACATAAACACTGAATAAATGAAACATGCAACTGTAAGATGTTTGTACCAACTTGTTAAAAATATCTGATGCAGAACTTTGCTGAATCTTAGAAATACAGTAAGACTTTATATTGTAACCACTTCAAACATGGCTTATCCAATCAGTATTTAATATCAGTTATCCAATTTACTTTACAACCCAGTTTTGCTTGGTAGAAGTTTTTAAGGCTACATAGAACTTGTTTTCACTTAATAGCAATGGCTAGTCAGCTTTAAGCAGGCAGTAGTGAGTGACGTATTTCATGTCCAGTTCAGTGACTAGATCAAGACTAGATCAAGGACTTATTGCATGTTCAGACAGCAATTTAAATGTGCTCTTGTGTAATTTTTAGGGCTGCCAGTCAATTAAAATGTTCATCATTTGATTAATTTGATCATTATTTAGCATAGCAAGTACTTAATTAATATTCTGCATATCAAGTAATTAATTATGCAATGTAATTATGCTATTAATTAATCAAATTAATCACACACATTAATGTTTTTTCAGAAAAGCCTCCTAATGAAGATAATTCACAGTCATTACATCATTATGGCAAAACACATTGAATAGACTTTACAAAAAATGGCTTTAAAATGTCAATATATTGTATTATATTTTACATTAACACGTCTATCATCCTACAGCAATCCGTTTTGCAGTCTACAAATCATGTTTTGACGTCCTTTTGTGCAATGTTTTTGCACTCTTACCATTGCTTTTTTTCAGCATCTCTTTAATTAAATGGTCCTAGTTAGCATGTCAAATTGGCAGCCCTAATAGTTTTCCACATTTTCCACATAGCTCTCAGCTGCAGGGACTGATAAATCACTTAGATGAAGACTGTAGTAAAGGCTGCTTAAAGAAGACATGGTGTCCAGAGCGCTCAGGCCACTATCCCAGCCAGCTGCCGTGCCTGTGTGTGTGTGTGTGTGTGTGTATTTGGGGGGGAACAGACTGTGGTCTGGAGTGAGCTGGTGGAGCAGGCTGAAGATTAGACCGGCCAGGGTTCTTTAGGGTCAGACGTGCAGTGCACTGACCGATATTAAAACTCAACAGATACATTAGAGCTTAGTGCGGCCAACCACCAAGCCAGCTTACTGTGCTAAAATGACCCGGTTGTCTTGAGGCACGGGAGAGCCATGTTTCAGGCAGCACTCCAAAGGGCACGGGCCAGGACTGGACTGAGTTCAGGACTGAATTCAAAACTGTCATTAGAGAGCGGGGGACGTCTGCTGTCAACACTTTCTCAGGATAACACTCATCTATCTCTTGTTAAATTATGCTGTACTGAAGGGTGAGCAGTGTTTTGCTTTGCTTCATACAGAGCCAATGCATGACAATGGCACACAGACAATCAAAGCAGAGGTGGTGGAGCCGATCAGTGAACCACAGGAGGTGTGTCAAGAGGAAGCCAACACTAGCTCCACCCACTCCCCATCCCCAAGAACCGTCTACACCTTCAATGATGGAAAAGTATGTAGTCCAGTTTGTGTTTTTATAGTCTTTTTCAATGGTAACTGATTCTCAAACATACCAAAAATGAATGACACACCCCAAAGGCAGCCCATCAGTCTCCTAATATGTAATATACATATACACTACTGTTTAAAAGTTTATAGTCATTACATTTTTAGTTTTCAAAAGATACATTAAGTTGATCTTACAAAAAGATTTCTGTTTCACCTTTTATTTTTAATCAAAAATTGCAAAATTTTAAGCAGTAGTTTATATTATGTATAACTTTATATATTTGTTAAATAAGCATAAGACCTTTCAAAGTTATGGTCACCGTTGATATGTACTTGATGGATGCAGGCATTTGTCATTCAAGGAAAGTGACTTGATCCCAGGCATTAGTTTAATCCAGACAGTAACTGTTGTATAAACAAGACAATTTAGTGATTTTGCCGATGCTCCTCGCTTTAGTGCAATTCAGTGTTTCTTTTAATGTTTTGCAGTGGTGTTTGGTTTGTCTAATTGACTAGCGAAATCCCTTCTACAACCTTCCCCCCGTCAGTCTCAAAGGGCCTTTTAACCAGAACGCTTGCTGTGATTTTGAGCCCTGTTAGCAGACATCGGGTCTGCATTTTGCGTTCCTCCGCCTGCCTCGCATGACAGGGGGGAATTTGTGTTACATGCTGAAAGGGTTCTCAGTTCAAGCGTGAAGAACAAAAGCAAATTAGGCCCTTACACATACGCACACATATCCGGCATTAATTATTTGTACCACAGGAATTGCCCTGAGTGACAGGTAGCCGTAGAAAAGCAAATCTCCTCTAAGTTAAGAGCAGTGAAAAGCTTGTCTGCTGGACCAGGGCCTAAAGCACATTAGTTGCATTGGGGAAAAGCCACTGGATCTGAGCCTGAAGACTGCTCAGGGTGACAAAGCAGAAGGCACATTACCTCAGCTGTTACTCACCAGCTGCCCATCAATCCACCTGATGGCTTGTTGGGCCCTGTCCTCCACAGTGTGGCTTAAAAGTCAACACTCTGGTCTGGCATCTGTCAAAACACATTACTGCATTTAATGAACCCAGACACTTCACAACTGAATTTATGTGTGATGCGTCTCTCGTATGTGGTGATCGGTACCTGCATCTCAGAGGGTATGCGGCAGGGCACAAAACACCATGATTGTACAGGGTTCCTATGGCCATGGAAAATTTGTCGAAAAATTATTTCTATAATGAATATATATTTTCTATAGTTTATATATATTTTATGCTTTGCTCTAAAAGATTTCATCAGCTAATTATTTTTCCTGAGTAGAGTAAAACCTGGTGTGCCACACCTAGAAAGGTCATGGAAAATCATTGGTCAAAAGTTGTTGATTTTTTTCTTCCATTTATTTATTTAGTTATTTATTTGAAGTAACAGAGATCATTATTTATATTATTTAGCTATATCTTTCGGTAGGTAGGTAGGTGCTCAGCTCAGTACTAAACAAAAAACAACTATTTTGTATGATTTAGATTTTTTTTATTAATGCCAGGATGAGAAAGTTTTATGTAAACATGTTTTGTTTATGTAAACACAACACGTAGGAGCACAACTGTAACTGTACATGCAACACAAACAGCTGTTAACAAGCTTAAATCGGAATCGCATAGAATCTTGCATTTCATCCTCCATAAACAGAGCTGTTTAATTCATTGTGAAGGGAAAGCTACCATGTCTCAGACACACTTCGGGGAATAGGCCACATGGCACTGAAGTGGCAGAATGTGAAAGCAAAATCTTGTCAGTGACAGTTTGTGCATGCTGCATATTTAAAGAAGAGTATGTCTCTTGCAGGTGCACTTGGGTGGAGGGATTTGGGTGGAGGAGGAGAAGTGGCACCAGCTACAACGGACACAGGGAGACTCAAAATTCACCAAAAACCTGGCGGTGATGATCTGGGGCACAGAAACCTTGAAGAACCGCAGTGTGACTGGCGTCGCTACAAAGAAGAAGAAAGATGCCCTGCCCAAACCACCGCTCTCCCCGAGCAAGCTCAAAATTGTTCGAGGTAAACACACTATTTTTACAAGATTTGTTATTAGAATTAGATTAGGGTTATATTTCGGGTTCTGCTGATAGAAGTTTGGAGAATTGTTATAGTAAACTTAATCAAATTACAAGGATTTCTACATTTGTCTTGTCTGATATTTCATTTCAGAGTGTCTGTATGACCGTGTGTCTCAAGAAACAGCTGACAGTGCAGAGATCACCCAGCGATTATCCAAAGTGAACAAATACATCTGCGAAAAGATCATGGATATCAACAAATCTATCAAGAACGAGGAACGGCGAGAATCCAAGCTTCTCATCCAGCAGACGGTGAAGATGGAGAACTTCCCCTACGACGGTCTGTAGGGAGCGCTGAAGTTGTCACCATAGCTCATTCTACTCCTCAAGGACTTCTGGTGGAGAAGGTGCACGTAATCACCGGCGCTGCCAATTGAGATTTCCACTGATGCCCTCCCAAGACCTCTCTGTCTTTTACTCTCGTAGACCCTGTTTTACAGCCTGTCTGACAGTTTTACCTCTCTCCCCACTGCCTTAGCGTGCTGGTGTGCATTCTGTGAGTGAATGGGGTGGGTTTTTGTAAGCTTTGACGGGGGTTCTCGGGTTGGGCCGGATGTTATGCCTGATAGACAGGAGCGATCCTTTAAATCGTGTGCGAGAAAAATGTGTTTGGCACATCAGCTTGTGTTCTGTGTCAGAACATGTCCTAATGTACTAAAGAGGTTTTCCTTCAGGAGAAGCCTTCTTGTTTCAGGAGGATGTATGCGAGGTGTCATAAATGCTGGCTTAGAGTCTTGGAAAGTCTTGAGTCTTAAGGGGAGGTAGGACACTTCACAGGGACCATCTGCTAAAGGTACTTAACATAAAGAGTTGCACTTTTAAACAGGGTCACACCCTGTGTCGTCTTAATGAACGATTGATTTAATTAATCAATCTAGGCCTAATTGCTCCCGTTAATTGCTTTCCTGAGATGACTACTGATGGTCTGTTGTTGTTCTTGATGGTTGTTAGGGGTGGAGAGGTCACGTGTAGTCAGTAGTGCTAAACAGTTATCCTGGAAGACGGACTAGCAGCGTGTGTTTGAAGATGTGCCACAAAAAGGTAAACAAATCGTACTTAAGTTACATTTTGAGTTTTTACGATCATCAGTAGACTTATGTTCGTTTTAGGCTTTATGCTGCCTGTTGGGAAATTCCTGTGGTTTAAAAGTTGTAATTATTTATGACGCGTTTTCAAGTAATTTACAGTACTGTTCAGAAGTTTGGGGTTGGTAAGATTTAAAAAAAAAACTTTTTCGAAAAAAAAAATACAGTAAAAAATGCATTTGTGAAATATTACTAAAAACTGGTTTTGGTTTTTTTATACATTTTAAAATGTTAATAATTCCTGTGAAGGCAAAGCTTAATTTTCAGCAGCCTTTACTGCAGTGTTAAGTGTCACATGGTCCTTCAGATATCATTGTAATATGATGATTTTGTGCTCAAGAATTTTTTTTTTACTGTTAATATTAATAACAATTGTGGCATTTAAAACTTAAACTTAAAAAAAAAATCTGTATTTGTTGATGAATAGAACGTTCAAAATAATGACATTTATGTAAAATATAAGCCTTGTGAATAAGTGTTAATTTCTTTTTTTTTTCTTTTTTTTTATCTTATCTGCCTTTTGATTAACAGCGCTTTTTAACAAAACAAATGTGTTTGGGTAAAATTTGGTGCCTGAAGAAATACCCACCAGTAATTCAGATTCTCTTTACATTTCATCTGGTTAAACTCTGAAGAGAGTATTAAATGCCATATTTTGAAGTACACTCAAATTTTTAATATTGCAGATGTCTTGCTGTGTACAAACGCAATAGAGTTGACAACAATGCAGTAAAAATTACGTAAAGTATAAAATAAGATTCTTGTAAACAACAAGAACACATCCAGTTGGATTTCAGTGTACTTAATGGACTAGCCATGGGACATGAGTTATTGTATTATTGGGTCTACAGAGATGGAGACCACCTAAGACCTTTTACCAGCCGTAAATTGCACTTGGGACGGAGGGTAAGTGGAAATCTGAGCTAGGCTGCAGGGCCTTTTTCCAGCTGTCAATCATTGGGAACTGTGTTCTCTGTTTTATAGCAAGCTGTGATTGTAATATGAGCTGATATTGCTTTAACTGCACTTTTGTGTGAGTGTGGAGAGATGCCAGGCGCCGTGTGCAGATGTGGGGTAAAACTGTCAGCAGTGCTTGAGAGTTACACATTAGCCTCATCCTTCTGGTCGCACCAACCACAGGGTCTCTGCTGCGGCCACCTCTAGAGGGCGCACTCATTAGGGGAGGAAATAAGATATTGTGACAACTTACAATGAGCCATGCCATCCACACTTTAGTCCTTTGTCTCCCCTTGTCCTCTTTATTTTCATCACAAACAGTATATGTGGCTTGTCGGCGTATCAATCTCTTGCAGATTTGGGTTCTTGACTGTGATGCCATATCGCTTACTGTGAATTAACAGATCACAGATCTGCCACGCAAAAGCCTCTCTATTTTTTTATTTTCTCATGTTTGTTTTGTTTTTTGTTTTTTTAAATCAAGTACATTTATTAGTGGGGCGAAAATTTCAGTGTATATTTGGATTATATTCTCATGTTTTTGAACATTTTGTCATTTGCATCCAGGCTGCACCTTATCTCACTAAGCTTCTGGTTCAAAACCGAGTCAGACAATGTTGTAATTCTGTCTTTATCTTGGCTGGTTCATATATAGTTTCTAATCATTTCTACTTTTACAGTGTATATGTGACGTTTCGCTATTAACGTAGATCCTGGGTACTCATATTTCTCGAAGAATGCAGGGCTCTTCACGAATACATCATCTCTAATGACAGAAACCCATATCTTAAATTGAAACTATCATGGATTTTTTACCGCAGGTATCTTGATGCTTCAAGAACTTCAATTTATGAATTTCACCTCACTGTGAGTCATTTATAATGGACTATCATTTCATTTGGAGTCATTTCCGTCGAGAGGCAGCTGTCGCCCGCCTTTCCGTTCCGAGGAAGTCATTGTCCATCTTCGACAACATAGCACTTTAATCCTAAGGAGGAAAAAAAAAGTATAAAAATCCATCAACGTTGGCTTCTTTGTTGTGATTTCCCCAAGCCAATTAAAAAAAAAAAATCTACATAAACATTTAACAATGCTTGTGAAAAAACGTTCACGAGAAATCATAAATCAGCTATCAGTTTTCTGCCACTCAATAGCAGTTTAGCAGTCATTTGTTTCTCATTGTCTCGAGCCTGTGAAAGCGATTCCTTTTTTCTTTCTTACAGCGACGTACCTCCAATATGTCAAGGTAATTACGGGAGAGGACAGATTGTAATAAGGTTCTTTTGTTCCACTGAATGTCTTTCTCTTTTTTTTTTTCTGTAGATATTTCCTGTATTGTGTGATATGTATTGCCACACTTATTGAATATTTGATGTTCCATAATGAGCGTACGTACTGTGTGGGTATACTGGAAAATGACAGCTTTAGGTGTGCAGAGGTTGAATGACTTACTTTATCATCTATCCATGTGGTCATACTTTTTATGTGGAGATTTGGTAGTGGAATCGTTGCCTTGAAAAAGACTACAGCGTTATGTTTTTTGCTTACTTTTTTTTTGCCTCGCAGCTGCGCCGAGACTAAATTTGGGCACAGCGGCGTTCAGATCCGAGGAAAAATTAAAAATTAAACGTTTCTTCAGTTGTGAGATCAAACCAGTGAATCCCATCAGGGAAACTCCAACTTTAAATACAATCATGTACAGTATTTATAGGCTAAAAGGCTACAAAAGTGAAGCAGTAGCCTCGCGGAGGCTGTGCTGAGGCTGGTGCCTATGCTTTCAGTGGATGTGTAATAGTGGTGCTTAGGTTTGAGCTGGTCTGTGCCTCTGGAAAACGGCAAGTCCGGTGCAAAGCACGTTTGAGGGATCAACATATCATCTGAGTTGTTCCAGAAGACGCTTTGTCATGTCATGAGTTTCATCCAATCTGAATGTGTGTTGGGGGTTTGTGTCGTTCTGTTATAAATAAGCCAAAGTGGATTCTCAGCAACAGACAGTTTGTGATCAGTCTTATGAATATGAACTTGCACAAAAAAGGCCCCTTCTTAGGTCTACAGCTAAGCCAACAGGAAAGTAACAGCCGGTTTATATTTTTATTGAAAAAATCTGATTTTACAAGGTGTTGATGTGCTGCCGACATCTCCGTTTTCTGATTTGTGGTGTTTCAAAAGAGCATTAAGCTTTAGATGATGGATATGGCTATATTGTTCAATTTGAAAAGTCTCTTTTTTGTTGTTCCTTTATGATGCCAAAAATGAGTTCGTATTGCTTAGGCCTGCTTCACTAACCTACATTCTGAGATTGTCAATCAAATGCTGAGGACCCGCCCCCACACGTCACAGCAATTCCCAAAACTGCCCAGTATTCCGCTATAGCAAGAAAGGCAACTTCTTGTTGCACTCCTTTTTTCATGCTCACGATTACAATAACCCTACTCAGAATCAATCATATCTAACAACCAATATTCTCAGCTCTACTAGTGAAAGAAATGTATTTTTGATAAAAACACAAGTTCAGGTTATTCTTAGTCTGAAAACAAGTATATAGAGTCACAGTCCTACCTCATTGCTGCCCATCGTCTGTGTTCCTAATACAGTCTCGCCATCCTCGTACCTCATTCAGAGATACATATCAGTCTGTATGGTATAGATTAATTTCAGATGTCGTATTTTACACCCTAAACAACTGTGTTCATGTTTCTGTGGCAGTAGATAGCGTTTCCTTGCAGTAATTACATTTTTATCCCATTGATGGTGCTACAGCAGGCATGGGTTGTCTAATCTGTGTTACTTACCTCAGATGGTGCTAATTTTTCTACTTTTTTGGAGGTCGTTCCGCTTTGCATGAATTAAACTGGTTTAATGTTCATTTTGTAGCAGCAGGAATCCTGGGATAAAAATAAAGCGTCAGACTAAAAGAATCTTAGGAATTGCATTGGGCATGTCATAAAAATTTCATTGTCATATTTCAAGTAAGACATACCTCTCAAACAAATTACCTCACATACTCTGTTCCAAATTTACAGGCTATTAAAACCGTACAAGCAGGACCTTTCTGTGGCCATATAACCTTGTTTTTACTGTACATTACGAACCTGATGCTGATACTGGAGTATGAAACCTGATAATCCAAACCATCTACCTAAATATTACTGGGCAGTTGACTCTCACAGCAATGTGGTCCTCAGCAGTTAATGTGAAAGTCAATCCCACTGTAGAAATACAGTGCAACTAACATGGTAGTCTTACTTCTGGTGGTGGTGGTGGTGGTGATATTTTGCAGTACGTTAACTGTAGGGGGTTTTCTTAACTTACCAAAGTGGTTCCCTCCCAAAGACACTCGTTGATGATGATGTTGTTGTTGTCGTTAAGAACTGTTTGGGAACAAAGTCTCCAATTTGCATTTCAGTTCAGAGAAATCGGTTTCAGTAATACGGGTGTGTTGAGCGCCTGCTGCCCAGCAGAACGTAAGTTAGTCCGTCCCCGAAAATACAATCAGTCGCATGTTTCCATGACATTTTGTATTAATACAGACATTAAGAGCATGTAACGTGACAACTGAAGGCAAACAGTGTGATTTTGTTAACGAACACTTTTTGATGATTTTGTGTCTTGCGAATATGTCATGGGCTTCATGAACTGGCCTCTTGAGTTCAGAAATCGATCGTATTGCATTAAAATCTGAACATTTTTCATTTTCATTTAACTTTTTGTCTTTATCATGTCTGTCATCTCTTCATTCTTGCTGCTGAATAAATATCTAGAAACCTATATATATATATACATATATGTTTGTGTATATATATAAAATATATATATATGTATTAATCAATATTTTTCGGTAAAGCCGCTGATGGAGAATGTCGGATGAAATAACTGTGAACATGCTCTCTTTCAGGTCTGCGTTTATGGGTGGTTGTGGGTATTTTCTTTTGATATGATCACATACTGGTTAGTATTGGTTTTACCATGGAGTCAGCAAGGGCTGCTGTCGGTGGGATCTTCCTTCTCACAACAGCCCCTGTTCCCCATACGTTAGGTCTGCTTTACTTGCACACAAGCCTAAGCCTGGACTAAAAGGACTCTCAGTGGAGAATTTTTCTTTCATACTGTGTTTTTAGGCTGAACCCAGCTTAATTTCAGCTAAACTTGGCCTCACTGCACCTTGAGTCTGACTCCACGGGGACTCAAACAGAGAACAAGAATAGAAAGACAATGGAAAGTGAAATCAAATGTTTCCACGTGAACCTGTTGCACTCCTCACCTGTGCACAGCTGGTTTCGCTGGTTAACATCAGTTACGTGTGAGTGTATGTGTGTGTGTGTGTGTGCGCGTGTGTATGTATGCGCGTGTGTGCTGCAGTCTGAGTACTCTTGTTCAATGTACAGATCAACAGAATAAATTCTGACTTTTATTCTACAAACCCTCTCAGTGTGAGCTTTTTTTTCCACAAAAAATCTTTTGTTGATAAGTTGATCAGATTTTAGAATAAATAAGTCTTTGTGACCAAAGAGAGATCTTTAAGAAAAACTGTTTTTAAGCATTGTGTATTTACTAGATTAAAGGCAGTAATCATTTAAACATATTATACAGTGCCCTGCACTAATATTGGCATCCTGGGTAAATATGAGCAAAGGCAGCTGTGAAAAAAAAATTGTTGACCATATTTATTGACACCAAATTTTTGCAACATCCTTTTCCCAAGATAACAACACTAGAAAACTCAACCCTTTAGAGTTTTCTCCTATAATACCTGAAGAGTTTGAAGAACCCCTGTTTAGAGATCAGAGACCATTCTTTCATACAGAATCTTTACATGTTGGTGCTGCTTCTCTTCAGGTCACATCCCTCTTTTAATACACAGTTCAGGTCAGAGGATTGACACCCATTTCCAAAAGCTTCATTTTGTGCTCAGTGACACATTTTTGTGTTGATTTTGATGTTTGTTTTGGATTATTGTCCTTATGGAACATCAAACCATGACCCAATATAGGATTTCTTCTAGATACAAACAGGTTTATATATATGTGTGTGTATTAGGGGTGGCACGGTTCATGAAAAAAACCCAAACCGTTCGGTACGCTGGTCTCGGTTCGGTACATGCATGCGTCGCACGGTTCGACGGTTCATGACATGCGCAAT
>JAUCMT010000154.1:6482957-6500442 GCA_032357475.1 Enteromius thamalakanensis | reverse complement strand
ATATTATTATTATTATTATTTTTTTTATTATTATTTTTATTATTAAATTTAGGTTTTCTGAATATTTTAAAGTATTTATGCTTCGTTACAGTTGCTGATTTTTCTACACTGTTTTAGCATCATTTAACTAATTAGCATGCTGTAAACAATTAAAACTTTTTACCCAGAAGTGGATTAAAAATGCAAAATGACTTTTCAAACCAATAAAAAAAAAGTTGCAGCTGACTTATAATTAAAAATCAGGTTATGTGACAACAGTGAAAATCTTTTGACAGGATTTCTATTCTATATTGCAAATATCTATTTCCTACACTTTTAAAAAATATATAATTAATATACATTAATATTTATGTACGTTTGAGATCGTCCTTCATGTTTAATTCAGTGTTACTGGCTTTTCGTTTGTATTTATTTGCAACTCATCAATTTCTGAGTGAAAATAGTTTCAAAGATATTTGTTTTTTCATATAGTTTGTATTCCTTTCCATTAATAGCTAATTGATATGGGCTTATTACTAAATCCCTGCTGCATTTCCGTCTGATGCGGGTGAGGATGGTAGTGGGCGGGGAGATGAGGGAGGAAGATAGAAAAGCAAGAGATGAGGGCGGGGCTGTGAGAGACAAGTTTGATTGGCACTTGTGAAATGTGCTTGTTGTCACATCACTGAAAACCCCGATGACCCTGAGCGCTATTTTATTGTATCCAGCCACGGTGACAGCAGACTGGGGACGGGCGGCAGATGCGCTGCTGGGCGTGGGGCTCTTTAATCAGGGCCCGCTTCCAGCCCGACGTCCATCACGGCCTTCATTGATGTGCTGTCACAGAGACGCTGCCGTCAGCAGCAGGGCTTCACACATCATCCTTTACCTGCAGCTCGGCACTCCACTCGTCATCCTTTAGCAGCCGGAGCAGCCGGTGGGACAAACGCTGTCACCGAAGAGGGGCCAGAGTGATGGAGGCGGTTTAGAATTGAAAATATGTGGGGATGAATCGAACATTCGGGCGGCTGTTTAGAATTCCACAAGTGATGATAATAAACCGGCGTGCTTTGCAAGATTAACCGTGCTTCGTGTGCGTCAAAACCAGCAGAGCATTTAATACAATGAAGCATAAGGCACAATATCAGTGACAGTTCACGTGTGTGCTCACTCTTGCTTTTTGATATACATGAAACATGAACATAAAAGCCTGGAGGGAATGAAATGTAGTTTTCCAGCTGAAAGACCCAGTGAAACACGTCCTCGTCTGGTTGACATTTTCCGCACCCCAAAACCAAAGTTCCCTCAAACACTAGGAAGGATCAATTAATTTTTTCCCCCTCTGTCACTAGAGTGAACATGTAGAAGTAGCGTATTACATTTTACTTTATTGCGTTTTTTTCCTGACCATTATTTTTGAGGAAGGTTGTACGTTCCTCTGTAAATGCTATTAACCTATGCACACGGCTCTCCATAGCACAGAAAGAAATCAATGGGCGAGATCTTGCTCTAGGTAAATTGTTTTTTATGGCTGTGATATATTGATGCATGGACATTGATTCGGTCCAGCCCTCAACCTGAAAAACGTTGAACAATACTTCAGAGAGGGAAGGAGAAGTGGAGACAAGGACAAATCGCACACTGATCTTCTTTTTACATGGCCAATCGGGTCTTTGTGTTCTTTTCTGGTGATGAGAAATAGACTTCTGGCTTTAGTTTGTAACGTTCTTAAAGATGGGGTCATGATACGCTGGGCAACTTTTTTTGAGCAATGTTTTTTGTGCACTTTTCAATTGAGAAGGGGTAACAAATTTGTTCAAATCTAGATAATTTAGATAAGTCTTGGGCCATGCATCTCACCTGGTTGACAGTTTGTGGCAGCATTTCCTAAAGTTGCCCAGCGTATCATTAGCCATGTAGTTCACCCGGAAATTAATTCTGACATTATTTACAATGATATATGTTGCTCCAAACCTTATTTGTTTTCATTAAACACTTTTTGTAACTCAAGGAATAGGGCTTTTAAGCCTTAAAATGACAAAAACAATAATAAAAGTTTGTCTAGTACCTAAGGCTAATGCATCATGTTTGTCTTCTGAAACACTTTTTTATTTTTTATTTTTTTAGGAGGAACAGAACAAAATAAACATTCTGAAAATCTCAATATTATTAAAGTATCTCAGTAAATGCGTAGCTTGGCATGTTCATGAGCCCGTTTTGTGAATGAATTGTTCATCGGAGTTGGATCTTTGCAATAAATCATTTGATTCAGTTCATCAGTCTGTACAGTTCCTTGATGAATCTAATGATTTTCTGATTTATTTCTCAATCTTGCTGATATAAATGAAGTAATGTGGTCATTACTAGCTGCTTTTATAAATACTTGCATGGAGTAGTTTTTCCTCCTGTTTGAAGCTTCAAAGAATCTGTCCTAATTTATAACTCTTAAAATACTTTAGCATTCCAGTGTTCCCACTATAAGACATTTCTATATTTCCTTTTTTGTTTTTTTTTGTTTTTTTATTTAAAGTATGAACACAACACTGTGGTGTTATCTGACTGATAACATGAACATAATTATACAGTCATTCAGGGGAAAAACTCTTAATATATTTACAGTTTCATTTGGTTGTCTAGAAACCATGCACTTTAACTTCAAGCATAGACTTCTTGCTGCATTATTTCTATTTTAACAATGGGATCTTTTTTTCAAGCTGTGCTTATCTCCCGAAAGCATAGAGTGCAATGTCCACAGTGCTTCATGTCAATGGTTGAGATGGCCTGTTGCACTGGTGCCTCCTCTTATGTTTCAGTATCACGCTGGCAGCATTTGATTGATTTGTGTGGACCAGAACTGTGTCAGATCGGGCCCTATTAAAATAAACAGCCCGGCGCAGAAGAAATGGGTTAACTGGCTGAGAGAGTCAGACGTCTGATTTATTTTCCTCTCCTCCGCGTGTCAAGCAGAAGGCTCTCTAAATGACTTCGATTAACGCAGAATGCTCCCGCAATTAAAAAATCCAAAGCTATCATGAATTTTTCATACTGGGAATGTTTAAGCTAATTATGGCTCAAAATGGAGCTCTTTGCTGAGGCGCGGCGGAGTCGTCTGACATTGACGGCCAATGTCACTGTCACAGAGCTGCTCTTAGCAACACTTCTAATCATCAGAGCTGCTTAGTATTCATGTCATTGTTTCTTTCTTTTCTCTCAGCCTTTCTTTCTCTTATACTAGCCAGACAGTCTCCTCTAAAAGTGTTAAATTGTCTTCTTCGTATGATGACATCAGTAGTCATATCACGGTATGAAAGCTAGACAAGATGTTCTGTCTAGAATAACATTTAGATGAACAGTTTGAGGGTAACACATCTATGGAAATTTATCATATGTACAAATTTATAAACTTTTAACTAACCGGCTGACAGTATATCATGGACTTATCTTGCATCTGGTGCCATCTTGCATCTCAATTATAAACCTCCGTGAGCATGACCCAAGTGACTTCTGTATTTTTTATTTTTTTTTATTGACAGTTTAATGTGTTTATGTGTGTATTATTGCCGATTGTACATTCTTTTTTTACCAAATAACATTCTTTTTTGAGTTTAAATTAATTTTAATCATATTTTTAGACTTATTTTATAGATCATTACTTATATCTTATATCTATACCTAAATTATTCAATCACCCGTATAACTCAAATCAGTATATTATGTCCAAATATTTATCTATCTGTTAAATCTGTTGAGTAGTTGCATTCTTTTTGCAAAATCTAGCCATCCAATAGCTTTGTAAAAGAAAGTGGTGTAAGTGAACTGTTCCTTTAAGAAAACATTAACAGTGTAATATACTCGTCAACACATTTTAGTCAACATTATTTGGAGATAGTAGTTTGCACAATACTGGCAGACAGCTCCTTTGCGCCAAGGCTAAGAAACAGAACCGAAGGCAATTTGTACAATAGTTTATTGGCTTTGAGCAATCGATGCCAATGAAATATTCATAGACTTAGATTTTGCCAAAATTATGAGTGACAGCTTGCCTCTTGCAGATGAAGGATTATGGCAGAGTAAACAAAAACAAATTCTCTTAATGAAAATGTTCAGATTGTTGTTTCCGTAACAGCTCTCAGCGTTTGGCCTGTGGTCCGTAGCATGGATTATTATTTCTTTTTTTTTATTCAGAGGTAGGTTGACATTCAGGAAGAGCTGCTATATTATAGAGTTACATGCAGCTAATATGAACGACACCTTTCTATAAGTGAGGCATGTGATTGCATTCATCTCCCTTGTTTGCAGTCATTAAATAAACTGCTTGATAAAACAACTGGTTCCTTTTTAGGATGCATTGTTTGGCCTTTTGAGTGTCCAGGCTTTACAAAGGAAATCTATTTTAGTGGCCTTATAATAGTGAAGCACTCCATAAGAAGTGGCCAGCAGTTAATTAGCATGCTGTTTTATTTAAATGGTAATCACGTGTGATTTAAAGAGCCATTGTGAATGTAGTGAAGCAAGCAGATCTTCAAACACACCAGCTCTGGTGAGGAAGACTGCTGGAGTTTGTCTCTCCCCGTCTTTGCTTTTTAACTGCACTAAAAGTTTTGTACCGAGATGAGACCTTCCCCCCTTACTCTGAATAATTAATTAGACATGATGAATTATTCCGTACTCAATGCCACAATCACCGGTACACACGTGTGCACACACTCTTTTGTGTGTGTGTGTGTGTGTGGCAAGTATTACAATTTTAGAGCCCTTGTGATTAGTATTCTCAAGGTTCACCTGTGTTTCTCTGACAGTTCAAGTGGACAAAAGTCATAAAAAAAGTGTCGAGCCTCAGTGTGAGGAAGTGAACTTTCATTTCCTGTGATCGGCGGTGCTCTGTGAGGACTAAAGAGATGGTTTTTCGAGGCTGAAAAGGAAAATACAAAAGCTTCATATTGGGCCAAAGAACCTTCATTTGCTAGAGCTCTGACTTTTTTTGAAACTGGTCTTTGCCATGAGATGAAGAGTCCTCACTGTGCGAGAGCTGAGTACAAATGGCAAGAAACCAAACTAATATAGAGTTATTTCAAATCTCAGATCTGAAGATCCTTCCTTGTTCTTCTGTAAGCCTTTTTGTGCCTGTTCCCACGAGAGAATGGTTACCAAGACTGAGCCTGGGTGCTTTAAAAGTCTCCAGGTTGGTTTTGCCAGCGTTGTTGGACATGAATACTGGCTCTTTGGATGTCACCCCTGTGGAGGGATTAAAGGCAGCTGGGAGTTACGCTCACTAAAGTCGGTGCTTAATAACTGCGGTCTGAGGGTTTTGTTTTGAATCACTTGAGACTCTTTGAGTGGTGGGCCGTGTATGTATTTTAGTGTGCGAGGGTGTGTGTGCTACAAGAGTTGGGTGAGAGAGGTGTTGATAGCTTGGCAGGCAGGAAGGGTTCTGGACGTAGCCACAAAGGCGTCAGTAAAGGCGATGACGAGAGCCGACAGAAGTGGCCTTGATTGGCCTCCCAGAGAAACAGAGAGAGTCGAACGTGGAAAGAGGAAACAACTCGAGCTGTAAGCTTGAAAAGCCACTGTCATGTTTTTGTAAGTCTGCAGTCAGCACGCCTCAACAAACAAACACAAAAAAACTGGATGGAGTGCAACATATTGCAGCATTTTTAAAGTGTGCATTTACTACTTTTTAAAGCACCTTTTAAAGCGTCTTGAAAAATGTGTGGTACAGACCATTTGAATTTGGGAGATGTGATGCAACTGGCCAAAAAAGGGTTCAGTAATATGAATTATCTTAATTTGTGGGCAACTATTGAAGTGTGTGTGTGTGTGTGTGCATGTTTATGTGGTTTATTTGTATAATGTCATTGGTATAACATGGGTATTACAATATGTCGGTTTACAAGGACATTTTGAGTGTCCCCGTAATTAAAACATTTTTTTTTTTAATCTAAAAATGCACATAGTTTCCTGTAAGGGGTAGGTTTAGGTGTAGGGTCAGTGTTGGAAAATAGCACATACAGTCTGTACAGTATAAAAACCCTTACGCCTATGGAGAGCAAATAAATCGCAAGATCCAACGTGTGTGTGTGTGTGTGTGTGTGTGTGTAAATATAGGAAGCTGTTTAATAGCTGTTTAATGTGGCTGATTTAAAATAAGCTTTATAGCTTTCCTGGGAATTCACACTGTGGCTTTAATGTTGATTTATGAATGCCTGTATTTCTCTTCCATCTTATACTGACTTTTGCACCCATTCTGCTTACATAATGACAAATTATTAAATCTTTTGCATTTCGAAAGGTCAGTGGCAAATGGGCTCAAAGTTGAAATTATTTGAACTCGCATTACAACAGTTGACCTACACTGTAGACTGCACCTTTCAGCTCCGCTTCATAGATTTCAATACCTTGGGCAATGTTGATTTAGTGGCAGTGTTTCCGAAAATGTAAGGCTGAACTTGTTTTAATACATTTACCCTTTAATATATGGTTTAAAAAACTGCTAGTATGTATAACATAGTGTCATTTGCTTCAGTACAAAATGCATCAGAGAGGCCCAAATCAATGCATTTTTTTAATGATAGATATTTATAGGCAGATGTACTATTAGCAGCTGTTTGGTAAAACAATTTGGTGAAAACAAGTGTGAGACAATTCGACAGGCTGGAGTTATTTTTAATGAATATGTGAGTAAATGTAACAAGCCTGTTATGTTACAATTATTAAGATATCGTACTATTTCTTTCAGAGACAGTTTTATGATATAAAGGGAATGGCATATCTTTGTATGGGAGCATATTTAAATATACACATCAAACGTGCACATATTTTTATTGCTTCGATCGATATTAATGTACCGAAAAACTGCGTTGCATCGCTGTTCTCACAAGTCATGTCAAAGGGCCTGAGAAGAAAAGAAGCTGATAAATGCTAGGAATTATGCTGAAGAGATGAATTAAAGCGATAAAGCCTATAGGACAAAGTCTGATAGAAAGAAACAAAGACCGAGCGAGATTGAAGCAGTGTGACCGAACTGATATACTGTGTCCTGCAGGGAGCCGAATGAAAACACAAGCTGTCACCTCAGGTTTTGTCACACCACAACACACACCTGCTTCTCCTCCCACAGCACAGGACAAAGTAATGTCCCGTGTTGAGAGCTGTCATTGAGGGCTACGTGCTCCTGTTACTGGGCATCTGAAGCGCTCTGACTGCTGTATGTTCTGGGGGTTTCTGTGGTGCTGACATGCAGCGCTCAAGCCTTCAGTGCTGCTTTGGTCTCTGCTCAGTGGACTTCAGCGAGTGCAGGGTAAGCAGAATGACAGTAAGAGCATTGTCACACAGTCTAGACCAGAGCCCGTTTGACGTAGTGTTTGGTTGGTTCAGTATTTTTTATTTGGTAATACCAACTATGGTTTGCAGCCAAGAAGTTATGACCAATTTGACTACAAATAGATGAATTGTTTTTTCTTTCGTGGAAATTAAATCAAAATAATTTATATAAAATACATTATATTATAACTATATTATATATTACATTATATTATGCCTTAAAAGTCTGGTGTCTGTAAAATAGAAGAAATAATAATTAAAAATATATATATATTTTTTTAACAAAACATTTTTGGCAAGATACACACACACACACACACATATATATATATATATATATATATAGACACACACACATTTTATTGTGTGTATACTCCTTTATTCTGCACATTTTCAATCACAGTGCAACTGCTGTTTTGTGTTTTAGTTCTAAAGTGACATGAACAATAGTTTCCGTTTTTGCCTTCCTCTTGTGAATTGATAGCTAGCTGCAGTGGTAAACAGCTGCCGGTAACACTTACATAGATGACGCAAATGTGCCACATTTCAGTTCAAAACCAAATAATAAAATCTTATTTGTGAAGAAAGGCCTGCAGGGAAAGGGTAGAATTGAACTCGAGTTCAAACCTAGCAATCAAACCAAGTGTGAAAACAGCTTGAGAGTTTGATGTTCTCTAAAAAAAAAAAAATGACACTGGTTTCTTCATAAGAGTAGAGCTGGCTGAACTTAAGAGTGTTTGATTGTGATTATATTACATTTAGATAATGTAATCTGTTACTTTGCAGTGTTTTTACAGTAAAGTCCACCGTGCTTGATCTTGTGCTGTTCTCATTGCATTGTATTATGGTTCTGATCATTACTCTGTCATTCCATTTGCTCTTTAAAATTATATGTTTTATTATTTCTGTTTTATGTGTTTATGGTTTGATTTTAATATAAACCACTTTGGTCAGTTTTGTGGCTGTTTTTAAATGTGCTGTTTAAGTAAATGAACTTGAACGTGTTGTGGTAAACTGTATGTGAATTGCTAGGAAGTGAGAGCGGATTAAAACCCCACAATCCCTTCAATTACTCCTACAGCTGCCCCTTTATGGCGGCAGCATTGTTCCGGGATAACTAACTAACATATCTGCATCTAAATATGTGTGTGTGTACTGGAATAGACACAACAATTACTTATGTCCACACAGATTTGTTTTGCAGTAGGCTACATAAGATCTGTTTTGTAGCATGCTGAGAAAATATCCCCCTGATAATAGAGAGACAGCAGAGTTTTGGATAATGGTCAACTGTTTTCAACATTGATAATGTGTGTCACAAAAAGCATTGTAATATTATGATGCACTCTGGTAGTTTTAGTTAATATCTAGTTAAAAAGTTCTACGGATCAGAACTATGCTATTTGAACTGCTCAGTGCTTAGACGATAGCTGGGCTGCGTGTGGCAGTCAGAGGATGTTCTGCCTGCTGATTGGTGGAAAGCTGTTGAGCAGAGCAGTCATGGATCAGAGCAGGTCAGAATGATGTGTCCCAGTGGATGACTGGCGTAAGACAAGGAGTCAGGGGGCTCTGGGGCTTCTTTTCTCTCTTGATCTCTCCCCCTCCTTCGCTGTCGCTGTCCCTCTCTCACGACTGACAGTAAAGGTCAGGGCCTCCTCATCCTGTCTGTCTCGCTCTCGCTCTCCTTCTTCCTCAGTCCACTGACAGGTCTTCCTGTGGGAGCCCGCCCGGGCTCATCTCTCTGACACACGAGGCTAATAATTAATATTGCATTAGTATTTTGCGCCGGTTCCTAGCGTGGCCTGTGCTCTCCTCCCAAATGTTGTAGAGCTAAGCTCAGATTCAGAACTCCCTCGGCTGTTCTGCGGGACAGAACATGTCCGGCGAGACGCCTGGAGTGCTTACCGACTCGAATCTCCAAACATTTTTTATGTGTTCAGTCTGAGTGCCTAAGGTAATAAAAAAAAAACTACTGATTATACTGTAAGCAACTTGCATGTAATCCCATCTCTGTCCCCTTCTGTAAAATACCTGCTCCATCCCACCGCTTACCTCTGAGACTCAGTCTCCTTGGAACGCTCATGAACAGATACTTTGGCAAATTCCGAGAGAGCAAAGGGGGTATGGATTAGATGAGACGGCAGGCAACAGAGCCGTAAGTAGAGCGTGTCTGTTCCACTGCTGATTATATTAAACACTGAGACATTGGGGGTTTTAATAATACATTATCCTATCTGATGTTCCCTCTGTGCAACCAGAAGCCTGCCTTTCCCACATTCTCTGTGGACCTCGGTCCCTGGAAACTCAACAGAAGTGGGGGAGTCGCAAAGCTCATATAGCACTATTTATTGAGAAGATGATGAAGTCATTCGCTGTTTATTATAGCGAAGGACCTCAATTAAGTTCTATGGCGAGATCAGACTCAAAAGGCCATGTAATCCTGCACCCTATGCTTTTGCTCCGTGCTAGCCTTCAAAGCTTTCCTTTAGACAGAACGAGTGAAAGCGGTCATTTTAAATCGAGAGTATGCACTTATGAAGTATGCAGTGGTCTCTTATGAAGTGCCAGAGAGGACCATGTTCCCTTTTTGTTAAAGAATTTTCTTGGGTATTTTTAGCCAGGGAACGATGTGATTTTGAGGCATGAGAAAGGGGCAATCAGTATCCTGCCCACACCCGCTATAGGCCCCCAACTGGTGCCCCCGCTGCGCTCTGTCCTGTCCTGGTTTGCTTTCTGCCGTCCTCGGCTATGTGATGGAGGAGGTTGGGGGCTTTGGGTCACACCTACAGCACTAAAGTACTTCTGGTTCTCTTGCTGAGATATAATGGCTTTAGTGTGGCGGCACTACTCGTATAGAGTTATTGCGTACCGCACACTCGCACACCTACTGACAGTTACCAGAACATACTCAATCACACACCCACATATAGAGGCAGACTTGTGAAGCTGGAACATTTACGCTTAACTGCACCAACATGCGCCAGTCACCTATTCGCTTTGTTTTCAATTACATTTTCTAGTGTTTTCTAGTGTAGAGTTACTGAGTGGGAAACACACACGTGTGCTGTTTAAGTATTTACTCTACATTGAATTTCATTTGGCAGCGTCTTTGTGCAAATATAAGGCTGGCACGCGTAAGAAAGGTAGAGTCAAAGAGCGACTGTTCCCCCAGCGATTACTTTTTTTTTCTTTATCCTCCCTCTCTATCCGTCCAAGCTCTTTCTGTCTTTCTTCCCTCTTTAATCTGCATTAAAAAGTCGGTGATTATCGGTTGAGGGTTTTTTCTGTTCCCTTTAGAGGCTGAATGTTACCGAACAGATAGCTGATCTTTCTGAAGTCCTGTTTGTTCTTCAGGTTTGCCCCCACTACAAACATCTCTCTGATCAAAGCATTATGAAAGGACTTACCACTTCAAACGTAGGCCCTTTTCCACCCCATTCCGCCCGACCTGCCAATTGCTATGGAAACGCTGTAATCACCAAATCCACGCCCTCCTTCCCTGCCTGCCATCTCAGGTAACCGAAGGAATGAGAGTGTGATGAAGATTCCCATTTTATTGGTTCAACCCTTTTTTTCCCTGTGGCTTTTTGCATTAGAGGGAAGTTGTGTAATAATACAGTGTAAAATATTACGTCTGAGACTTATCAATATCTGATCTCAATATCACCCCTGGCCACCATGTAGAAAAGTCCCTGCCTCAGAAGCGTACCATCGCAGTCATCTGTGGTTTTTTTAACTGATCTTAGGTCGGTTTGATCAGTTTCACACATTTTAAGGAATTAAAAGGAAGAGTAGTAGTTAACTGTTTATATATTTGCCAGTTTAAGACATGTTCTTTACAAAACCCTTCAAAAAATATATTTTTTGTATGTTTTGACCTGAGTTTTTATTCTTTTACACAGTTTTGACCAGCATATAGATGAGATAACCGCATTGCCACATCAAACAATCGTCATTCAACAGCACAATTCTGCAACATCACACAGTCATTTCCTGCTTCTTTTCTTTGTGTAGTCATACCTTGGATCTACGATGTAAAACATGTAAAGGTTCAGCAACTGGTAACCAAGTACTGTTAATTCACAATTCATCTTGTACAGTGTTAGAAATCGTGCTCTCTGATTAACAAACACAAACTGCAACTTCAATGCTAGCCGAATGCTAGTTTACTGCATTGTCATAACAAACTGCCTATGATAGGAAAATGTACATTCTCACAAAATGGCAGCGCACTGTGTGTTGCTCCATATGGAATTTTATTGCCCTTAATGCATATTCATGTGAATGAGTGAGTGAGCAGCCGAGCCTTTTGAGAAAAAGAACGATGAGCTAATAGCATCTTCCCTGTGGGAGATGAACAACTCTTAAAGCAAAATCCCAACTGTGCAATTATCCCACTGTGCGGGCGGACCAAAGACATTACCATTCTATCGACTCTTATTCTTATTAGAGGTTCGTTTAAGTGAAATCTGTGCGGTAAGAACATAAGGAAAAGTAAACGAATGCACACATTCATATATTGTTAAAATTTTTTATATTCACAAACTGTGAGATTTTTATTTTTACACGTACTAACAAATTCAGGGCAAGTTTGCAATGCGGTTAAGTTCAGACAAAGAAGGAAATGCAAACTTAAGTTTTGATGCATTGACTTTTGTGGATTTTATTTTGCTCTCTCGTCGTTCATCATAATTACTGCATGCCCCAGTTTTTTTCCCACTTTTGCCCTGAAAATTAATTCGTCTTCTATTTTTACCCTGTCTGGCTTTAAGGACCATGGTTGAGGTTGAACTCACTGCCATGGCCTTTACAGTGGCACATTTGTACTACCGCAGATGGCATTTCAGACATTTGCCTTGTTGTAGACTGCTGTTTGAGGATAGAATAAATGCTGAAGATGCAGCGAGAGCACATTTATACATATATATTTTCAGACTAAGCTGTTAAATATGCTGTGAGATAAGAGCAGATGTTACCAGTACAAATATCCTTGTGTTAATACCACACAGGCGCATTATTCAGAAACGCATATAGCTGTCTTGAATATTCATAGTGGCAGAGAAATGCTCAAAATATCTCATTTCAATAAAAATATATTCACAGTGCTAGTTTACTTTGCCCATCTTAAACCCCGGAATACCATATACACTTGAAAAATCGCTGTTCGTGTAAACATATTCGGTGAGATGTAGAGCTCTTTCCTTTAGGGCCCATCTTTTGTAGAACAGCTTCAAACTCTCTGTTTTGAAGCCTTTAGGTTTAAAGTGTATCTGCTCAGACGCGGGAAAACAGCAAACTCCTTCGAGAGAAAAACACACCTCATAAGAGCTCTTTCCTTCCCCACTCTGTTTCCCTCAGAAGAAAGTCCCACAACAGACATACCAATAAAGTGTGAGCATGTTTCTTGTGCTGTGGGGAAAAGCGGCTCCTTGGGCTGAAGTGAAACCCTGAGCGAGAGAAGGAAATGTTGTATAATTGTGACCCGGTCCAGCGCGGTCAACAGTCAACTCTATCAATCACCTCCTGGGCTAAATGTGACACAAGTGCTGAAATTGGACCCTCTTTCAACAAGCAAATCCCCCTCAATTAAGTGACATTTCATTAATCTGTATCAAAGTCAGACTAAATGTACCCCACACAACTGTGGCTGCAGTAAGCCCTGGAGGCCGTTATTAAATTTGCTTGTATCATTGTAAAGGAAATGGCAAACGCATTCGACTTAAAGGGCACCTGGCATCTGTCTCTTTAAAACCAAACTCAGCTAAATTAAAAGTGCACAGTTGGACATGCTAAGCACAAACTGTGTCCGTGCCCTTTACAACCAGTCTTGATCAATTCTAAATATGTCTAGCCAAACATTTTCTTCTGCCTTCAAGTAAATACTTTCTGCCCTTTAAATTAAGAACTAAACATATGAGTAAGAATATGTTGCTGTTTTTCAGCATCTTTGCTCAGTGTGCTGCTTTTATACAACAGTTTGATAAACAAGTTAATACCAAATTTTTGAATGAATGTGTTGGGCAAATGTATTAGTAGCTGCATAAGAAATTGCATACTTTCCTATTATGTGAAAACGACTGTAAAAAAAACATTATGTCTGAATTTAGTGTTCTTAAAACAATATGCGAAAATTTTACTGTTCCATGAAGTGATGCTACACTGATTGGTTGTGACCATGACAATATGGCAAATACAGTGGGGCAAAAAAGTTGGCATTTCGGATAGCGATGGGAAGATCATTCCATCAGCCAGGAACGGTGTAAGAGAATGTTCTGGAAAGAGATTTTGTGCCTCTTGAGGCACAATGAGGCATCGCTCACTGGCAGATCTCAGAGTTCTGAAGGGAGTGTAGATTGGTAGCAGAGAATGGAGGTAAGTGGGAGCCTTTTGGAGGTTTGATTGTACAGCTAGAAGAGCATTGCAATAGTCCAGCCTGGAGATGAGAAAGAAAGGGCCTGATCTTTCTAATGTTGTGTAGGGCAAACCTGCAAGATCGGGCAGTTTTAGCAATATGGTCTTTGAATGAGAGGCGGTCGTCGAAGATAACTCCAAGATTTCTAGCAGATATTGATGGGGTAAGGAGCCTGAGATCCGTGCGGCTACTGTTGGGTCATCTGGGTGAAATGAAAGATAGAGTTGAGTGGTAAAAGAAGTCATGTGCCTGTATGATGGCTCCCATGGATGTGGTGTATATGGAGAAAAGGAGGGGTCCAAGAACTGATCCCTGAGGAACCCCAGTGATCAGGCGATGTGTCTTGGATACCTCCCCTCCCCAAGCCACTTTGAAGGATTTATCTTTGAGATACCAGCAAAGTGGAATCCCTGTGATACCCAGTGATGAGAGTGTGGACAGGAGGATCTGATGATTTACCGTGTCAAAAGCAGCAGAAAGATGATCTGATGATCTGGAGTTGGTTTTTGCAGCCCGCATGGCTTCGGTGACTAACAATAATGCAGTTTCAGTTGAATGGCCACTCCTGTACCCTGATTAGTTAGCATCTAGTAAGCTGTTCTGTGTGAGAAATAGCGATACTTGGTAAGAAACGACTCGTTCAAGTGTTTTTGCTTTGGATTGGATTGGATGAATGTTAAAATCACCAAAGACTAAAAGTGGAGTGCCATTTTCCTATGCAAATGCTAGTAGACATGTGCTAATACAAAATAATTCCATTAAAAAAAAAAAGTGTTAAAATAAAATGTTATTTTAAGTTATAGTGTCCAAAACTGTTAAATTTAGCATTTTCTCCATATCTCACACACAGCTCTTTCTGTAACTGTAACTATTTGAATGCTTCTGTTGAATAGATTAATATAAACAAATAAAGCAGTGTTCATTTCATATTTGTTCTACTTTTATTTTTATATTTTGTCTTGCTTTTAATAGCAAAGATCAAAAGTTCTGAAGTATAATTATCAATACAGTATTTATTAATAAAATAATTGTTGGAAAAATGTGATACATCAAGAATTGATTTAAAATCAGTTATTTACGGATCTTAAGGCAAGTGAAGATTCAAACCTTGGCTGCCATATTATAGTAACTAAGCTACAGAAATCATCTGTAATGTTTGGGTATATATAAATATGTTAAGCTTTATATTTAGCTATATATATTAAAATACATGTGTTGTATTAAACCAGGTCAAGAGCATAGAGAGATTAAAGATAATGTCATTTATAATATATATAATATTATTTATTTATTTTGGATTGACTAGTTAACTAATTTCCATAACTCATCTGGTTTGGCTTGATTAGTCATATTTTGCTGCTTGTCTTTTTGAATAAAGTGTCCTTGTGAAGGTCAGGATGGAAATCAGTGTGGTCACTATGGAAATTATTTACAGTCGGTGGGTTATTTGATGTAGCGTGTTTGCTGTATAGCAGAAACTACTGCTTAAAAATGTTTTTACATGTCCTCATTAGGCACCATGTTTTATTGTGTTACTTGGTAATTTATAAAATTCAAGTCAAGAGTAGGAAGAAGTTAAATAAATAAATATTATATATAATAGTGCTCTCTCCACCTTGTCTGAGGTGAGACTACAGGTGCTCTCAGCACGTGAGACAGGTTCTAAGAGGGTACAGTAGGGGGAGGGTGTAACCTTCTGAAATGGTGTCGTCTGATAAGGGAGACATGCAAAATGTACAGGGCAGACAGCTTTGAAAACCACTGCTTTAGGGAGACTGCGTTTTTATATCCTCCCAAAGGTCATTTTTTTTTAAGAAGGCAAATGAAGCAGTAAAATTACAGCTCTACATCTATACTTGCATTTTGAAGCTCTGTTGACTTAATGAATATAAGCTAAATGAATATGTGTAACTTTTTGAAGAAATGACTATAAGTTGCTGATATAATATGATAATTCATTAATAATTTGTAACTACGAATTAATTGCATTAATTTAGATCAATTTCACCCCAAAGGACAAACAGTAGTATTTGCTTTGTTTTGTTTTTGTTTAGTTGTTTTCTTCTGGAAGACTCTCCCGTTGGGTTGTGTCCTCCATGTCATTGTGACGTCCTCACCGCTCAGCGTCTGCTGGAACTAAACACAGAAACAGCCTTCCATTACTCTGAGAGTGAATCCTGCACTAACAATTAAAAAGAAATCAGCTTAGAATTAAGATCTACTTTATATAATGCACAAAAAAGTAGAAATGGGCAAAACTCTACAAACAAATCATTGTGTGAAGTCTGACTGACTTTGGCTCTATTAACTCAACAGGTGAAATCTGATTCTTTTATTTAATTGTGTTTATGACCTTTTTAAACTGTGTGTCAAAATTGGCCAGACCTGACATTTTCTGTTTGTTGTACGTTCCACGCAAGTGCTGGGTGGTTTGCTCAACTGTCATATCATCCTAATGGTAGCCTGTGAGTTCACAATACATTATATTGTCATGCTAATTTATTTGTTTTAATTAGCTTTAAAGTTGAGAAGTGAACCAACTCCAGAATAAGGCTAAAAGTGACCTGAGGTTTTATAACATGACTGAATTTATATTTAATGTAATAACAATTTGGCCTCATTTGAGGACATTATAGATTTGTTCAAGATGGCGCCGAGTATGGCAGCCTCTGTGCTCAGCTCTCAAGTGTTTGTCTTGTTTTTCCTGTTGTTTGTTTCTCAAAAACCATCAGTTTCACCAGGGATAAACTGACTGCTGATCATTCAGCGGAACACTCAACAAAATCTTTTACTGGATTTTGATTACTCTGACGTTTTTGCTAAACGTTTTAGCTAGCGGAGCTGCGGTGCTGCTCAAGTGCATCAGGACGCGTCGACGGGGGAATCGAGCTGGTGCTCTCGCATCCATCTGGCGAATCTCCACTCTTCCCAACATAACAGACGAACTTCTTCTGCTCTCCCGTACTAATAAGGATTTTTTTTAACTCTGCTGCTTTGTGTTTCAAGGAAACTTGGCTGAACAACGTCATTCCAGACAGCGCGTTAAGTCTGCCGGGCTTTCAGCTGTTTAGAGCGAATTGCGACGCAGAATCAACGGGGAAATCGCCGACAGGCAGAAACTGAAACAGCTAAACCTGTATTAAGGACTAAAAAGATGGACTGATGAAGCAGAGCAGATTTTACAAGCCTGTTTCGACCTCACTGATTGGTCTGTTTTTGAAGCTGCTGCCAACGATCTGGACGAGCTCACAGAGACTGTTACATCATACATCAGTTTCTGTGAGGATATGTGCATTCCTACCAGGATTCGTTTAACCTATAACAATGACAAACTGGGAGACATCAAAAATTACAGGACACCTACCCCCAGTACTGTGGAGAATCAACAAGATGATCTGAACCAGTTCTACTGCAGGTTTGAAAGAACGCCATTCACACCTCCTGCAACCCCCCTCGCCCCCCACTCCTGCTGTATTAATCAGTGAAGATGAGGTGTGCCAGGTCTTTAAGAAGAACAAAAGAAAGAAGGCACCAGGCCCAGACGGAGTCACTCCAGCCTGTCTGAAAGCCTGTGCTGACCAGCTGGCCCCGATCTTCACTCAGATCTTCACCAGATCACTGGAGCTGTGTGAAGTTCCATCTTGTTTCAAACGCTCCTCCATCAGTCCTGTCCAACAAATAGAATGAAATCTACAGACCTACATTCTATTCTGACAATGACATCATAATAGCCGTTACACATTACAAGGAGCTGAAAAGAGCTTCACTTGGAAA
>JAUCMT010000154.1:6462473-6478792 GCA_032357475.1 Enteromius thamalakanensis | reverse complement strand
TTCTGTAAGCATCTATCAGAATGCACTTTTTACGTCTCTGTCTCTGTTTGTGTCAGTGAATATGAGCATGTCTGTGTCAGACTGTGTGATTTTTGTGTCTGTTCACCCGAACATTTTTTATTGGTTTATTAACTCTTATGTTGTTCCAAACCTGTATGCATTATTCTGTCTGAAAATGTGAAAGATACAGTGAATGGGGGATGAGACTTTAACACTTGAAAAAAGACATCATAAAAGTAAATGACTCATACCAAGTCTTCTGAAGTCATATGAGAGCTTTGTGTCAAAGAGACTAAATTTCAAGCCATTGGTAATTGCCACCTCCAGTGGACTGTTATCATGAATGAATCATTCAGAACAGTTTTGTGAACAAAAATCAACTGATTCATTGAAAAGATTAAACTCCAAGAATTGACTTGTTTACAAATCGGACATTGCTATGCTCCTAGGAGAATTAGGGATTCAAATTCATATATTTGTCTCTGTATTGTGTTGTGCATTTCGCTTTCTTTCCCAGGTTTTGTGGCAGAACAGTTTCTGAACAGCACAGCGACTCAGCTGACATACCATGGCCTGTGTGAACTCACTTCAACCGTACAAGAGGGAGAACTGTGTGTCTTCTTCAGGAACAATCACTTCAGCACCATGACCAAATTTAAGGTGTGTTGACATTTAAATGTATTTGAGATGTTGGATGCCGAAAGATGGCTCTGTGCTGCTGTGAATAAGTGCTCCAATAAGCCAAGTACATTTGGTTAATTTGTCTACAGAGGAATGCTGTATGTTGGTGCCCCCCTGTGGCCAAAAACAGAACTTTAATATTCTACTGAGAAGACTAGAGATTTGGGGTACTTAGATTGTGCTGTTTCTAATTTCTAATTTTGCATACTGGAAAAGTCAAGGTCTAACAGAAACATGTGCAGATAATCTAATATACAGTAAAATTGTGTTAAAATCTGGTTTTTTTATGTTAGGCTACTGCAGTCATTCATCCCATATAACACCACCACAAATTATAGCATCTGAAAATACAATGCAATGTTTCAGGAACTTCGTAAAACATTATCATAAAACCGGCAAAATCACTCTATACGTGTTTCTATTTATTTATTTTTTTTAGTTTTGAATGTCGACACGTTAACCCTCAACTCTTATTATCAGTGAAGCTGTAAAGTCTCAGTCTGTTATCTGGAGGAAGTGGAGCTGTTCTGTAACAGCAGGACATACTTCACCCACAGATAAAACTTCCATGATCCTCATGTAAACACTTCAGAACTTGACACTACTTGGTCTGGGAGTGTTGAAAGATCGATGGATGAGATGTTTTTGTAAATGCTCTTTCTGTGTTCCTCAGGCCCAGCTGTACCTGCTGGTAACGGATCAGGGGTTTCTCACTGAGGAGAAGGTGGTTTGGGAAAGTCTGCATAATGTTGATGGAGATGGAAACTTCTGCGACTCAGAGTTCCATCTGAGGCCGCCCTCTGACCCGGAAACTGTGTACCGTGGTCAGCAAGACCAGATCGATCAGGTCAGGACTAGTAACTTCCCGGGAGTGCTCAGTGTCATGCAGTCACAAACTCTGAATATGGTAGTTATGGTTATGAATATGGTAGTTGTTGCTCAGTGTAATGTCTGTAAAAGAACATTTGCACGGCTCATCTATGATTTGAAGCTTATACATTTACATGCACTACCATTCAAAAGTTTATGATCATTAAACTTTTTTTTAAAGAAATTATTTAATATTCTTATTCAGCAAGAACACTACATTTTTTTAAAAAAGACACTAAAGACTTGTATTGTAACTACAGATTTCTTTATACATATCAAAGAATTCTGAAAAGAAATCTTCATGTCTTCCACAAAATTTAAGCAGCACAACTTTTTTTTTTTTTTTATGAGCAGGAAGTGTTTTTTTTGAGCACCAAATCTGAAAGTTCTGCAACAGTTGCAGCTTAAATAACAGTATTTCATAATATTGTTCACTGTATTTACTGTATTTATTTATTCTACTAGCCTTCTACTGTAACTCTGCTAAGTAACTTTTAATAGGAAATTGAGTAGATGTTGACTTTTTCAATTTGCCCCTCGTATGTGTAGGACTACCTGATGGCGCTGTCCCTACAGCAGGAACAGCAGGCCTCGGACCTGGGTTGGGAACAGATCCCAGAAGGCATCAGTGATCTAGAGCTGGCCAAGAAGCTGCAGGAGGAGGAGGACCGCAGAGCATCACAGTACTATCAGGAGCAGGAACAGGCACAAGCAGCGGCTGCACAGGTCAGTTAACTAACCACAAACACATCACATTTTCTCAGCGTATATTACACTTTGATCAGTCTGAAATAACATCATATAAATGTGATGGTGCTTCAAATTTGATGGTGGGCTGCAGAAGCCATTAGGTGTTTAAGAGGACAAATGTGACCTAGAAAACCATGAATGTGTAAAAACATCCATACAGTATCATACGTCTGACAGCTCTTAAAAAAAGATGTTCTAAAGATTGCTTCTTGATTGGATAGAGGCGGATCTGATTGTAAATTCATTGAAATTAATTTGTCATTAAGATCAAGAAAATAAAAAAAGGATGAATTTCCATTTCATGCCTGATTTAACAAGCATAAATAAGAGGTTAATTTGTTCCCCTCCTGTCAGGGACAACAACCAGCAGCGGGTGCTGACCAGGTGGACAGAGCGGCAGCCGCTGGAGCCGCAGCAGGGGGAGCCACGGCTTCTCCAAGCCCAGGCAAACAGCCCTCAACAGGGGAACGCAAACCCAAGAAAGAAGCCAAGGACAAAGATAAATGCATCTTGTTGTAACAGCAGTGGACAGTGGTGTGCGTGAAATGGGCAGCAGTTTAATTCCAGTGGCTCTGCAATGCATCTCCCAGCGTGAGGTGAAGAAAGAATAGGCAACAGAGATGAAGTGTGACAGACGGAGAGGACTTGCCATTCTCAAGCCACTTGTGCCTGACTTTAACCCTCTGAGTTCTGAAGATGCAGACAAGAAGAGAGGGGTGTCACTACAAGGACTATCACTACATCTTTCGTAGAGCTGGCCAAATGTTCTCAGCAGGAAATCCACTGCAGTGCACTATATTTGTGTGGGGTCACCAGGGAGGGTGGTTTTTGTAGTAAAACAAGGTAATGTACACATAGCACTAGGCATAAAAGTTCCCCCTCCCTCCAAAAAAAAACATGGCACCACTTTTTTTCATTATACAAAGCATTTTCTTTTTTTTTTTTGTGTTGATTTTCGTTATTGCTGTTGTTTATAAGCTATTTTATACCAGTTTACCCGTATATATGCATATGTAGATTTGTTGTATTGGTCAGTTTGTGTTGTTTGAATGAAGGATATATGAGATCTTTTAATGAAAGGCCATTCACATGAGCAGGTAGCAAGCCAACAGGTCGCTTGGCAAAGGTTGTGTCTCAGGACATGATGTAGGCCACCGTAGTTCTTTGCCGGGCAGTTTGATGCCAAACCTTTCGTTGTTGATATTGTAGGAGAAGTGACTTCCTTTTTAGACAGTGAGATCTTGATAAAACAAATGCATTCAAAAAGGGTTTCCTTCTTAGGCCGTTGAAAATCCAGTTGGTTATATAGATGAGTATACAAAAGAATGATTATTGCCAGTAGGACAATATCAGTGGGTGTCTGACACTACCATTAATGTAAATAGCTTTAAAATCTCAAAAAACGATAGGTTATATAAAAGTACATGGCCAAGTTTTTGCTTTGCCCCACCCCTTTTGCATTTCAGCCAAATGTCTGGTTCATATTTGCCTTATAAGATGAAGTATATGAGTAGGATCATTGTCCATGAATTTGGCGTTGCTCAATGAGCTACAGTGTTATTGCCCAAAAACCGAAAGGTTGTGTAAAGAAATCTCGTCTTTGAACATAATGGTTTGCTCTCCTCCTGCTAGTGGTCATACGATATCGGTTTTACGTTAAGCCGATGTCAATACTGAAATACGGAGAGCAGGTTGGCTGATTGCTGATAGAGATAACAAGAGGAAATGTATCACTGTTGTTAATCAGCCAAGCGGACACCGGGCGAAAGTTTGAAAACGGCTGAACGTTGGCCGAAGTGAACCGATATATCGGTCTATCGCTAGGCCTAGCTATAAATTTCACTCTTGTACATTGTACATATTCATTTACGCTATATGGATGTAAGGTAGGAAAGGATTTCTCAAGCCCATTCTGTTCCAGTGCTGCCTCCTGGGAGACAAGGTCTTTTCTATCCAAACATTCCAGCTATATGCCTTGAACTGAGCATTGTACTGAGCTTTACACTCAGAGAAGCGCTAACGTTGGGCTATTTTACCTGTTGTTCTGCTCTCGCAGTGCAAGAATGAACAACTCCTGTATGTAGAAGAGCCTCATGATGGGGTAGTCAGTCGAACAAGACCGTTCGATTGCCCGCTGGTTACATTGGAGCTGGAGCTGTTCATTTGACGTTTGGTCCCCCAGCGGCCAATACTCTCTGTATATAAAAAGCCTTACAATATTTACAGTATCTTTTATACCGACAAATGTAGGTGAGAGACGAGACTGAGACAATCTGTAGACCTTACCATAGACAGAAAACCGCACAGGCCTTCACAGAAGGAACATATCCATGAGTGTCTTGCAAACAGTTTGACGCATGTTAGCTTACTTGGTAAGGGATGAAGATTTAAACTATGTAAAGCGTGAAACACAGGAAAATAGGAAATAGTCGCCTTCAAGGCTCGTTCGTAACAGAATTGTTGAAAGACAGCTGCCGACACTACCACAGTTTCATCAGAAGAGGAAATACAAAAGTAACACATTCCATACATTTTTTTAGCGCTTAAGCTCGTTTACTGGTAATTTGATTAAATTAATGGATTTTTTGTTTTTACATTTTAGTTAGTGTTCATCCTGATAAAGTAAATTCTAATGTAATCTTTAAAAATGATCTTCCTTTCCTCCAAAATTGAAGACAGAAAAAAATGATTAAGCCTACTATTAATATAGTTAATGTAACAATGTTACGCGTTAATATTTATTAAAAATTGCTTCAAATATAGTCGCTGCTACTTTCTCACTTTTAGCACCAGGTTGTTTGAAACTGTTGCAAGCTATATGATCGTGATCCTTGAGATTAAAGGTTGCTGCAACTTTTTTTTTTTTTTTTTCTCAACGTCTTCGGTGTTGTGCCGAATTTTGACTCAGTGCCAAATGATGACTCCCCTCGTTGAAATCAATACTAATCCTAACATCTTACCCACCCTTAAAACTAAACCTACCAATACTAGGGGAGTCATAATATGGCGGTGGTCAAAATTTGGCAATGCACCGGTTCACACCAAGAGCGATAACTATATAAACCTTAGTCATGGTAGCGCCGAGTTCATGTCATTATATGAAGTACAGTTGACTAATGTACTGTTGTTTAACACAGGTCCAGCTGACAAAATTTCTTCAAACAAAAAATAATTAAATTCAAAAACAATTGGGAAAGTTGATAGTTGTTTAAATTTCACAATGTACTACCTTTGTAAAGTGTGTCATTGTAAAAACTGTAAATATACCACGCACAGCCTAGTTTTTATCGCCGATACGTCAAATTCAATATGGCGTTCAATCTGAATAGCATCCGCGCCAACAAATAATAACGCTAGGTTTATTAAGCGCGCTGTAACGTTAGTTATGTATAAAATTCTTGAGATTTTACAAGTTTTAGGCATTCTTTAGCTAAAAAAAATCTTTCTGAAATAACTTTTTACAACTTTATAGTTATCGTCCTTGATATGAAAAGCCCTATAAACTTTATAATTGGAACTGTTTCAACCCTAGACTGTGCTTCTAAAAGAAATCGTACCGTTTTTGTTTTTTCTACAAGTTGTTTTTACCCGAGATTAATTGGTTGGCATATTAATAGTGTTCAGCCAGAAAGTGCACAACAGTCTGTGTTAGTCTGTATTTGTCATGTTCTTATCCTCTAGATGGTACGACGTAATAGCATCTAGGGGTTATGGTTAGGTTACACATTCACTATGGTTTTACACTACACAAACTGTAAATTTACTCTTTCACATCTGCAGCTGGTGTCATGGTAGGAAGCACAAGCTAGAAATGTCTTAAAGAGTGGGGTTTGTGAGTGAACCATTGGTTTTCTTCAAGCTTGGGAGAACAAATGTTTCATTCTGACACTAAGGTTCTGTTTCATACACTTCCTCTAATTTTACACTTGCAGGTCAGGTTAAATATGGACATTCCAAGGTGCTTTTGATCAGTGGCATGTCTGGGAAAGGAGTGATTAAGGACAACGTGCAACAGACTTCTCCAGCACACATTATGTACCCACTGTGCATTAGTTTGTCATTTGTATTGATTGCCAATAACTTTACTCTTCTGTAATGTGCTTCAGCTTTAACCATTTGCTTCTAAATTGATCTTGTTAATTGCATATGTATAAATTGTCACAAAAACATACATGCGTTGATACATACTGAAATGTAATATTTATAGAAAGGGGGGAGAAGTGGAGTTTGTGGGTGCGATCTTCATCATGAAAACAGAAAGCCCATTTCAAAGAGCAAATAGATGGAAAATGGCTTCAAACTGTTTAATATATTTAGCTAAAGCTATTTTTGACCTCTAAATGATATCGGTAAATATTCCAAGGCCTTGTTTGTTTAGTTGGCCGTTGGTGTGCAGCACCCATTGAAGCTCCATTATAGGTCCTAGACCATTTTAGTTCTTTATGCACTGTTACATTGAATGCACTAGATAGAAATATACCTCTTTTTATACAAAATCAGAATCACCAGAGTTTGTCTGGTTACAGCTGAACCTGATTCGTAACACTCAATAAATCTCATTTTTGCAATAAGGCTTATACTTATGGAGCTTAAAGAACTGAACGTTATATGGAACTTTCTAATGGTTCGGTTTCACACTAAATGCTGCCATTTAGATGCATTGTTTTTTGCCCTTCCAGAATGGAAATGTTTGCAGGACTTCTCATGAATATAATTTGATGTTTTCATATCGTAGTGCCATCATGCGATATGGGAACAAAAGCAACAAATGATGACGTAGTTGATCCATGTTGACAGGGCATTACCAAGGTTGATTCTAGGGAAGGTAATTGTCTTCTGAATTTAAAGTGATATTTAAATGCCACACGTTACACACTGCAAACATGCTTTCTGCCAATGATGCGAACTGGAAAGTTTTCTCCTGGTGCATTTGTCTTGTTAATATTACCGGGTCAGTCCATGATGATGATGATGATGATGCATGTTTAACAACTGAATACAACGTGCTTCTTAAATCATTTTAAGAGAACCCGTCCCATTACAATTTCTATTTTATATCCTTTATACGTGTATATTTACACAAAACATTTTAACTTAGCAAAAATAAAAACAAAAAAAAAAAAAAAAGGATATAAGGATCAACCTTCCATTGTGCGTAAGGTTCATTAATGACCAAAAACATTTATGTAGCCCAACAGTGTCAAAAAGTAGATGGACAACTTTTCTGTAACAAATGCCTTAGACGAGAGACAATATGTCTGAATAAAAGAAATCTGGTCTGTGAGTCTGTGATTCTTCTGTTTTTTCTGCTTTTCTTGCAGCGGCACATACAGAAGCAAACTATGCAGAGATGGTCATAATCCACATAATTTAATAAGTTGTAGAATCATCAAAAAAGCCACATACTGAAATGTTAATGGAATTACAGATGTGTCCAGTGCTACACGCAGTAGTCTGCCCAAAGCATATGAGAGGATCTGAGACCAAGTTAAGGTAATCTAAACAAACACTGGTTAAGAAATGAGCTGTACAGCTGCACCTATAGAATGCCAGGAGAACATGTATGTGCACAAAAGGTTGTTTACAAGGTCACCAAAGAACAGTTCAGGAAACAAAAACCTACATGTAAAGCCTTTTATAAAGACAACAAAACCAAATTTAATCTTTACAATCTAATGTCTATACGTTTAGCCAATTAAAATCATCAGAAGTTCAAAATAATAATAAAAAAAAAAAACAGTATTTATATTTTTCCACCGTGGAGAGTCAGATGCTAGAACCTTCCTTTAAAGGGCTTGAATCCTCCGCTGCCACCGGCCATGGGAACATTAGTGATCTGCACAATTCTGTTCATACCAGAAGAGGAATGACTGCAGAAAGACACAACCAGCCAGATCAATACGTGAAGGAAAGACTGAGGGCTAAATGTTATTTCCTGTAAATGTGTGACACTTCCAATTCATTTGAGTAAGAGTAAATCAATCCATGCTGTATATGCATGATCGAAACAAACCTGGAGTGGGGTGCCATCATGCCAGGTCGACTGTCCCCCATTCTGTGGTTATCTGTGAATCCTCCGCTTTGTGAGCTCGCTGTCCCGTGCCAGTCTTTCCTAGGGCCCTGATCGCGCCCATGTCGCTCCACCACCACCTGTCTGCCACTTCCGAAGTGCTGCTTTGGTAAGAGGGAGGGGTTATATTGCGTTAGATTTTAAAACTGGCAACAAAAATAGAGTGTCAGAGGCATGTCATGTACTTTACCTGGTCTCCCATGACCACAGGTCTGCCACTGTCTCGGTTGTTGAAGCTGGCTCTGCCACGGCTGGCTGAGGACACCCCCCTCATGGCAGGTCCGGGACCCTCTCTGCCTGGACGCTCTGGACGCATTCGCGCTGCCCTGTAACACAGGCAAGTAACAAGGCTCATTAAATTTTTCTTTTATTTATTTAAACACCTGGTCCACAAAAACAGATGATATAGAGACAAAAAATATGATAAAAGTTAATGGGGACTGTTTGATTACCAACATTCTTTTGTGTTCAGCGGAAAAAAGAAATTAATAAATCTTTGGAACAACTTAAAAAGAAAAAAAACACTGCTAACGTAATGAAATGTGACTTGATGTTTTAAACAGGTATTAAAACAAGAACCAATCCTCAATTCCCCGCCAATAGAGAAGAGAAAGCACAAACAGAAATACATCTGTACCTGACATCTCCTTGTTTTGCATTCATTCCCCCATCATTCTTCCAGCCAGCATGGCTGCCTTCTCTAGGGGCACGGGAGTGGGCAATGGCAGGGGGCGGCACTCTGCCACCAGCTGGGCGATCAGGCATGGACACTTGTCTGCGCTCGTCTCGGTCACGGATCTCTCTGCGGTCACTGTCGCGCAGCTCTGCACGAGGTGGAGGTGGGGGATCTGCTCTCCGCACGGTTTCAAAGTTTTTAGGGTAGCGCTCAAATCCTGAACCTTCACGGCGAGGAGCAGATCGGTTCTTCTTTGATTCAGGTTCACCATCAAAGCGATTACGTCTGCAAAAAACAAACTAATTCTTCACTTGCTGTTGATTCACAAACTTAAGTTGTGCTTATTTGGAAATCTGGTAGATTAGCACAATTTGTATTTCTCTCGTTCCAATAAAAGTGCCTGCTATAAAGATCCTTTGGCCTGGTCTATTCTCCATTCTGGGAATATCATTCTCGTTCATGAATGCCTACCTATCAAAGTTGTTGGACTGCACAGTCGATGGCTGCTGGTATCGATTCCGGTCTCTAGGGTTGAAATCATTGAAGCGGTTCTGTTGTCGATTGTAATCTCCGCCTTGACTCATCCTCCCCTCTGGTTCAGTCTGCATCTTTTTACCACTGTTCCAGTATGGGTCATCCCTCCTGCACAGACAAAAAAAAAAATTATTAAACACTGAACTTTAGAAACTACTAGACCCCAAAAATGAATTTCTAACAGTATTGCAAACATTTATATATACACACACAAACCTTTGGTCAACATCTCGTCCCCTCTTTAAGTTGTTTCGTTTCTCCTGTTCATAACGCAGTTGTTCCTGTTGGCGCCTCAGCTCCTCACGCTCACGAGCCAAACGTTCTGCTTCCTTGCGTCGCTCCTGCACACACAGCACATAAATGTAAAGATAATCCAAGCTTTGAGTTGGAGTTTCACAGGCAGGTGTAGCATGGCAGTACCTGCTCTATACGGATCCGCTCCCGTTCCAGTCTCTCTCTCTCCATGCGCTCGCGTTCGAGTTTCTGTCTTTCCACCTCCAGCCTCTGCCGCTCTCTCATCAGGTTCTCCCTTTCCTCACGCTCACGTATCATACGGATGCGCTCCCTCTCCCGGCGCTCACGCTCTGCTACCTCACGCCGTCTGGACATCACATCAAAACAGCATTACAAAATGCAACTTATGTCGTTTTGTTTGCCAATGACAAGGAAAGCATGCCTACCTGCGCAGTTCCACAGCCCTGCGAACGCGTTCCATCCTGACCATGCGCTCACGCATCCTCTGTTCCTTCATCTTCTCAAATGGCAGGATGTCATTGTTGCCACCTTTGTTAAGCATGGGACGGCCTTTCTCCATCTGAAAGAATGTAAACCAGTCAAACAATACTCAAGAGAGTTAATATGGCCTTACTAATTCAGATCATGTTTTCAGAGTTTACAAACCTCCTCAAGTGGTATGAACCCTCTGGGACGTCTGTTCATCATGTTGGGAGGACCAAGCTGTGGGCAAATAGACAATCAGATCATTTGGGATTGATAAAAACCTCTTTTACTTTGTAATTCAGTACATACTGAGGATGTCTGAGGTACCTTCTCAAACCTGCCGCCCCTTCTGAAAGGAGGACGTGACTTATTGAAGTTTAGCCCTCCTTTAGTGTGGTCGATCACCATCATATTGCCTGGACTCTTTCCTGCAAATGGGAAAACATTCAACACATAACTATACATTTTAAAGTTTTAAAACTTTCTCAGTAGGTGAACCCCATCAGACTGTAACATACGTCCATGTTTCTTGTCATCTTTCTTTGCCACGTCAGCTCCTGAACTGGAAGAAGGTGTATCAGATTTGTTGATTTTGGAGTCCTGTTTTTTGACGTCTTTGCAGTCCTTCTCAGATGGTTTGTCTGATTTTTTCTCTTCCTTCTTAGATGAAACTGGTGTCCTATTGAAAATAAAGGAAGGAGGGAAAATATAACCAATGCAATGAAACACTTCTCCCCTTCAAAAGAATGGAAAGAAAATAAAATTGGATTAACACTTACTTGCTGGAAGTTTTTGTTCCAGTTGGTGTGCGCTTTTCTCCAGAAATTTTACATGAACCAGACTTCTCTTCTCCCTCTTTCTTTGAGTCCTTTTTAAATGGGTCAGTTCTCACCTATGAGAATGAAAACATGAGGTCAAGTTTAAAAGTATCAAGTATCATATTGATGATGTTTGACTGTAATAATGTAAAGCCTATTAAAAGTGCATAAATATGTTGCAATTCCCACTGTTAAAGCACAATGGTTAAGCTCTTACCCTGTCCACAGATATCTGTTGTCCATGAAGTTCTGTACGGTCCAGGTGAGAGATGCACCTGGTCACTTCTGCGCTGGATGACATGGTAACTAATCCATAACACTTGGCTCCTGGGCTACGAGCATTGGTGACTACTTTGGCACTAAAAACCTATTTAGAAAACAAGTATTTTGAAAGTAATGTCGGCGTCACAAACATGCGAATTATAAGCTGGAGCTTTTTAATCATATACAAAGAGCCTTTACCTTTCCGTATTTGCCAAAGAGGTTCTTGAGATCAGCTGCTTTGGTGTTGGACGACAGGCCGCTCACCCACAGATTGCGAGAAGAGCTGGTACTGCTGCTGCCACTTCCTGAAGACAGATTAACAGGTTTTAGAAGTCCAAGATTTTACTGTATGTAAAAAGTCCAAGATTTCAAAGTGCAAACCCATTAAAGAAAGTCATACCTTTTTCATCTTTTGTAGTCTTTCCGTCTCTGTCTTTTGAAGAGCTAAAATGTGAATATTACGAGAGCGACAAGGAGAGAAATACTTTGATGAATACCAGAGCATGACAGAAGATGACTGTGGGGCATCGAGGTACATCTCCAAACAAACAACAAAGGTTATACAAATGTTTGGTGCATTACAGAAAAAGAAAACCAAAAAACAACAACAAAAAAAAATCCCCATAGGCAAGGCTTGCACTCGGACCAAACTCCAATGAGGCTTCTTTCTCTTGCTTTTCCACAGGAGCAAGGTGGGTCAGGTTTTCTGCCAATTTATTCCCTTGACCAATGACATCCTCAGGAGGGTGTTCAACTTCAGAGAGAATCACTTCACTGGACTGACAAACCCCTCTGACATCACTGGAACTATTGCTCTTTTTTAACCCATAAGTAGGGACTGGAAAAGCAAGTGCTGGAAATGTGTGCATAACAGACGTGTTCTCTGTTCCTCGTTTAACTCCACCAATTACCAAACTCGAAAAAAATGGCAAAACCAAACCAAAAGAGCAAACCAAAGGCAGGGATTAGGTACACTGAACAACTGGTTATGAAAAAATTCTTGCGGCTACCCACAATGCTGCGTTCTTAGTGAGCTGGAACTTGGTAGTAGTATCTTAAAGAACTGACATAGAAAGACAAACCTCTTTGCTTGACCTGTCGCCCCAGTTGAAGAGGGGCCTTTCTTCCCAGAATCCTTTTCCTTGTCTCCCGTTTCTCCTTTCTTCAAGGCCTCTCTGCTGTCCTTCTTGGCGGCGTCGGACATCAGCCCGTCATCTCTCTTACCATCCTTGTGGCCATCTATGGCTTCAGTCAGCGAGTCTGTCTCCTGCCCCATCTCAGCAGTGGCCTCAGGCTCTTCGCAGCCCTTGTCTGCCTCAGAATCTGGAAGTTTCACATGTTTACCTGTTTCCAGGAGGTCGTCACCATCTACATCCAGCGTGATGGCATCTTCAGCTTGGATGGTGACAGATATATTGTCATCCTCAACTTCTTTTATGGGTTCAGGAGCAGGTTCGCTCTCCAAGGCCTCCATCGGTGAGACTTCAGACTCGGCTTCTCTCTCAGCCTCAATCTCAGCGTCAGGATCGGGCTCGGGTTCGGCTTCTGCTTCGACCTCTGCCTCAAGATCAGGCTCCACTCCTACCTCAGCCTCGGGCTCTGCAAGGCCGTCTTCACAGGAGAAGGTTTTAGAATTGTCACGAGTAGCATCATCAGTATCAGTTACATCTGAGGGATTTAACAAGGATAAAACATGGCAAAAAAAACACATTGTTTAACATTCAAATCTCTGTGCTACGTGACCTAGAAAGTACAACAAAGAGCAAGTTTAGTGTTAGTGGTCATCGTGGGTGAAGAAATCACAGGTACACATAAAAACACATTCCTTAGAGAACAACGATGAGAGGTTGAACCATCTTCTGGCTACGGTGAACATCGCTATCTTGGTCCAATGTTTGGATGGTTCCACAGCTGGGTGACATTCTGCCACGCTTCTCTGCTTCACAGACATGCATTCAGTCTGAGTGAAAGGCACATCTATTCCATAATGCAAGTCCTCCTGCCAATTGTCGCTCAGCTGCTTGTGGTCACATCGAGAGTCTTCTTTCACACACTTCTGCTGACTGTCCATCTCGTTTTACAGCCGATGGAGGCAAATCAAAAATCTTCTCTGATGCATTGGCGAAATCTAGCCTTGTTCACAGTACTCTGTCCAGTAACACGGCTAAAAATGGACATCCACTGAGCTGCATCCAGTCTTGAATGAGTTCAAAGCAAGAGTAGCGACGTTGATATCCACTTAAGCCATGCCGGTTATACTGCAGTCAGGAAGAAGTGTCAAGACTTTGGTGAACGAGGTTCATGTGTCATGTTCTGAGCAGTCAACAAAGGCATGCAGCCTGCTGCCGTCTCCATTTCAGGAGGTAGTCCAGTCTCCACAGAAAGAAAGAGGTGGCCTGATGAAGTTTGGGTGGTGTTCTAAACAGAGATCGAGTGGGTGAAAGTTCTCTGCTGCGGATGAAACGTGGTGGCCGGGTAATGTGCTCTTGAACGAATTAGATGATGAGATTAGGAGCATCACTGATGTGAACACAAACGGTGAAGGGTTATCTGTCCTTTGATGCAGCACGTGTTCCGGATGAGATGTTTTAATGTCTGTAAAGACCCGCTTTATACGTGTCTGACTACAACGTCGAGATTGGAAAACAGCAAAAAAAAAAAAAAAAAGGAAGCAAGAGAAGTCCGACCGTCTGAAACCTGAAAAACAAACGTTACATCTCCACCCCAATAAGTTACCAGACATACCTTTTTCAGATTCCTCTTCCTCGGTCTCCTGAAAATAAAACAAACAAATTAAATAAGAATTTTTAATTTTAATATAGAATTTAGAATATAGTATAGAATTTTTAATATAGAATTTAATATAGAATATTATTGTATAATAAATAATATATATATATGACACACTTGTGCTTCTTTAAAACCGTTGGGCTGGTAACAAATGGTATTTGCAGAAATATGTACTTTTACATTCTCTGTCTTTTTGACATTTTTTAAATAACTTGAAAGGGTGATTTTGCGGTCAGCATGAACACAATGATTCAAACGGATTTGATTTCAAAAACATGCCAGTTTTCCCAAATGTTATAGTTTCTTATTTTTACCACGGCTACAAGTCTTTAATTGAAATACAGTAGAAACAGTAATTACAGTAAGTGAAATATTGCAATCTAAATATATGCTGATTTGGTTTTTGAAAAAGCTGGTGATTATTACCACCGTTTAAAACAGAAATGCTGTGTAATATTTGTGTGGAAACTATACATTTCCTTTTTAAAATATATATATATTTTTTATTTGAAACAGAAATGCATTAGAAGAACAAATGTATGAATGAATAACACAAAGTTTTCTACAAGATTTGAGCGTTTCTGTGGGAGTTTTTTAAGTATCTGTGAGGTTAGGCAGTGATGCTGGACAAGAAGGGCTGGCTTACAATCTCTATTCCAGTTTACCCCCAGGGGGTCGTATGGGACTGAGGGCAGGGCCAGTAAATTTCCTCCACACCAGACCCATTCAACCATGTCTTTATGGACCTTGCTTTTGAGCACTAGGTCACAGTCATGCTGCAGCAATAAAGGGCCTTCCCCAAACTAACTAAATTCGCAACCACTTTCAACTTAAATACATATTTCTTAATCCGGTTCCAATAAACAAAATATGGGGCAACAATTCCACTCCCATACCTTAGACAAGGATTCCTCTTCCATTATGGTGTCGGCGTCCATGTCGGTCTTCTTTCCTGAAGATGTGTAATAAAACTTTTCAATCTATTTTTAAAGGCGGCACACATTGAAGTAAAAGAGTTGGGTTCTGAGCGTGAAGGTGTACCTTTAGATTTGCTTTGTTTTCTTGTGGGTGTGTCAGCTGATACCGTGATCTCAATGTTGTCTGGATCTCCACCTTCATCTTCTATTGCCTTCACACAAGACCATTCAAATGATTATGACACAATGATTCAGGTCATACTTTGCATTGCATAAATTATCTATGACAGTGCAGCTGTATTAAAAAAAAAAAAGACAAAATATTTGATCCCAATTAACAAATTTGAACTAACCCGCTTTAAACAAAAATGAAACTAGACAAGCGATATGCTGTCTTTTGTTTATCTAACGTTAGTAAAGCAGCCATTTATTTAACGTTGCGTTTGCATTATCAGCTACATTTGATTATTCAAAAGTAAAATATCGCACATAAAGAATTCAAATAAAGATGATGAATTGGCTTGAAGCTGCAGCAACTGATCTGAGCGCGTTGTAACATTAGCTGCATTCACTAGCTAGGAGAATTCAGCATTACATATTATGTTTCTGAAACTGCTGGTGCATATTTTTAATTCTAATTCTGTCGCATTGTGTTTCCAACTACAGGGATTGGAACTGTGTTATTATTAAATACATTAAAATAGTCCGGAATGCAAACATGTTTAGGATACAAACGGCTATGCTAACCCCTTAGCCATCCAGCTAGCTCGCGATCATTTATCCCTCTCATTACTGTTTGAAATTCAAATTACCTGCTTCAGCCTGGCGACGAGTGTATTTTTCACCCCAGTAACATCTAAATTTCTTCGTTTGAGTTCTGATTTGAGGTCTACCACGCGTAAATCTGTAATCTTCTTAGTCTCCGCTGAAATGGCCCCCGACGCCATTTTATCTGTGTGTGTCCGATGCTCTGTGTGTGTGTGTGTGTGTGTGTGTGTGTGTGAGAGAGAGCGCGACGACACACGAGCGCCACAGGACACTACATCACTACGCCCTGTTGACGACTTTGTTTTTGATCGTAAAAATACAAATATACTTTAGCACACACATTTTATTGCATATTGTACGTTCGCTAAGATATAATTTCACGGACAACAGTGTGTAACTATATATATATATATATATATATATATATGTGCACATTTTGCTTGAGGTTTTATTTATAAAAC
>JAUCMT010000154.1:6421111-6462463 GCA_032357475.1 Enteromius thamalakanensis | reverse complement strand
GGCCCCCAATCCATCAGTGGGGTAAGAATAAATTATCCTCTTATCCTTTGAATTAAGTTTTATTAATACTATAATACAAAAACAGATTTTTTTAATGTTTATTTTAAGTACATTTGTAACCTAAATCAAACTAATTGGAAGGCACTATGGGGGAAAAAAACATGATGTTTAAAAAGAAAAGGTCTGTTTAAAGTGATTAATTTTGTTTTATTTGGGAGAACTACCTATATTAATTTTAATTTATAGTCCAAGTCAGATATTATTGATAAATTTCCTTCATTATTACATAAAGCAACCACAACACAATTTTCTTGTCTAATACAAAAGGTAAACTTTTTAAAAAGATGGATTATCAGGAACAAATATGAATATAATAAAACATTGTTCACATTAGTGTCCTTTTAACAGTATGTTTTGAGCGGTGTAATATACAGCTGATGCAATTAATACGATCTGTGTAAATCTGTGAGGTATTGAGGACATTTTACTTCCTATATGTTAAATAAATACACATATAATTACCACAGTAGCAATAGCCACCACGGTTAATTCCTCTAAACGTTGTCGAGATCAAGGAGGCAGAAGAATGGACACATAAAAGAGTTACCTAACTTTATTAATTTCATTATTTTAAAACTAATATAAATCCCATGGAATTTCATCCTGGGGCCATTAAGTCTATGAATGCATGGACGCCTGCCATTAAGTACTGCATTCCAACACTCCATTCAAAATTATTACAGTTTTTTTCTCAAAATTCGGCAATCAGAGTGGAAATACACGGCCTCAGCACACTCTCATTCTCACAGCACTCCTGTCTTTTGTCTCTCATGTGCAAGTATATGCAAGTTAGCTAGTTGAGACTAATATTAGTGTTTCACAGCAGCAAAAGAAAATAAGAAAAAAGGGGGAAACAGTTTGCTGCACAGTTGCAGAACAAATGTGTCAATGACAATATCTGACAAGGAATAATACGCTAACAACAGTCACTTTCTAGATAATTGAGAGAGAAACGAAGGCGGCTGGGAGACCCTGATGAAACAATAAATATTCTGTTTCCCAGTCATCCTCACACAGCCAAGTCGACATGTGGAGCTGGTCTGAGGAAGTACACGCTCTCAATTGCCCGATCAAATATCCAACTTCATTGTACAATAAAAACAACAATCAGAATACAGAGAGGTGACATTCATTTTTTTTTTCTTTCTCTTCTCTTTGAAAATACATTAGGTGAAGTGCATTACATGTGACGTCAGATTGAGGTGCTGAGAGGGGGCTGATGGGACATAGCCGTGTGAACGTTCCAGAACGTGAAGTGTGCAGTCGGTTCTCGTCAGGGCTGGAGCTGAAGTCATTTTAATTCCCTCAGTTCAGGACCGAATGCAAATAAATGTAAAACTAAACGGACATGAAGCATTTCCATATGCTCTTCCAAACGAACTTCCCGAACCGAGTTAGCACTGGTAATGAGACAGAGACAAATGGAACGGACTCCAGCCCAGGTTCCCGTGTCGAGAGTGAACACTGTTACAGCAGCTGATCTCTTAACCATGATCTTGTTTCCTAATTAAGGAATGTCTTGATTCACTTAAAAAAAAATATCTATTTCAGATCACATCGTCTAGAACATAAAACTAAGCAATATACTGATCGATAAATTGAGTCCTGCAATGTTTTAAAATGGAGGTTGACATTCTATTCCAGTAAAGCAAGGCATCAGGTATGTAAAAATGCTTCTTTACTAGAGCAGTAATCCTCGCCTGCAAGTTCTCAGGCCTTAAGAGGCCTATTTCATTATATGTGCAAAGAAATGCATTGCAAGGAACCATGCAAAAATAAAATACAATGACACTTATGAAAACAAAAGCTACATAAACCCTTTATAAATACAATACAGTTCAAAACCCTTAATATGAAGATGTTATTTCTAGCTGTACTGGTACTACATGATAGCTGGCACGCTAGGCTCGATGCTTTATTTTTTTTGTGTGTGGATTGTTGTTTTTCTTTTTTCCCCATTGTTGCGCAGGTATTTCATGCCATCTTTGGTTGAATGCGTTACTGACAAAAATGAAAAGGAAAACAACAGATAAATGTCCAACAAAAGGGTTGCAAGAAAAATAGCATCAACTCTCTGGAGATAATTGAGCCTCGATGTCCACTCTGCAGATGGGGCATTTCTTGTTAGTGAGGAGCCATTGGTCTACACACAGTTGATGGAAGAGGTGCATACATGGAAGGCGCCTGCAAAAAAATTAAAAGACCATAGTATTCAGCACAATGTAATCAGAGTGACCAATCCAGAGTAATTCACAGGTTTCAGCACAAGAGGGCAGCACAGAACATTAAGAGAAAGTGATCTAAACTGAACCCTTGAGAGTAGTAATATATAGAATTAAATGATTTAATAATCATGCATGCAAATGCAATCAATAAGTATAATTCATTTTCCAGTACTAATGGACAAAAGCAAAGGTTTACCTGACATCCTCCCCTTCTTCCAGTATAGACAGACAGATGGTGCATTTCTCCTCTGTGTCTTCCTCCGCACCTTCCTCTTCTTCTTGCTTACCATGCAGCTTTCTCTGTGCACGAGAAAGAAGCATAACAGCCATTATAAGTAGAATCACTGCACCGAAATTCTCATAAACTGGCGAGCAAGACCAGTACACATAATAGCACTTCCTGTGTCTTCTTTCCCCAGATACTTAGTTTATATGAATGTTTAAATGTGTTACATTTTAGTAAGTGCTGCGACTGCTGCTGGTGATGCAAAAACAACCACACAAGAGCATCACAGCATGTTACATAAACATAGTGCAACAGTCTATTTTTATTATGAACAGCATGCTGATCATTTAAACAAGACGTCAAGCAACAGCAAAACCTAAAACTTCAGATATTGCACATTTCAAAAAAACAGACACACACATTGTCAGTATGCTCCTGACATTGTAGACTATCCCTGCCCCCGTTAACATCTACACCATATGTGAGCTAAAACATATCATCCCAAACTATTTGACCACATTTTTTCTCACCGAGTTTAAGGTTGAGTGCATATTTTTTCCAACAGATGCCCATGCTTCAGGTGCTAACTGTTCCTCAGTGTCTCTCTCCACCACCTTCTGTATTAGGGCGGCAGGGTTTTAGATTACTGTTATTCAGGAACCTTTTGCTACATATCAGTGACATTTCAAATGTCTACACTATGCAGCTTTTGGCAATAAAAGGACTGTGTGAGGATTTCTGATGACACAAAACATCTGATTATAATGGCTCCTGGTTAAGTTTTTTTTTGTGTGTGTCTAACAGGAAGCCCCTATATATATATAAAATATCCTTTATGCAGACTGCCTGTCCATTATCACCAAACGGGACTTTATTTTGACCACCTCAGTAAAACAAAGATGTTTTTCCGTGAATGATTGCTTACCTTTTTGTATTTGTGGTGATAGGTGCACCTCTCTATGGTTCCCTGAGAGGCCCCTCGATTCACAGTCCCCAGACGCTCTTCTAAATGCAGCAGATCCTGTTAAAACGCACAAATGGTTACAAGTGCTTATAAACTGGTTACATCATTACAAATGCTTAGTAAAAAGAACACAACATCAAAAGGACTAACAATAACTAATCTCATTTATCGAAAAAAGTCTGTGACCAGCTGATGGTCTGTGTATCTTTCAGAAGAATCCCACGGTTTGAAGTGATTTTAAGTTTTATTTTTATTTTCAGCAGACTTTTTGTAGTGTATTGTTCATCACAATGTAATGCAGGCTGTACAAAGAGGCTGTTATTGAAGGATGGGGGAGTTTAGAATGATACTGGAGACAATAACAACTCATTTATGAGTGAGCAGAGCCAAAAAATGTGCTCCGAGCTTTTCACATGCAAAGAGGAAATTTCTTCAAGTTACAGCTCTCTCTCTCCCACACACACAAACTTTATTATTATTACCCTTATTATTATTAACAGCTTTAAGTACATCATTAGTAATATAAAATTAGTTAATGAACTCAAAAAAAAAAAACATTTTTTATTTTTGTCATGCATTCTTCCTGAAATGTGTTTTGATTTAGTAAAAGCAAGTTTTGATCACTAATGATTTTGGTCCACATTCCAGTTCTTACCTCATATGTGCGGCCAAAGGTCATTCTGGAGGAGATGTAACGAATATGTGGATATGTCACCTCAGGCATTGAGCCAGTGTGCTAAAGAAAACAGAGACATCAAATTAGTGACGGCACCAAGAGGGAGAGAAACAGAAAGAAATGAGAGTGCAACTATTTTAATCAAAAGAACCGTCATAATTTGGGACGCAATATTTATGGGGCATCAGAAACTATTCACACGTATGTGCACGCATGTCACTCCATAGGATTCGAATATAATTTTAGACTTTCAAATTTCACACTTCAAATGTCTAATGAGCTTCCATTATAAGCTGCAATGCATAATTCATGCGCCCATAAAAATCACCCTGCAATAACAGATGCTGCGGATACAAGGCTTGAGGCCGCCGCCAATAATCTGTGCCATACCTGAGAGCAAATCAGGGCTTCTTTATTCATGCTAATGTATGCATATATTTCAGCTGATGGAGAGGACTAGCAACTCACCATCAGCTGGATGGGGAAGTGGTGCAGTCTGGGTGGAGGGTGATAGTGAGGCAGATGCGGGTGCAGGTGTCCTGAAGGGTAGGGAGCTACAGTGACACCAGCCTCGATGCCCAGCTCCCTAAATAAGCAAAAAGACCAACAAGCAGCATGTTAAACAACAGCATACCATATAATGTCTAAAAAAGCCACAAACACAAACTTTGTGACTAACAGATTCTGACATTATAGAGATGTTCAGTCATGATGTCAATTTGAAGGCCAACCAGGAAAGCTAATTCATCACAAACTTTTTTTTTAAATAGCAGTTTTTAATTTTTTACACAAAAATGAAAACATTGTCATCATTTACTCCCCCTCATGTCGCAGATATTTTAATGAATGATGGTATTCAAACAGCTGATGGTCCCTATAGACTTCTATAGTATTTCTTTCCCTACTTAAAAACGTCAAAATATCTTCTTTTGTGTTTAACATAAGAAACTTATACGGGTTAAGAATGACATGAGGGTGAGTAAATGACACATTTTTGGAGTGAACTATTCCTTTAAATCTCTTCAAGCAACATTAACCACATTTGTTTTAATGATAAATCCAAAACTGAAATGTAAAAGTCAACTGGAAATTCATGAACGAACCCATAGCTTGCAAGTTGGCAGTTGTCAAAGCATTCATTTAAAGAAACAATCTATTATTTAATGTACTCTACCATGTGGTCCTCTGGTCAGCCTGCCGAGGGTGCGATGACATGGTTTGAGGAACGTGAATGTGATGTCCGTGACCGTAGTTTGGGTGCATTCTATGGGGATGCGGCGGGGGTCTCTCATGTGCTCGCCTTAAGAAAGGAGATATATATGTTATTAAAAAAAAAAACTAAACAAGACACTGTTTGCAGGGGCATTACACTTAAAACACCTTTACGGAAATGTACTTCTTAATACGTAAGGCTCAGCCTTGGCCATTAAAGGCATAAATTACTAATTAAAATACATGAAAATACAAAACAACCCAATTACTTTAAATTGGTAATATATTTTCAACTCACGTTGGGTGCTGCATCAGTCTGCGTCTCTGAACCTCCATTCTCTGCAGTATGTCATGCTGGTGGAGCCTCTGGACAGGATTTGGGCCGAGTACGGGCAGGTGATGTTGCAGCGCCTGATGCTCAGGGGGAAGATGCTGCGGCAGAGGGGCACTGGAGCCTGGTAGATGGTGGGAAGGCAGGGAGGGTTGGGGAGCTGGGGGCACTGAGTGGCCCGGGGCATGAGAAGGCAGTGGGGTGTGGAAGGGGAGGACGGGGTGTGGGATGACATAGTCACCCTGTGGAGGAGGTTGTTGAGGTGGGGGAGCATTGCTGTGGGAGTGAGGACAGGAAGAGGAGGACTGGTGGTGCAGGGGGCGCGGAAGAGGGCCGTCTGGAGGAGGAAAGCAGAAAAGTTAGCATAATTGACAGAAATTCACCTCAAAAACAATTAACTCTGGTAATTACTGGAGAATTGAAAAGAGTTTTGTGGAAACTCCACTGGAGCTACAGGATGGTCTGGATACTGCCCAGATAAGTATAATTACCCTGGAGCAGACGAGTTGCGCTGCTCAGGATTTGACAGATAGAAGGGTATGAGGGAGAAAGTAAAGGGAAAACAAAGAAAAAGAATGATCGCGAGATACAACAGATAAATATAGTGTGAGGAAGCGAGAGAATATGCAAACAGGTGCTCCAGTGAGCTGTGAGTGGCAATTACTCCACTAAATTCAGGCCCACCAGGGAGGCCTGCCACGCTCATTTATATTCCACACAACGCTATTGTGATCAGAATCGGCAATTAAGTGGGACTGCTGGGCACACTACCTGCAGCACTTAACACATTAAACATCAGGTGTTTCATCTAATTACCATAAAGCACGGGCGCCAACATCTCAGCATCTTCACATTCTCACTCACACACACAACAAAACACAAAGGAGTTATCCCACATTCATTTTATTTTCTTCCCTTCTTTTAAGAATATCTAATAAATTTGGGGTGTGACAGTTCAAATTTCCAGGTCCAGGTTGTATCACTGTTCTGTGGTCTCTACTTATTCAGTAAATACTCGTAATATATAAGTAAATTTGTGTATTGGCAAACTAAAGTCAAAATAATAATCAATTAACATGATTGCCCTTTATTTTTCTGATTGCTGTCATTTTTATTAGGTACAATTATCCAACTATTGATTGTTGCGACTTTTCAATTATATTAATAAAACATGTAACTTATTTAGAGGTGAAATTGTTCTGGTAAATAAGCATTAGTTTTGGATGAATATGAAATATTACAGTATTGCTGCTTACAGGGGGGATGCATGTAGTGCCTGCAGGAAGAGAGCTGAGGAGGTTGGGGCTGAGGCTGGGCCACTATGGCTGAGCTGAATGAGTCGGCCACAGTCTGCTGGCTGGGTCCAGGTGCAGCCTGGGAAATGTAAGCAGGAGGTCGGGGTGCAGAGCCTGGACAGCAGGGATCAAAGGCAGATGTGCCGTGGATCCCTGTGCTGCCGGATCCACTGCTACGCACTGCACTGCTACTGAGATCCACCGGCAGAGTCTGCTGAGACAGAGAGAGATGCAGGAAAATACAATCCCACAGTTAATCCAGCAACAAACATTATGTTTTTGAACGAGACATCTATTACATGGCTGCTGAACTGACTTTTAAAGAAATACAAATGGTTGTCAGAATGTTGCTTTGGGGTTGTTTACAAACAAATAGCAACTTTAATTTATACTCTTAATTTCTCCAAAGATGATTAAAGGTTGTACGAGTTTGAATGAAAATGAGGCATTAATGTGCAATAATGATATCATTTTCATCAATCTATACTCTTTAGTTATTTATATTTTTATTAGTTTCCCACGTGAAAATGTGCTGGCGACTGCTTTTTTTAGACTGAAAGAAATATTGATCGTTTTCAACAATTTGAGCTGTTCCAATGAAATGTTGTTAAAATGGCACTAGAGCGCAATATCTTCTTCAGCGAAACTAAATCACTGTCTGAGACTTAACTTCTTTATAACAAACTTTTTATAAGTGATGTTTAATATGGTGGCACTCCACAACACCTGGAAAATTATGTGTCCCATATTTAGCTTGATACGCAGTTGTAAGTTTTCAAGCAAGAATGCTACTTTTCTCCTGCTGCTTCTGACAACTTGGCAACCCTTAAAAACCGTGCTACTGCTCTTTTGTTCCACTTGATTACAAGGAAGCTACTGTAATATCTCTAACAACACTTAAAATATGTAAAGTCTGCAGCAGACAGGCACATATTCAGATCATGTGAGATGCCACACGTCTCGTCTTGCACTCGATTTGATAGCAGTCTTGTTTTAGTCAAATGGTTTAAGTTTAATACCCAGAGTTAGGGGTTTATTCAAAGAAAGCTACATATAAAATCATAACTTCCACATACAAACAAGGCACATATAAGGTCCACATTTAAAAATAAATGACACTAGCCAAAGAAATTACATGCATAAACAAAATGAGAGAATTCAACAGCAAATTTAATCCTTTACGCAGTTTGATGTATAAAACATGCCTGACATCACCTCGCTTCACTCTACACCTCCTGTCTGCGCATATCTGATGACTAGCTAACGGCACTTACTGCTCATTGCTGCTCATCAAAGGCCACCGACTTTTGCTAAATGCATTTCGCATAGAAACAACTTTGTTAGCCCAGCATACACCGAGACAAAATGTCACAGCATGCGCAACCAAAAACACACAACTTTCTCTGTTTGGAACACAAACTCGTGTATAACATGCCCATGCAACACGTCTTTATGCTGGTAAATAATAGAATTCAGCAGCCAAGACAATTAGCTCAGCGTGAATTATTCAACAACACTGAGAGGACGGCCTCAAACTAAATCCTCGGTGGAAAAGCTCAGGTCCAGAAAAATGTGGATTGTGGATTTTCTTTTTCATCATCAAAACATGAAGGGTGATTTAGTATTTCAAGTAGGCAGGATCTTAACTAACTCCAAACAAAAACACATGCTGTTAAATACAAACCATGTGTGATATGAAAAACAGACGTTGTCAACAACATAGACGTTATGCTTTAAACAGTGAATATATTATTTAGATTTTTTATAAAGCAAAAAAGGTTTAATTTATACACACAATGAACAAAGAAGCCAAGAACATTTGTTTCGGTATTAACTGCTACTGAAGCTTATAATATCTCTGCCTTTTCCAACAATGACAACACGGGGTTCTCAACAAGCTGTCATGCAGTTATTAAGGTACCTGATCAAGGTACTGGTTACTGCTGCTCACCCCTCCACAGGGCGCAGGCATGGCAGTGGGCCTCTCCAGAGGGCAGCTGGACTCTGGGAAGGCTAAGGAAGAAGGGACCGGCGTGGTGTGGTGGTGGTGGTGGAAGTGGTGCGAGTGACCATGGGAGTGCTGGGAACCAGACTGCTGTGTCGTCCCAGCCTGCATGCACCCTGGGTGGGTGTGCCCCATGGAGAGGTGCCCTGAAGATGGCCCGCTACATGGAGAGTGCTGGGGGCAACAAGAGGGTAACCTGGGCATCGCCACACCTCCATTCTCACCAGACAAGCTTCTTCTGCTGTCATCTGATTTGGGAGATAATGACAAACAGTTAAAACTGATAAAAGCAAGACACTAATCGATATCAGTGTTGATTATTGAACAGCAGCATCTTGAGAGTTTACCTTCGGTGGCAGTGGTGTTGGTGGTGCTGTGTCCTGGCACTCCACCGTGGCTCTGAGCAGCCAGTGTGCTATCAGGGGCGGCCGCTGAGCAGTTACTGGAGGGACCAGGACCCTCCTGTGGCGATTCTGAGGTACTGGCATTATGTGAAGAGGAAGAAGAACTGACCGGCTGTGGATGTGTGCTGTCAGAAGTGGTTGGCACAACTGAGAGATCTGAAGAGGGATCAGCATATAAAAAGACACATACACATAAATGGTAAAACTTCAGAATAGTGATGCTTTTATATATATTAAGTCAATTTAACAATACTGGTAAATTAGCAAATGTTTTTGAAAAAAAAAAGTATCTTACGCTTACTGAGGCTGCAATTATTTTACCAAAAACATAGGAAAAACACTAATATTGATTAGCGTGGACACTTTTAACTACTTAGCTGCAGCAGTACACCGTCAACAATAACTGTAAATGATATCAATACTTCAATAAGGGTCTTTTTCACTTAAAGACATTTTTTGCAACTGGCAACAGATGGGTTCATCTAAACATCAGTGTGAGCATGCATGTGCATTCACACTCGCACACTTTATTCACGAAGTGGCCCATGAGGATAGCTACTCATTAACATTCCATTGCGAGTAATCCATCTGCTTTTTCCTTGCAAATTAATTTCTCACTCCGTCAAAAGAAATGCAAATGCAATCATATCTCAGCCTGCTCTTTTACCTCCCCACCAGCTACAGACCCCAAAGACAAACAAAGAGACACTTTATGACAGTAAATCAAACATAACAATGTAAATGAGTTTTCCTTTGACAAACCTCGAGATTGGGGAGCATATCACAGATTAATGAGATAACACTACACAGATTTTATTCCCTTATCCAGCATGGCCGTTTAATTGGTTCCTATAGCAGTTCTCTCTGAATCTTTGGGGCCAGTGGCTGATTGCATAACAGACAGACTTCATTACGTTGCCTGCAAATGAAATCAGAATTAAACTCAATTATACACAATATATGGGATGCTTTCGGTGTCCGTCATTCTGTGGCTGTGAGAGAATGCATTGCAGCTGCGAAGGCTATTTATGCTGCTGTGCATGCTGAAACAATATAGATTAATCATTATTAACGGCGCCTGAACACACAGTCGAGCTGCAATCCACAGCGTTGAACACCACTAACCGAATCTACCAGATTCATTCCTCCTCCCCCTCACAAAGAGACACAGCTCAAAGACAGAGAGGGAGGACCGCGCACAGTGAAAGATGAGTAGATTAGATGTGACATCTAATATTTCCCAAACCCACACAGTGTTGAACTGGGTGATCTAACTCTCATTCCCTCCTTTATGTTCCAGACCTGAAGACCATCACTGCAGCAGAGTCAGGGAGATGCTCATCAAATGCTCATCAAACCTGTTACATTTCAAATAATGGCTGACACGCACAAAACAATCTCTCCCTTAATTTTAGGGCTCAGCAAAAGTGGACAGCAGATTGTTTTTACTTGTTAGGGTTCTGCAACAAAGTTTTGTTGTTTTAAAAGTTGCGGTTACAGCTCATTTATTATGAGCATTTCAATTTTAGCACGCGAAGAGGTCATGATCGGATTATATTCAAAAGGCCTTTTCATATTCTGAAACGAGGGGATATTAGATTCCTGTCGAGTTCCTGTTGCATTCTCCCTTTGGTTTTGCTGTTAAACTGGATAAATGGTGGTTTTCAATCCTGAAGCTAGCGATCAGGAAAAACACATGAATTCATACACTCCTGCTTCTCTACATCAAAAGCTTTTAAAATGTAAAGGTAATGACAGAAGCAGCACCAACTGAGAGAAAGAATGATACAGAAAAGACAAAAAGAAAAAATATATTACTGAAATATAGCAGCAGAAATATACTACTATCGTTCAGTAGAATGTACATAATAGACTACTATTACAAAAAAGATTAAAACAGTGGTTCTTTAGTGTTTTAAACTGTAATATAAAATAAAATCCCCTTTATTTTCCAACAATAAAATAAAATCTTCATTAATTAAAAGACAAATGTTTTATGTCTTAAAAAAATTTAAATACACAAAATAAAAAAATAAAAAATAAGGCTATTGTAAGACTATATAATGCACTAGTTTAAAGGTAGCATAACAGATGTGTAAATTGAAAACTCTTTGAACTTTATTAAAACTAATTGGCACTGATTCATTGTGTTGGATATATTTTTTGATGAGATGAGATTGAGTCTGTATAAATGTCAACAAGCTGAAAAAAAGTTTTTTGAGATAATGTAATTTTGTTAAAACTGATTTCATAAAATTGGTATTGAATACAAGGTATCGGTATCAGAATCTTTTGAAAGATACCCAACCCTCTCGATATTGAATAATTAATTGCTCACGTGTTTCAACTACTTTTTGCATTTAATTTAAGTAAGCATTAAATGATGGCAAAGGTAAAGTTAATCTTTTTAACACTAATAACTAATAGCACTGCTACATGTGATCTGTAAAAATGTAGCATCTCTCAAAATTTGTATCCATTTTTAATATTGAACATTATATAAATTATCTATGCTGTGAGACCTAAATTCATTTTAAACATTTTATACTTAGTTTTGAGTCATTTTGAGTCAACTTTACTTGACAAATAAGTGTAGAATTTAATATCTGTATATGAATATCTGTATATATAAATGAAAAACGCAGGTTTCCTCACCGTCCTCGTCCACGGTGAGGTCCACAACCTCTCCAGCGCTCTGTCTGAGTGGCTGGATGACGGTGGACAGGCGATGGCGGCCACGTCCCTCCTGACCTCGGCTCTGGGAACAGCTGGGTCCCCAGTGCATCCTGCCATGGCTTCCCACTGAGCGTGGCCTGCACAATACACAGATGACATTCTACATTAACATAACTGTAAAAGTATTTAAAAACAATGCCAAAGCTCAATTAGCCAATGATCAGTCATGGGAATAAATGACGGCCAAAAGTGGTCGAATGAGGACAGAGCAAATGTATTACCAGACCTTTGTTTGTGGTCTGGATTTTCTTGTTCTCAGTGAGCTGTAGCAGGGCATTAGAGCAGCAACCTTAGCAGCTACTGGAATGATCGGCTGGAACGTAAATAAGAGCCAGCGGACACCAGAGCTGGAGCTCTTCACACAGACACACACATTATAAATCTTTGAAAAGATATGGCACACTAGTGCAATGCGAGCATAATGCACATTTCACACATACACAGAACTATGACTAGAGTAATACACAAGAAAAATCTTTCACAGCATAGAACGAAACAAACCGCACGATCAACAGATAAACAATAAGCTAAACCACCAACAAACACCTCAACCTGTCACATGATCTAAGACATTTGAGTAGAAAGAATCTTTAAAAACTAAACAGTGGGAGGGGTTTGTGCACAAGACATCTCAAATGCAACAGTGTCAAGGTCTGATGTCATTAGCTTTCATTAGAGTCACACCACAGCTATAACACTAACACTTATCAGTAAACCACTTCATGCAAGATTCTGCTCCAAACATTACTTCAACTGGCTTTTTGTTTCAGGATTAGAACAGCTGCATTTTCTCCTGTTTCACATGTAAATTGAGCTCTCTTGTTCAGTCGTTATTACTTGCTCACATTAAGTCATATTGGCATTCACGAAAGTCAGTGTTTAGAATTGAAACTGTATTTAACAGGTGTGACTCTCAAACAACTCTAAATGTAGCTACTGCTAAATTTACCATGTGAATATCACCAGTAACCATAGAGAAAATTAAAGACTGCTACATCCATCACATAAAAAATAAATACATAAAAATAAAACTTCAAGTCCAGTCAAGATGGAAGATAATATAGTTAATATTATAGGTTCATTTATGCATATGTCAGATGCTTTTGTCCAAAGCATTCAATGCATTCTCTGGGAACTGAATCGATGAGAACCAATGATACTCAACTGTTTGAGTTATTGAAAAAAGTATTAAGCAACGACAGTTTTACATTTTTCGTTAAATTAATTATTGAATAAAAGAATGCACCATTTGGAGGTCACAAAATCGAGCCACTCAAAGACCAAAACTGGATCTAAAACATTTATATGCACAAAACCTAAAATTCAGTGCCTTTGTGTTACCAAAACTGCACGACATTTCTTACTATTAGTAATGTAGCACACAATACAGTGTGAAAATTGTAATGTTTAATAGAGTGTTTATGAATGTGTAGAGTTTAGTTTACCTGGAGAGGTTAAACAACATGGTGGTTTTCCAAAATTCCAAATAAAATATTCTGGAATTCTATAATCACTCGTGGAATTCTTGCCCTCTGTGCGAATTTGATTCCATAGGAGGGGCACATTGGCCCCGGCTGCCGTAAAGCAGAGTGTGCCTGGGAATAGAATTGTTCTCCAGGCTGGGATTTAGCGGCCCCAAGCCCCTGTGTCTGGGGAGCAGGGAAGCCCTTTGCCTCCCAACCCAACACTGGTGAGCCCGTTAACCACAGATTGCATCATTAAAACATCAAAACAAAATGATTACCAACAGGCTTGGAGGGCTGAGGGATTCTCCAGAGACCAGGGGAGTGACTCCAGAACGTCAGTTTCCTTGTGAACGTCTCAGCGAGTGCGTTTACACATCTTACACCCGTTATGCTTAATAAATCAACAATATGTAGGTCATGTAAACAACTTACACCAAGTTCTTTATATCACATAAAGCAAATCAATTCACGCAGATTTCTGTCCATTACTCAAATTTAGTTCTGCATTCAAATACCTTTTACAAATTACACATGCAAATAACTGAATGCTTGCGTAAAACAAAACACTACACTACATTTGTTATTCTGTTGCTCAGTTTTAGGGAAGAAGATCAGATTGAACACTGCTGTCAGCATCAGCAATCAGAGCAAAAAAGGACTGTCTATTACAAAAACATCCTATGGCGTCCTCCAGAACATTGTATAGGACAAATAAAACAAACACACAAGAGACAAATCACAAATTCTACATCACTGCAAACGCAATGCACAATTCCTGCTTCTTTAATTTCCCCTTAGGATCAACAAAAGAGCAAATTGCATGCATTAAAAAGAAATCCATAAAAATAATACATAAACGGGGGAGGGGGGGGGGGGGTGTACAGAACATTTAAAAACAACAAACACTGACCATCGCAAACAGGAATAACTATGATTAATATTTTAAAAGGTTATAAATAAATCACATGATTATGTTGAGCTTATGAACGCAATGGCCAATCAGAGGCATTGAGATGAGTCATGGCTGAAACAGCAAAGTTTTGTTGTTCAGTGCAAGCGGATTGAATTCTGACGCGTGGATTCTCTCATCATAAAAAACAAAGTGCAATGCAAGTATACAAGACTTATTCGTCATACAAGGTAAACATCATCAGGGATTACAATAGGAGTGTTAATTCATAAACTCGCACTAGATCGAAGTCAATTATGATGTTCTTGGGCAATGTGTTCGTTTTATGTTGCTACTTTTTGAATAACTGAGGAAATGTAAGCCGTACAAGTAATAACTAAAAATGTTTCTATTAAATTATCTACGCTGGAGTTTACTTTTTAGCATTGAAGCCAAGTAAATAAATATCCTATCGTCAGATCTCACATGCTGACGATAGGATGAAATAAACATCAAGCACACTAAATTTTACATACTAAATATTACATACGATAAACACCATGAAAGAAGTCTCCACAATTACAATTATGCCCAAAATACCAAGACCTCAAGTTGAGGAAGCTTTCAAATCAAACGTGAGTTCAGGGGAATACCTGAGGCTGTGTGTGACACTGCTCTTTAATTGGCAGAATCACAGGCAAAGCCAGAGGAATCACCTGAGACTTGCCGCTAATTACCCACAAGCAGGCCTGGGATTATTTTGTAAATTACACCAGCATGGCATTTTGAATGAGGGCTCTGTAACACAAGAACTGATAGGCTGGTAACAGGGTTGGAGAAGAGGAAGGATTACATTGGAATTTGAGGAATTTTAGGTCTTTGTCCACGGTGCCTAGTTTGCTAACATATTATTGGAATTCTTCTTCCTGTACGTCTCACACAAGTTTGCAATTGGTAGGATCAACACAAGCCAGCGTAAAGGTCAGATGAGGGACCCTGTGCAGAATTTGAAAGGGAGTATTGACATTTTTTCATTGAATTTCCTTAATAGCCAGCCATTTCTTTAAGCAAAACAACAGACCAGGAGTCCATGCAAAAATGTGTCAAATGCCTGTGTGTGTGGGAAGACGTCTGCCTAGTTTTGCAAGCTTCTGCATTTAAAGACAGTGAGCTGTTTTTTTTTTAATGGGGGAGGGGTGAAACTGAGTCGCTTCAGAGGCTCACAAGCCAAGCAAGTGACCAAATGCAACCACCAGATAGCATCTTCAATTCCAGTGCCTCAGAAACCTTTTACAATCAAGAAAACATCATGATTCGAACAGATGAAGATAGGTTCTTTAATAAAATCTATAATGTGGAGATAAAGATTTGACTGTAACGCTGCCGTAAGCCGATGTCTGTCACAGCTGTTTGTTCATGCTGAGGGTTTCGGTCAAATCCAACCCCCCTCTTCTGAATTAATAGTCCATCTATCTGTAATTTCCTCATGCTCGCCATACGCACTATAAACAAAGGATCTTTGAGAGGAAAAGCTTCATTGCTCATCCAGCTGACCTTAGACACCCAGAGCCCCTCCTCCAGCTGAGAAACACTCTCAGCATTCTGCTGCAAGCCCAGGCACCTCAGGGAGATAGGAAAGATTAAATGAGACCACTCTCGCTACATAACACACATCCAGTTCCTGGAAATGCTTTCCATAGGCATGAGTTTAGACTAGAGGAAGGGAGGAGTGAAGAGAGGAAAGCAGAACAAGAGGGAGGCATATGACTGAAAAAAAAAAAAAAAAAAAAAACAGGGAGAAGAAAATATTAGCCAAATAACCCTGTTGTGTTATGTTATGGCAGTGTGACAAGCTCTGAAGAAAGTCACGTTTCATAGCTGAGCCTTCTTCAAAAAAGGTTTATAAAGATGGATCTGGATAGTCTTTCTAGTCATCAGCTGTTTCATTTATAAGGTTGAATAGTTTATCTAGATCAGGGCTGTCCCAACTCGGTCCTGGAGGGCCGGTGTCCTGTAGAGTTTAGTTCCAGTCCTAATCAAACACACCTGAAGCAGGTAATCAAGCTCTTACTAGGCACGTTAGAAACTTCCATGCAGGTGTGTTGAGGCAAGTTAGAGCTAAACTCTGCAGGACACTGGCCCTCCAGAACAGAGGACAGCCCTGATCTAGATCTACCCTGATGTTTTAATTTATTAACATGAATATGAAGATGCCTGGAGGATTTATGGCCTATGAATATTTTTTTTTTCTCAAATTCTGATTTTTTCTATTCATTTTCTTGATTCCATTAAAATGGTTTTAGTAAATTTAAATGAACAAAACATCGCTTAACTGATTTTATTTCTATTTTTATAAATAAAATAAAAACATTTTTAAAACAAACATTTCTCTCATCATAAATGGCTTCATTTACCCTCATTTTACATGTTAATAAAACATCAATGAATAATAATATAATATAATATAATATAATATAATATAATATAATATAATAAAGCAACAGGGAGCAGAATTGAAGAAAAAGTGCTACACTTGTCAAAAGTATTGAGGCCAGAAAAGCCATTTAGTTAAGATACTCGTAATGTTTCATTGTTTTTTTAACATTATAGAATGTTAATAAAGAACCTTTCATAAATGGATTATGTATTTGATACTTCACATGTGCTTTGTTAATTCTGTTATTTAAGAAGTAGCGCTCAAATCAATACACAAACACTCACAAAGCATTCGGTACAGACCACTTTATCACTGTATCTGCCTTCCTAACAGCAAAAGCAAACCACCTATTCACACTGCTCAAACGTGCACTCACAAAAGACCCCCATTTTCCTCTGACCTTGGCCACGTGATGTTTTCCTGAGCTGTAAAGCCTCTCCCTCCCCCTTCAGTGAAGTCCAATCCAAACCACAGCCGACACACGGCTTGCAGATCAGCATTCAGTCACAAACACACAAGCCCACATTCCTGCACTCTATCTCTCTCTCATGCGCACTCTCCACACTGAAGCCATATAACGGCAGGACCACATGATTTCAGCTGCATTCCAGTGCTGTTGTTTGAAGAGGGATAATAGCTCTCATGACCTTTAGGAAAATAAATGAGGGAACTGATCTTACTGGTGCAGAGAAAACAATATGCAAGTGGAAAGGAGAAATCCAATTAAACGCGCACACACACAAACATCTAGAAGTGCTCACTATAGCTGGCCAACTTAAGCACAGACAACGAAATCTGCAATCAAGTCAGTCTTCCTTAAGCTCCTCTAACAGGATGGGCTTTCTACACCCAAACACAAGCACATGGCCAGCAGGCGGGGCATAGAAATGATACACAGCCCCTCATCAACTGTAAGGACAGAGGAAGCATTGGTGTACCTTGTTGTGTGATTTTATGTCAGTGAATGTCTCACACTGTAATTGTATGCATATTCTTCTTCATATAATTATTTTATTAATTCTATTTTAAAACATACAAGGAAAACAGAATTATATTGTTAAAAAGGGTACGTATAATCTTTGTGTGTATGTTAAATAAACAGCCCTCTAGGCTTGACTGACTGAAAACTTGTGTTTCACCTCACTCATGCTGTCACAGAGGTTTACAGGCTTCTGTGAATGCTATGGAATAAAGCATGCAAACATGCACCAGCAAATAAACAGCTTGAGGAGTTACTCATCCAACACTAACGTCTGAATGATTCAAGACAAACACACCACGGTCAACCTCCAACGCATGGCCTACAGTGACGACAGTTCGGGATTCGACGAGCTCAACTGAATGACTTTGCTGGCAGGTGTGTCGTGGCCACCAGCACTATTTCTGGCAGCGGTTAAAAAAGTAATAGAATAAAGCGATGATTCTCAGCTTGGGAACAGACGCCTCAATAACAATTAGGAGAGAAGCGGGACAGCGAAACCAAATCAAGCAACGGGAAGAGGGGGCGTAGTTCGGACAAAACCATATCAGATGTGATTGAGTTTAGAGCTTCTATCAGATTTCAAAGAGGAAGCCTGCTGAGAGCTCCTTCTGACATAGTTTGGGCGAACCAAGCCAAAATACCAGAAGCTGTAGCGTGTATTAAATGGATATGCTGTGCAGCAAACTGAAAATCGAATCTACATGCAAAGTCTCTGCTCTTTTGTGAACTCAATGGAAATCTTTACAACACTCAAGCGGAGGCACTGAACTTCTTTTTGCAAGAGTGTGAGAAAGTCCTTGTTTGATTTTGGTCCACAGAAACACAAAAGGTGTACTTTCACTGTTATACGGGGTTCATCTTTGAAGCACACAATTGTTCCTTTTCATATTTCTGGGTTTCTCTGAATCTGAAGTCGTCATTTGTCAACGAAGCAAGTATTTTTAGCGATTCCATTTTCTCAAATAGAAAAACTGTAGGATTTATGATGCTAGTGACTATTTAAACACATCTTCGCAGTGCGCTAAAAAGGTTTATAACAACTAGGAGCTCAGTGGAATGTCTTCAAAACAAAAGAGACTCCCATCTTCATGTCTAAACCCAGATGTGCTCTCCCATTTGGACAAAGCAGTTCCTTACTCGAGACTTCAGAGAGCCTTAAACAACCGTAAACCTTGTACTGCAGTTCAAATGAGTTTTATATAATGCCATGTGAAGATCCTTAAATCTGATTACCAGAAGTTTAACAGCTGTTCTCTGCAAATATTACAACCCTTGCTGAAATCCAGTTACAAGGTCATACTGATGAGAGATCTCACCTGAAGGCATCTCCAACGGTTACGATCTCCACTTCACTGTCCGTGGAGGTGACGTTGATCTCCTCGCTGGCAGGCACTGCAGGTGCAGGAGTCGCTTCGATCACAACCACGTCCTCATCCAAGACACCTGATTGATTACATGGAAATTAAGCTTAATTAATGCTAACATTCAAGCTACATTGCACTGAAACCTACTTGCATACAGCAAATACTCAAGATTCAGATCACAGTTTTGGATACTGATACATGGACTTCTATGGTATATTTCTATCCATTTGAAACATAGAACAGTCTGAATTAAACCATGATTTCAGGCCTCTGTTATTTACACGATACTATAATGGTGGGGAAAATTATAGGGGAGATTGGATTGAAAAGAAGATCAACACCTGCAACAAGACCACTGGTTACAAACTGTATGGAACCGTAAAATGCAAAATGACAGAACTCTGCAACATAAGCGCTTTTTGACGAGAAGAAAAGGCAGATTACAGTGCTACACATTGAGCAAGCTCTTATAACATTAAAGTCCTCCACATTGCCTGTGTTCTCAAAACTCTGGCCATTTGATAATACCTAGAATATCAACATCTAATGCGGGTGGCAGATCTTTTTCCTAAACTCTGGAACAATTTACCTAATACTGTTCGGGAGGCAGGCACACTCTGTCAATTTAAATCTAGATTAAAGACACATCTCCTTACCTGTGGCTTACACTTAACACACTAATATACATCTATTATTTAATTATTTAGATCAGCCAGAAACAGGAACACTTCCCTTAACACACAATGTACTCGTTACATCATAAAAAGAATGGCATCTACGCTAATATTAGTCTGTCTCTTTCTTATTCTGTTCCTCAGTCCGTATCCAGATCAGATGGTGTATCAGCACAAAGACATGATCTTCATCAGAGACCAGAATTGAACTGGAAATTAGGTGCTGGGTGTCTGGCCAGAGGAGATCTGGCCCAAACCAAGAATAGTTTCTCCAAAGGCCTGCTTAGTTGGGGGCACTTAATTTCTAGTGACTATCGGTTGTTTTGATTACAGAGAGTGTCTCTGCCCTTATTAAATAAATATTCTCGTCATTATACATTACCATCATTCTATTCTCCTATTTGATAATGTTCAGTGCTTTGCTACAATCTGTATTGTTAAAAGCGCTGTATAAATAAAAGTGATTGATTGATTGATTGATTGATTGATTCATTGCAGCAGTGGAGCCAACCAATGCTTCAGGCAGGCGTGCTTATGTGTGCGCCAGGGAAGCTAAATGTAGGTCAGTAAAAGATGTGCTTTGCAGTGTACCGACACAGGCTTTTGTGGTACAATCACTCATCTCTCTTCTGATTGGCTCTGCTGCTTGACTTCTCATTCCTTTAACTCGAGCTCTGCCTGGATTTGGTGTCAAGAGGCCCAAGGTGTGTTCAAAATAAATCTCACAAGCATAGCTGGTACATGTCTCAGTGCAACTGACAAACAACCTCTGACCAAGCTCCATTTTCTATAGAAAATGACCTCCAGAAATACATGAAAGAGACATCAGAAAACTTCTGATGTGAATTAAAGTAGTGCCATGACCCTCACAGAGTGTTCAATAAAAGATAAAACAAGACTTAATTGAGCTCCAAGTCAAGCTATCAGTCTTTCTGCCATAATTTGAAAAAAGTCTGATAATTCTTTTAAACAGCACTCAGGCTCCAAGTTTGGCTTCTCATCACGGCACTAGCTAGCATATACAACATTTTCACTGTATACTAAATACAATATAAAAACAATTCTACTCCAGCTCTGTAAGGCTGTTGTGTCACACTATCTGTGTCAGGGATGTTTGTGCATCGAGGCAGAAGCTAGTGGCTCAGGAGATTCAACATCATTCTCTGGGGTGTGTTGTTAAGGTCTGCTATCCCACTGAGTGCTGCTGCTTAGCACCCCGCTCTTACCCCGCTCCCCACAAGAAATGATTACACTACCAAACATAGCTACAACTTACAGCAGTCAACACACGATCATGTATTCTATATGCAGAACCATGCAAATGTACAATTCTCTGTGCATCTGCTATCATAATTCTTTGTAGATATGCCATATTATTAGACTACATGCAACATAAATAAAAGTGTCTTTTGGTTCGACACGCATGTGCAATAAACAAATGCAGCGTTGTTTTAACCACTGTGTATTGCTCAACAGGAAACTCAAACATTCTGCGGCATGTAACACGCACACAGGGTGGCTTGCTGATGCACTTTTTCCATTTTATCCTCTGTAGCTATCTTTCAAAAACAAAAATTATGGCCATAACATAATACTTTCATCAAAATATGAACAGTAATGAGCAACAAACATCCCCAAAGATTCATGACAACTATAAAACAAAACTAGCCTTAAGAACAGAGCTCATCTTTGGAAACCATTTATAAACAAAATATGCATGCCTGAAATAAAATGTAAAAATAAGTACAGTACTGTATTTACATTATGTTTAAAGAATGCAGGTTATTTTCCCCCTCTGTGTTTAAATCTACTTTGCCACACTGGCGTAAGAGGGACTGAAGGAACGAGACATGCTCAGATCCACAACTTGAACCCAACCGAAAAAAAACAATCAAGGACAACAGAAGTATAATGCAAGAGTTTGGCAGGAAACGGATCTGCTGACATGCTGTTTATGCTTTCAGAGACTGCATGTAAAAAGTCCACATGAAAAAATTCTTTCAGCAAGGAAAATATGAAAATACACACTATTGTTCCTGTTTTAATGTTTTATAAAAACCTATTATGCTCTCCAAATCTGCATTTATTTGATCAAAAATACAGTTCAAACGCAACTACTGTAAACTATACAAGTTACAAATTAAATTTAAATTAACAAATTAAAACAAGTTTTCTACTTAAGAAGAATTCAAATAAATTTAATCAACTGATTTAGACAAAGCTGATCTTTTAGCAGTCATTACTGCAGGTCTCAGCATCACAGGCTCCTTCAAAAATCACTATAATGTGCTGATTTGATGCAAAAGAGACACATAACAGACCTGTTAACCTCTCTCACTCCTTTCACTATATATATACACACACACTGTATATGTATATTTTAGGGCCGGGACTTTAACGCGTTAACTTAGATTAATTAATTACACAACAATAATGCGTTACATTTTTTAACGCATTTTAATCACACTTATTTTTGCACCGCGGAACGTTTCTCACTGGATGAGTTTCGGCGGACCGATTATACTGGAGCACCAACTACCGTTTCTAATGTTCTGAATGTACTTGAAAGTAGGGATGCACCGATCCAGATCAGTCGATATGTTTGCTCGTTTTGTCAGTAAACCCGGTCCTGTAATTAGCGGTAATTCATTTTTTTTTATCGAGTCCCGGCCCTAATATATATATATATATATATATATATACATATATAATTGAATGCTAATAATACAAATAATAATTTTAAATAACTTTTAACATTATTTATGATTCCCATGCCTGTAATTTTTATAGTAGACTTTATGGTGACTAAGTGGGCATTTTGTGGAGTAAACTAGAGTAGGTTTTAGGTTGGTCTAGTCAAAAATTGAGATTAACACATTAGAGGAAGTGATGCATTTTAAGGATTGTTTGTATTATATCTTCATTCTCTCTCTCTTTCTCTCTCTCTCTCTCTCTTGCAGCAGGTACGATGTACCTCAGCCTTTAAAAGGTTCTTGAATCTCATGCTAGGTTTACCTTTGTGGTTGCTCAGTGCTTGTTTCGATCTAGGCCTGTTTCCACGGCAGCACCGGACTGGTTTCCAGGGTAGCAGCGGTTGGCTGACAAGTGGCGAGTGGTTCCCCCCCGCACCCCCTTCTAGCCCCCACTGTCACATACCGAGGGGGCGGCACAGCTAGGGGCATATCCCAAAGAAATCATCACTGCTTTTTTTTCCTCTTGTTTGTAACTGGTCCTTTCAAGCAAGGCAGCCATAAAGTTCAGTCGTGCATTCTTCAAAAAACCCCATTATTGCCTCTCTCTGATTCCCTGTCGTTCAGAGCACAGACCAGCATCTCTTCTTTCTTCTCTCTCCACCTTTTTTTTTTCTGTTTTGAAGGGACGAGGCAGGAGTCAGGAGAGCGGAGGGAGACTATGACCAATGCTGCCAAATCGAGGGCGAGCAATTTGGCAAAAGGGCTTTAAGCATGACAGATTTCTCCCTCTGTCTGTCTGTCTTCCTCTTTCTCTCTTGTTATTCTTCTTAATGTCAAGAGGCAGCTTGCTGTTTGCTGTTTTCTTTCTTCTTTCTTATTTCAAGTCCCAATTTCACATGGTCTGTCATCTGTGAAAGCTCATATGTTAAAAGGATCGAAAGATGGTATTGGATTTGTCAGTTGATGCCAAAGGATGTTTTTTTTTTGCCACAATCATAAAGGCACTTTCTGTGCATGTTATATAGTTTCATATATAGAGGCCCCAAAACGTAGATTCTTAGGCCTTGTTTAAATTGTATGACTGTAAATGCATTACATAACATTAAACCTAAATGTTAGCTAACCCAGTGTTTTTTCATACATGTTTAAAGCAGGTTGTGCACCATTTATAATTAAATAATACATTGTAAAGTGCAGTTCAGTTAATGAATTTGAATAAAAAGAATGCAAAATTACTAGAATTACTAGAATGATATACAAATAGATAATTAGACAGACAGATAAATAAATAGATAGCATGCAGATACATAATGCTTAAAATGCTACCTATAGAACTTTAGGCAACACCTAAAGTGACAGGGACCAAATTTCACTATAGTTGCTTATTAGCATGCATATTTTTAACATATTGGCTGTTTATTACTTATACGTAAAGCACATATTCTGCATAACTATATTCTATATCCCTATATCTACTAAATTAGGAGCTTGAGGTAAAGGTATAGTTCACGCAAAAACTGAAAATTCTGTCATTAATAACTCACCCTCAGGTTGTTCCAAACACATAAGACCTTTGCTCATCTTTAGAACACAAATTAAGATGTTTTTGATGAATTCTAAAAGCTCTCTGATGTCCCATAGACAGCAAGGATGACAAGAATTGGACCTTAAAATCAAGTGTGACTGAAATTTGTATTTAGTCCACTCGCAAATTTCCACTCAGTTATGTTCAAGAACTTAAAAGCAATTCTAAATTTGCACAATCGTGGCTGATTCAAAATCCCCCATCTTTGCCAGAGGGGCCGGATTGCAGGTTGACCTTTTCTTTTTGATCTAATTAGTGGCGCTTTCTGCAACACAAATCTTCAAAAGTTCTTTGTTTGACTAAAACAAGCAACGAGCAATGACCACCCACTAAATGACTATTTTTCTTTCTCTCGCTGCACGATTCTCTTTCTTTGTCTCTTTCTAGCCTTTCGACTGACTCTTCCTCCACCTCTCTCCACCTCTCTCAACCTCAATTGTCATGAAATTGTCAAGAACAGAGATCTCTCCATTTCACGGAGATGAGCGTGAGCGAGAGAGGGGGTTCTTGATTGCGGCAAATCGATCTCTAATCACCCCGCGCTCAGTGCTTTTATCCCTCCGGACCATCTACGAGGCTTAAGAGGGTTCAGAGTTGTATTTACATGCTGAGATTTGCTGTCTCTCCATCTCTCTTCAGCTCGGTCTGATGCCAGTGTCATAACATGCCATTGTAATCCTCTGGAGTGACTCGCTTCTACAGTGCAATGTGGGAACCAAAAGCTCTCTGGCCCTTGATTGCTCACTTCAGCTTGTACTTACAGGCTGAGATCTGACTTAGGATCACGTATAGCAGGTTGTTGACCTGGGCATGCACTTTCTCTTCCCCTTCTCCTCCAGACTCACCTCTATCATCCCCTCGACTTTGACTCAGATGCGGTCCTTTCACAGTCCGGCTTTCGTGGCAGGATCTGGCCCACTGCTAGCAATAAATGCGATGTAAAAGAATGAGATGGATGTATTCAGAGGGTTTCTTTCAGAAGAGGCTGCGTTTGAATAGAATCAGATCGGAGATTGAAGAGCTAGTCTGATGCTTTGAGGTGAGAGACTAACATTAAGGAGCCATGGGGTGAAAAATGGTTTATGACCTTGTGGCTGAAGAAAATCCTTGAGGAGACGCGGCGCGTACTGCCTGTTCTGCTTCCAGCTGACCTGTACACAGGAAGAATCCACAGGCGTAAAGCTCTATTTCTTTTAAAGCCCTGTCCTTGAAGAATAAAGTAAGATGGGAGCGAGAGAAAGAGGGAGGTTGATGACTGTTCGGCTCCAGCACCCTGTTCAGCAGTCTGCGCCCTGTATAAATTTAACACTACTGACAATTTACAGCTAGTCCGTGTCGGCTGATATGACGCACACACGGGCAAGCGTGTCATTCCACTGCTGCTGCAAACTGATGCTAATTCACTCCAGCATGAAGGTGCCGGGTGGTGTTCGGAATAACTGAATGCTTTTAGAGGAAGAAGGCCTTAGTCTTCATGGGGTGGAGGTTGGAGGGCACAAAACCAAGGCTATGTATTCCTCCCACCGCTAATGAGACATAAACACTCTTTTGGCAGCCATAAAAAAATTTCCTAATTTTTATGGCATATATTGCCATATATTATGGCATTTCAATATGTGTGGATAGGTAGGTAGATACAGATATATACAGGTATATACATACACGCACTGCTGCTAAAAGAAGTGTCATATGCTTATCAAGACTGCATTTATTTGATCAAATATACAGAAAAAAATAATACTGCTAATGTTATCACAATATAAAACAATGGTTTTTATTTTAATGTACTTTGAAATCTAATTTATTCCTGTATTGCAAAGCTGAATTTTCATCAGCTTTTAATTCAGTCTTAAGTGATCCTTAGATTAGAATTATCGATGTTGGCAACATTTGTGCTGCCAAATATTTTTTTGCAACCTGTGATTCTTTTTTCAGGATTCTTTGATGAATAACAAAGTTAAAAAGAATTTATATTATTCAAAATGTCTTTTCTTACTATATAAATCTATGCTATCATCGTTTATTAATTTACCACATCCTTGGTGAATTAAAGTATTAGTTTCTTTCAAAAAAGAAGGAATAAAAACTTACTGACCCCAAACCTTTTAACAGTACTGCGTATTGTCAGAAAACCTTTCCATTTTAAATAAATGCTGTTCTTTTTCATCTTTTATTGATCAAAGAATCCTTAATATATGTATGTATATGTATATATATATATATATATATATATATATTACAGGTTCCAAAAAATAGTAAGCAGCACAACGTTTTCAACACTAATAAATCAGCACATTAGAATGATTTCTGTGCATTATGTGACACTGAAGACTATGCTGAAAAGCTTGCTTAGTGTCACAGGAATAAATTGCATTTTAAAATATATTTACATAGTAAACTACAGTGGGAGAGCTTAACACGCTGCAAACTTAAGAAATCACATGCAAACAGAAAAATAATCAGGTCCCAGATGGGTTGGTCACTTTTTGAGGTCACCCTGAAGCATTTCCGTTGTGGTCAGTGCTGTATGCAGCACGTTTCTGTGTTTGCAGCGCGTTCGTGTGTTTGGTTGCGTTGTGAGAATTAGCAGTTTGCATGTGTTTTCTTAAGTTTGCAGCGTGTTGAGCTCTCTCGGCAACAGTAGTAAACAGTAAGTAAAATTGAAATAATATTTTGCAATAATAAATAATATATATATATTTTTTTTTTCGTATTTTTGATCAAGTAAATGAGCATAAGAAACTTCTTTAATGACCAAAATTCTTGCTTACTGTTTGTGTTTGTGTGTGTGTGTGTGTGGAGAAATAAACTTTAAAGATATGTATGAAATATATATACATACATAAATTTCTTTAATTTTGGTATATGTATATATTTTTAATTCATTTTGTATTTATCTATCTTATCTTACGGTATCTTCATTTGTTTTATTTTTTTTGTTTTGGAAATATATAATAGAAAGTATAATGTCCATATTGTATTCATAAACTGTTCATATTCAAAAAGCATTATTTTACCACAGCGCCATCATGTCCAGAAAACTATTGTAGGACAATGGTACAAAATGATAGAAATTGTATTAATTTAGACAACATTTTCACTGGTGTTTTCAGACTTTCAGACTCCAATGTATGTTTCTGCATGTCATTATAGTAATGCTAATAATAATGGAGGGCATGTGGTTATTAAGCCGTAGATCTGAACTATGACCCAACAGAAAGCACACAGCAGAAATAAATGCAGCCTGTCATGTTTGAGTCATCTATCTCAGGCTGGCGGGATGAAACTTACTCGGCCTGTCTTGAACAGAGCGAAGCTGCCATTTCTGCTGAATTTGATCTGCTCAGGTTCCAGCTCTCTTAAAGATCCCAGGTAATTGTGTTACGTCAGGGCCCTTTTCATGTCTTATCAGCTTGCATTAAAAGTGGCACGTCGACCGCAGGAGAAAAGCCAAACTGCACAATCTGCATAACCTTCAAAATCCATTAGATTTTTCACTTTTTGTCAAAGACACTTCTCTTCTTCTGACGCCATTTACATATTTATCACACCTGATCATAATACACTCGTGTTTAATTTTTGATTTTCCTCCCGTCGGGCGGTAACGTGGAGCTCTCAGGTGAGAAATATGCTGAGGTAGTTGTCTGAGCCAAGGTTGTCAACATAAAATTTCTCTCCGTTCTCGTTTTCGTTTTCCCCTCCACCTTTCATTCCTTTCCTAATGAAAGTGTGGAGCAGTAGAAGAAGCCGAACGGGGCTGTTGACCTTTCATATGATTTGGAGTGGTGGGATCTTCTTTTAGATGAGGGATTCCCATCGCTACCGGGCCGGCAGCACCATTAAAGGAGATATAGAGCAGGCCTGTGGAGTCCTTTTAAAAGAGTCAGCCCATTACTGGTGCTTTATGGTCTAATTGGGACCATGTCTCGTCTATAGGAGAGAGCGCTTGTTTATGTCCCACCAGGTTCTTATAGGTAAACGGGAGAGGCGAGGTTATGAAATCGGTCAAGGTAACGTTCATACATTAAGGCATCAGGACGCCTGACGGGTGTCAAAGAAAAACAGAGTGTAAGAAAAGCACTGATGCAGCGAAACGCGCAAGAAAAAAAAAAAACTTTGCCGATTACTAAAGCACATTTGTCTTGTTTCATAAGAGTTTTTTCTGCCTTTTGTGCAGGGTTGGAGGTGGGGAATTAAACGCCTGTTGTTGATCTTTAGCACCACCTACAGGTCAAAGGATTCCAAGTCCGACATGCGTTTGCGTTTTTAGAGCAAGAGAAATGAAAATAAAGAGAGCTCACGCAGCAGCTCTCAACATAAAGATAAACGTTTGCTCTCTGCTAAGCTGCGGGCCCTCTGGAAAACACTGATAAAAACACTGACGCAAATGAACATTAAAAATACATCTTACAGAGTATTAATTCAGAAAAGAACCGTATGGAATGGCTGCAAGTGACTCGTAATGAATGTTTCGGGGCTGTTTGCTTTAATGGTGAGGAAGGTCTATAGGCACGGGTTCGGCCCATCTGTCCCGCACGTCTAAGTGTAGCGTTTGCCTCTAGGCTGCTGCATTGTTTTACATCCACTGGCTTGTTTGCGGCGGGTCGGGGCCCGAGGTGGGATTTATAACTGATGGAGCCGCACACCCAGCGCCTGCTGAAACGCAAGCGCTCACATTTCCAGCAAACGCCCGAGCCTTTCCACCGAGACTTCTGAATGGCAAAGCCATCCATCTCTGTGAAGGACAGAGAGGGGGAGAGAGGCGGAGAGAAATTTTCCTGTAAAATTCGACGAATGTTTTATGATTGCAGCCCATGCTGAAGTGTTTTCAGGCCCCCAGGAAAAAGATTAGAATATATATGGGTGAACGTAGCATAGCGGCAATCAGCATTTCCTGCAGCTCAGCACAAACCCAGATGAGATCAATAAGATATTAGGCTTGTGTACATAGCAATGAGCTCAACGATCACCGGAGTCGTTTAGGACACAGCAAGAGAGGCCGTGATATATTATTGACCCGCCATCAAAGACAAGGCAGTCTCATGGGAGGGCGGTGAGTGTGTGTGGCGTGCATCCATGTGGTAACAGTTGCTTTACATGACATATAATCATCTGTTCGCTGCGGAGGGGTTTTCTGCTACACCCTCTGCAACGACTATGAAAAGGATGGAAACTACCCTACCCCAATACTCGGTATGGAGGCAATGGTTTCCACCAGTATACAACTTTATAATAATACTACTGTAATATTTACATAATATAATTTATATAATGTAATAATGTAAGTGCATATTAAATTATTTAATAATAATAATATTCTTAAATATTATTTAAATCGTGCATATAAATGCATTGTTACACTTTATTTAAAGGTGTCCTTGTAAAATAAAGTGTTACCAAAAATACTATATTATACAGGATAAAAAAAAAAAGTGTAGGGACCAGTTCTTACTATTAACTAGTTGCTTATTTGCATGCCTATTATTCGCATATTAGTACATATAAAGCATTTATTTTTTTATGACCATATTCTACATTCCCAATCCTACACAAAACCTAAACTTAACAACTACCTTACTTTTATAAGCAGGATATTATAGGAGTTTTTTTAAAGGCAAAAGCCATAGTTAATGGTTTGTTAATAGCGAAATGTAGACCTTAAAAGCATGACCATGCTGGTAAATATAGGTATTATTGAAACACTGTTTTTAGGCACATTAAAATCAGACTAGGTGCCAGGCCAAAGATTATTTTATTTTATTTTTACTATTTCTGCAGAAATATTTTCCAGTTGACATTTATTATTTAGAATTTATTTACCGTATAAAGCGAGTCTTGTTTTATAATATGTAGAGTCCTTTGTGATCATGTTTTGGAGTGGCATCAAAAATATTGAAAACCTTATAGTGATGTGCAGAGGTGTTATGTAATAATGCATCTACCTTGAATTGACCAGTCAGCATTCAGGACTGGAACAATCTAGCAGTTATTTTTATGATGAAAGTGGTGGTGAATTTACCACATTTTTTTTGTAGTAGCAATAACCATACTTTGGCAGAAGCTGTTGTTACCACCGTAGATTTTTATAAATCCAATTCCTCTTACTACTAGTAAAAGCCACCTTTGAGACGACAGGCTTCCTTGAACTGCTTCAAAAGCAAAACTGCCACAATGATCTCAGGTACAGTTCTAATAATTTCCCTTCAGCCTTCGCAATCCTTTACAGACTTAAAGACGGCCCCACGGGAGCCCGAGTCACCATAGACATAATGTATTAGGCCATGCTTGTCTTTACAGCTAGTGATGGATGGATATAATATTCAAGGAGCCTGCTGAATAATGCATTTGGATATTTTAATGTTTCATTGGTGGTCAAGTCTGGAAGTGAGGGGGATATCTTTGAGGATTGACCTGTGTTCTGTTATTCCTCAGACTGCTGAGGCATCAGTACGCATGTGTGCTTGTGCCTTATTAATTCTGTTTTATTCCTCTGACACAAACACACACGCAAGACAGTGCATGTTCATTTTTCATCTTGATACATTACTTCTGCATTGAATAGAAGCATCCATATTAGTACAAAGACCAATTTAGCATTTTTAGTTCTCAGTGTCTGTCCTTTAAAAACTCAATGTATTTTATCAACGTGTCTGCTAATAGAAAGTGATAACAGAGCCATTATATACTGCGTGCGTGTGTGCGCGCGCACTTTTGCTTGCATGTCCCTACAGGTCTAAATTCTTAGTCATTATGTGATTTCCTTGCTAGAAAAAGTTCTTTCTGGCTTACCTGTTTCGACAACCCACGGCACAAACCGATAAGTGGAAACCGTGAAGGCCGAACAAATTCCCCATCGTACACGTTCCTGTAGCATCCAGCCTTAAGGAACGGAGTGCTCTGAGACTAAAATGTGCTCGCTTCTCTGCCTGGAAGCACATCTGACTTTTAAAGAGGAGCTTTTGTTGGCAGTCTTTTCGCATTCGTCCAGCCTTTCTTTTCATTAACTTGAATGGTATTCCCATTCCATCCCCAACTGGCATCGCTCACAAAGAGGGACTGATTTGATTTACGCTGCATTAAATTCCTCTCTGTATCATTTTGGAGATTGTCAACGAGGAGAAAAGGACGAAATATCTGGAAACTGATCTAGGAGTTATTATTGCATCCATGATGAAGTACCTAACATGGAATTCGTTTAAAAACACAGTAACCTTAAAATCCTATCTACCTAAGAGCTAACTAAGAACAAGATTAGAAGAGGTTCTTAGACAAGGTTCCAAGAACTTGTACATATTTTTGTAGCATTTTAGAATTTTTGTTAGGGTCCTAATAGGGTTAATAATATTGTTGTTGTTATTATACTGAATTAATTTGACCGCAGTGACATTTCTATCTGCCAGAAAATTTCAAAATGCTTTTTAAATTCACTGATACTGCTTATAAAGTTGTAACAGTTTAGATTTACCTGTATCTCTGACCCTTTTAATTAAACAGGCTATTTGCTATAACTGTAAGCGCTCTCTATATATAAACAACCTCTATTATGATTGCCCAACCTCTACATACTGGTATATTTCTTACTGTCTTTAATAACTTTTAATGGCTGTTTCTGAATGACCCATTTTTGCAGCTTAATTTACATAAACGGTCTGAGCGGATGGGGATGTATAATAAACTTCTGTTTTTAGTAAATACTGAGTACATTTTGTCTTAAATGCTAATTAGTGGTACATGTTATGTAAGGAAACCATCTGTATTGTCGAGCAACTTTGGCGCACAAGTCATCCTGCAGTCAAATGATGAATCATATCGAAAGCAGTGCTATTCATTTTCTGAGCAATCCAACAAACAAAAAAAAAAATCCAATAAAAGTACATTGAAAGAGGTCTAGTACATTAGACCTCATCATAGAGACTTCAGAGTGGGCGCTTTTATTAATTTAATATTAAATGGGTGTCTTAATTGAAAAAATGTAGCCGCTTAAGGAGCCATGTACAATCGCCCGCCGCAAGATGTTTTTCTGCTGCTCTTGTGATCAGTAGCTCCTTGTGTTTTGTCCTCCTGTGGAGTCTTCATTAGCTCTGACATTTCCTATCACTCCTGTCCTGTCATACTGGGTTTCTTGCTGCATGTCTGAGGTCTGAAACTCCAGGGCCTAGACATATGGCTCCTGACCACACATACACTGTCCTGCCAAGACCCCTACCTGCTGAGACTAACCTTTCTGCATTTGTGTGTGTGTTTTAGCCCATCTGAACCAAGAGCGAGAAAAGCGGGTGGTGTTAATCACAGCTCGCGTTCACCCTGGAGAATCACCTGCTTCCTTCATCTGTCAGGGTAAGACCTTGTCTCGTCTCGACACACACACACACACACTGATGATGTCCTGAGATCCTGTAATCTGCTGAAATACAAAACACTGACCAACGTTAAGGACGGTTGTCCTCGGTGGGCCTCTTAGTTTCATCAGAACGCTTTTCTTTTGTACTTTAAGTTCTGCGCTCGGCTGTGAGTGAAGGTCAACGGATGAACGGGAAAACAGGAGGTCAGGGAGTGTGCGGCAGATTAGAGGAAGTGTCAGCTAACCTTCTCTGCATCACTCCTAAATCTGTTTAAAGCCGGTGATGCAAAGACCTTACCTGTCACGGAGCACAACGCTTGCTGACACAACAGTCTGACAAAATGCCCAGATTTCAAAGGCAATACCATCAATAACATCAATTCTATAGAAGAAGTCTGCTTTCAGGTTGTGTTACAATACAGAGACATGGCTCTCTTGAAAACGTCCTTGACAAATGATGGTACAATGAAGTATTTTCACAAGTGGATTATGTTAAAGGTTTCCAAAGCATAATATAAAAGTATTATTGGCCATCTTTTATTATGCTAAAATTAGGGTCTTCAACAGAAAGTATGCTGCGAAGGAGGTCTGCTAGTTTTGGTTTCGGCTGTAACTAATTGAATATCAACCTGAAATTTAAATATGCATTAGACAAAAATAAGTTATCAATTAAATAAGCTAAGCTAAAGCAACACCTTGTAAACCAAATGGTAATAAACCACTCATAATAATGTTAAAATGTTTATTTTAATTTTAAACACAATTTTTCCTATTATGGGAAAACAGCTATTAATCTAGTTTCTATGTTACATACTATGCTTCATAAATTATTCTGATAATTTGGTGTGTAAGAGACATTATATTTATGTATATATCAATGTATATAAATATTTTAATAATGTACCATACTCAGGTAATTATAATATTAAAAATATTAAATGGAAGGGCTGTGGGATAGTGTTAGATGTTGGCAATCAGTCTTTGGAAATTATCCACGACATCATTTAGAACACATTTTCTAAAATGTTAAATGGAATTGAATTGTTTTTGTTATTAAATTGTATTGTTTGTATACATTTGTCTATATATCTGCATGACTTCTGCCATCTGTCATCCACTAAAAAACAAAACATTAGTCTATATTTAGGACTGTCATTTGATGTGGTTAATAGTGGTTGGTCTCAGCCTAAATCTTCATGCAACTAATTATTGAGTTCAGCCTTGTTGTAATTCTGAAGAGGGCTTTTACGCTTAACTGAAGTTCGGTCAGTAAGCTTCAAAGTCACCTGCCCTGCCACCTTAATAACACACACACATGCGGATATGCATGAATAAATATAGGAACTTCAAGCAATTAGATAGCATAGCAGTGTGGCCTTCCTCTGTGCCACATTGACTCAATTAGAGAGCTTGTTATGCCTCCATTAGTACTAATGAGCAGGACAGAGTGGGTGAGGGGTTGAGGAAGATGGGGGAATGAGATGGGGTCTGCCCTCTCTCACACACACACACTCCTGCTCTCTCTTTCTATGCTTCTTGTTTACCTGTCAATTATTCGCTCTCAGTACAGGGCAAATGGAAGGACAACCGGTGACCGGCACTATTGACATGCCTCACTCGCTGCCATTCTTTCCATTTATCCTCTGCCTGTGTCTCTTTCATATTTTGTTACTCTAATTAGTATGATCTTTGCTTCTCAGATGTATAAATCTCTTTCTTTTTCTTCTGTTACGTGGTCTTTTTCATTTGTATTGACTGGAGATGTGTGACTCTGATATACTTCGCTGATGTTTTAATGCCATTTGCTGTCCAATTATTATTTAGTCTTTTTTAGATTTGATATGAGGAAGTTCTTTTGAATGTCGAGTGTTATACTTTATTGTGTGCTTTCATGCAGGTGCCATCGACTTTCTGGTCAGCCAGCATCCCATCGCTCAGGTCCTGCGTGATCATGTGATCTTTAAGATCGTTCCCATGCTCAACCCTGACGGCGTGTACCTGGGAAACTACAGGTCAGCTGAAACAAACAATTGCACATAATATGATTTTTTAAATTATATTATATTTGCACTGTAGTTTTTGCAGCAGACATAGTTTTCAGTATCACATATATATAAAATATATAGTATAAAATAAACTTTTTTTGGGACACTTTCTTTTAGGTGGCCATAACTACTATATACATACATAAAAAATACGTACTGTCTACTTATTGTGGTCATATTTTATTGGAAAACACGTTTGCTGCTATTGGGGTGGGATACGGGTAAGATAAAGGACACGTTTGGTGGTAGGGGTAGGTTTAAGGTTGGCTTAAGGTGCAAGGGATGGATCAACAGTGTAATAATAAATGCAAAAGTAACTGTATAAAATAAGGTTTATAAATGGTACTTATGTATTACATTTTACTGAATTTCATAACTGACATTATGAATATGGGTCATTTTTCAAATCAGTTTTATTAATTTGAATTTACTTTAATTTAATTAATTTAATTTCCTTAGCAAGGATGCAATTCGAAGGTGTCAGTAAATACTTACCTTGTTACAAAAAAAAAAAATTAACTTAAAGAAGCATGAAATAAATATATAATGGTTTCCACAAAAATATTAACCAGCACAGCTGTTTTCAACATTGATGATAATTAAAATAAATGTTTCCTAACCACCAAATCAGCATATTAGGATCATTCGATAAAATCTGCTTTAAAATTCAGCTTTCGTATCACAGTAATAAATTACATTTAAAAAAAGTTTCCTGTAAGGCCTAGAGTTAGGTGTAGGGCAATAGAATTATACCTATGGAGAGTCCTACTGGGATAGCTGGCCAGACGTGTGTGTGTGTGTGTATGTGCAGTGGCCTCTCCACACTAAGGCTGCAGTTGGTCATGCACGGCAGGTGTTGTCTTCAATTCCATTATTGGCTTTTATATAATGGTGGCGATCATTCTGAATACATCAGTGGCTCGCTGTGTTTTCCCATAGGCCCGCAGAAACTGCGTCAGTGGCTGCCACCTTGTGACGGCTCTCGTGAACTGCAGAGCTGCAGAGGCGGATCAATGGTTCAATGGTTGTGACAGGGCTGACATACGACATACGCCACCGCTGACCCTTAAAGGTGCTCTCGACAGCAACTTTAACCGATGCTGCCTCAACGCGAGCCATTGAGGTCCATAATTAGAGATCAGATCCATCTCTCTCCCTGCTGAATCAGTAGTTTTTTGGTCAAAGAGAGAGAGCGAGAGAGAGAGCAGATGCAGGAGGGGACATGGGATCAATCCTTGCTGACTGGGGATTAGTGTTGTTCTGAGAGCTGCAGCATTGACTACAGGTTCAGCTCAAAGTCACAGTCACAGAGTCTCAGCTGGACAGCAGCAGGGACTCAGGCATCTGTCCATTCCTCACATCAGTCCACTGCCTCGGGGAAAGGAAAATAACAAACAGAGACCTGTACATGTCCAGCGGTGTGGAAGAAGGAAAGGCTAAATATTGCCCAAAACACCAGACACCACTTTCTGTCTGTAAATGTAGAACTTTATTGGTGTCTTAAGTGCGTGTCATGCTTTGAAAGGAATTGTTCACCCAAAAATGAAACTCTTATGAAAATATACTCAACCTTTGTGTAGATGAGTTGGTCTGTTCATCATATTTGGATAAATGTAGCGTTACATCACTTGCTCACTAGTGGATCCTCTGCAGTAAATGGGCCGTCAAAATGGATTTACAGGGTTATTGTGATGTTTCAATCAGCTGAACTCTTGAACTCTCATTCCTACAGCACCTATTCACTATAGTGAATCCATTTGGCGTGAAAGTTATGTCATTTTTCCAAATCTGTTACAATGAACAACTAAACTCATCTACTTCTTGGATGTCCTGAGGGTGTGTAGCCTACTCTTACTGAAAAATATGTTAGTTAAGCCATTGCATATAAATTATTATAGTATAGCCACAATGAAATGTTTGAACTTTTAAATCTGAATTAAAATTAGCAATGTTAATGTAATTTAGGTGCATGAACCAACCAGAACCTTTAATGAATGCAAATCTACTGATTTTGAAATGTTTATGACAGAAGCCACAGCACTCATCCTCCGTAATTTGATGGGTTTTTTTACCTCGCGTTTACATAATGTTGAATATGTCACAGCTTTTCGATGCTTACACCTCTCCCCTGTCAATCCCACAATGCACTGCATGAGCCTGCTGCTCATCTGTGTGATTATTTTGCAGGTCTGACCACAGAATATGTGTGGATCTCACTTTGAGCTTATCTGTGATGTTCAAACCCAATAGTAAATAACATAAATGATTGCGGTTTCACAGCCACACCCTCATGGAATCTCTTCATAGTTACTTATATTTAATACTCTGTGATATTATCACTTTGCACAGATTTCTGCTCTCTCTGTGGTCTGCTAAATAAAAGATAACGTATTGGTGTCTTGTCATTGTCTTATTGAGTTAAATTGTTCATTTGTTTGCTTTTATTTGAGGTGTTCTCTAATGGGCTTCGATCTGAACCGTCATTGGCAGGATCCTTCCCCATGGGCCCATCCCACTCTACATGCCATCAAACAACTCATTGTCCAAATGAACCAAGACCCAGTGAGTATCCATATAGTAACTCTGCGTTTTTTTGGTGGAAAGAAAATATTCATTTGAAATTATGATATGCTGTTCTAACAGATTGCTTAATGTTTAAATGCACCAGTGAAATACAGTGTATTATATCTTTGGGGAAAACATCCACATGGTGCACTTCTAATTGTTTCAATATATTAAACTGATAGGAGAAAGTAATACAGACACAAACTTGGACACTGTTTTTGAAACACAAGGTTATATATAGTATTTATAACAACCTGGCTCAGCATATAGGAACCAATGTACTATTCAAAGCAGCTACAACTCAGCATTTTTCTCAATGAGTGTATCTCTGTAAGTGTTTGCACTCCCTCTGCCCAGGTGAGTCTCCTACACACACTCTAGCCTGTCTTTTCTTTTGTTCGAGAAAGCGCAGCCTCAACTTCCTTTATTTTAATTATAGCAGAAGAGTGAGGTTGTTGGATTAGTGAAGGTCAGATGCTGTCCTGGGAATCATCTGCCCTTTCCTGCTCTTTCACATCCTGATAAGACCGGCAGGCACACTCAGGAGCGGAGGGCAGCGCCACGCAGCTTAACCTTTCCCCCAGGCCTGACACACTGATCAATGTGTTGCTTCACGGCAGAGTGATCTGCTCATGTCCCTCACATCCTGACAAACACACACACGTATGCTTCATTACATCGTTAGATTAGATGTGAGAAGTGTTCCATAGTCGTAAAATTTCCATAGGTTCTAAATGGATCCAAACAAGCAGCTTTATAAATTGTTTTGTTTGATTGAGCACCCCAATCACCTTTACACAAAGCTGTTGGTTTAATCAACCAATGGCAGACATGAAGTGTGTTCTGTATGAATATAGTTCTACAGGTTCTACAAGTCTGTCATTATATAAAAAAAATAACAATTCAAATTTTATTGGTTAAATTCACGTGCATACATCGTACGACATGAAGTGAAATGTATTGCACGACTGCCCAACTAATTGACTCAATAGGAAAGGAAAACAATAAGAACCACTTAGATGAACAAAGAAATAAGATAAAGAATAAGTACAGTAATAAATTTAAATATACTATAAAGAAAAAAAGAATTAGACCAGCAGTGAAGAATAAAATAGGAAGAATAAGAATAAAAGAATAAAAAAGGAGGTAGAAATATGAATATGGCTATAAATAAAAGAAATATAAATAAAATATGAATATGGCAATATAACTACAAAAACAATACAATTGCTCACCATTGCTAAATTTATTTGATCTAAAATATAGTAAAAACAGTAATATTATAACAATTTCTCTTTCTATATGTTTTTGTATGTTTTAATATGTATATTGTTATATTAAAATTTATTTGTTTCTGTGAGAGCAAAACTGTATTTCCGACAGCAGTCTCTAGTTTGCAATGTCACTTCCTTCAGAAATTAATTATTCTAAGATAAATATGTATATATACACAGTATATATATATATATATTTCTAGCAGTAGCCAAAAATATATTGTATGGGTCAAAATGATCAATTTTTCTAGTATATTAAGTAAAGATCATGTTCCATGAAGATATTTGTACATTTCCTACCACAAATATATCAGTCCTAACTTTTTTTATTTATTCATTTTATTTATTTTTTATTTATTCAGCTTTCAGATGAGAAAGGATACAAAAGAGTATGTAAAATCATTATAGATCTTTTGTAACATTATATTTTATAATTAAATATTTTATAATTAAATTTTTTCTATTTTAAAAACGTCTCATTGACCTCATATCTTTGAATGGTTGTTGTGTGTGTGTGTATATATATATATATATATACATATATATTATAATTTGATTTTATATTTCCACATTATAGAATGCTTATTGGATCTCTCTGTACTTCTATTCTGAATTCCACTTCCTTTCATTCCATTTCAATATCTTATGGAGTTAAGAAAAGAAAAGAAAAGAAAAGAAGAAAAAAGAGAAGAAACAGAGGCATCTAGTTTAGACAGATGTGTAAGACTGGTTTTATGAGTAAAGAGTGTATGTAGGCAGGAGAGAGGGACTCTGGGGAGAGGTAAACATTTTATAGCTCTCTCTGGATCCCTCACTTTGTGTCCTTTTAAAGAGATTTAGTGGGGTTTGGGAAATCATAGTGCCCCTTTCTCTTTTTTGTGTAGTTGTTGCTAATAACAAGCTCAAAATACCTTTGAGTAGCTGCCAGTTTAAGCACATGAAGTCAGAAGTTCAGCTATCACTTAGAGGGGTCACCAAGGGAACATAACCAGGAAAATGTTATTTCCCTTGTATGTAATTAGTCATTAAGCTGATGCTTTTATCCAAAGCGACTTGCAGTACACTTATTACAGAAACAATCCACCTGGAGTTTAGTTGCTCAAGGCAGTATGTACCACAAATCCTGACAGCCCTGTGTGAACCAAGAAGTAACATCACAAGAAAGTAACATCACAATTAACAGTGTTGATTTTTTTGGGCTACAATAATGCTTTTGGCCTGCTGTGTAGCAGTGTGAATGTAAAAGTTGTACCAAACATTAATTGCAGAACAAGAATGATCTGGAATAGAGCTCTAGAAAAGTCAGTTTACCCGAAAAAATCTGCTCCTGTGTATAAATATTTGTGACTTCTATGTAGCTATGTGCAATTTCTTAAGTATGAAAGACATCATCTTAGCTATTGATGTAAATTATTCAGGGGGTTCCTCTTAATTTGTAAATTTACAAAGGTTACAATTAAAATAGGGCCTAAATTATTTAATATTAATTATGTTTGTGCGGGGCATTGTTTTTATTGGTTCATACGGCTTTTGTATTTATTCTGATGCCTCTTATGCTTGATTTTTAGATTCATCCCGCTAAGCAATAATCCTGGGAAATCAAGAAAAATCTCAACTTGGAGAATGAGAAATACTGTGTGATGAGCTTATATGAGATGCTAATATCTGTGAGGCAGTTTTGTTTTGGATTACTTGTGCATTTGTTGTTGTTGTTCACAATATGGTGTGGAGGGTTTTTGACTGATAAATACATCCCAGTATGCACACTAGAGGAGGAGAGATCAGAATGGGGAAACACTTCCCTCCTCAACATCACACTGAGCATCTCACAGCTATACTGACAAATACATACAAATGCAAACAAGCATACTCACACATACACAAATGCAAACACAGACACGTACTAATATGTGTGCCATATGAGATCTCAAGCCAGACTGGCATTGGCTGTGTTCTCTATGGTTAATCGCATTAGACACAGCACAGATCAAAGCTTTGGGATGCCAATCTCTGCGCCAGGCCACTGACCGAGGGGCAATGCCCCCTCTGCCCACTGGCACATTCCACCAATATGGTACACTTTGGCCTCCCATTATTTTTTAAAAGCGTACTGCCATGCTTGTTTGTTTTGTCTAAGTTTGAAAGAGAGAACTTTTAGTTATGATTAATAGATTGTCATATTACAAAAATAAAACTAAAATGAAAAGTAATTTTTTTTAAAGATTGTAATACGTTTTAATTAATTTGTTTGACATATTTCAAACATCTTCAAATAAAAGAAAATTTGATAATATTAATTGGACCCTTTCTACAGATTTCATTTTATTGTGTCATTTTCAAATCCATTTTTTTGCTGTGATGTCAAAGCTGTATTTTAAGTTTTCAGCATCACCTGGTCATTCAGAAATAATTTGAATACGCTGATTTGGTGCTCATCATAAATGTTTTAAATAGTAGTGGTCCCTAGTATTTTTGTGAAAACTATACTTTGACTAAGAAAAAAAAAAAAAGATTATTATATATAGAGATTATTACCAATGTAAAAATCTTACCTGTGAATTTAAGGCATATTTGTATAACTGTATTCATTTCTTAAATATTAATTTGTATGTAAATATACCATATGTTAACACATACAGTACTGTATATAATGTTATGTGTACACACACACACACATACAAATGAATATTAATTAATATTGTGTGAGTTTTTAAATCTGACATATCTCACCATTATAAGCAATTTAATTCAAATGCAGCTTTTTATTCTTTATTTATTTTTTGTATTTTTAGAAATGATTTCATTATACTTTTTTATAATATTGCATTATTTTATATATTATTATTTATTTATTGTTTAAAAGCAATGGCAAAATTGCACACCTGTATTTACATATCACTAAC